>JAPWTK010000114.1:747500-1227473 GCA_029963805.1 Aromia moschata
CCCCCCCCCCCCCCCCCCCCCCCCCCCCCCCCCCCCCCCCCCCCCCCCCCCCCCCCCCCCCCCCCCCCCCCCCCCCCCCCCCCCCCCCCCCCCCCCCCCCCCCCCCCCCCCCCCCCCCCCCCCCCCCCCCCCCCCCCCCCCCCCCCCCCCCCCCCCCCCCCCCCCCCCCCCCCCCCCCCCCCCCCCCCCCCCCCCCCCCCCCCCCCCCCCCCCCCCCCCCCCCCCCCCCCCCCCCCCCCCCCCCCCCCCCCCCCCCCTCCCCCTCCCCCCCCCCCCCCCCCCCCCCCCCCCCCCCCCCCCCCCCCCCCCCCCCCCCCCCCCCCCCCCCCCCCCCCCCCCCCCCCCCCCCCCCCCCCCCCCCCCCCCCCCCCCCCCCCCCCCCCCCCCCCCCCCCCCCCCCCCCCCCCCCCCCCCCCCCCCCCCCCCCCCCCCCCCCCCCCCCCCCCCCCCCCCCCCCCCCCCCCCCCCCCCCCCCCCCCCCCCCCCCCCCCCCCCCCCCCCCCCCCCCCCCCCCCCCCCCCCCCCCCCCCCCCCCCCCCCCCCCCCCCCCCCCCCCCCCCCCCCCCCCCCCCCCCCCCCCCCCCCCCCCCCCCCCCCCCCCCCCCCCCCCCCCCCCCCCCCCCCCCCCCCCCCCCCCCCCCCCCCCCCCCCCCCCCCCCCTCCCCCCCCCCCCCCCCCCCCCCCCCCCCCCCCCCCCCCCCCCCCCCCCCCCCCCCCCCCCCCCCCCCCCCCCCCCCCCCCCCCCCCCCCCCCCCCCCCCCCCCCCCCCCCCCCCCCCCCCCCCCCCCCCCCCCCCCCCCCCCCCCCCCCCCCCCCCCCCCCCCCCCCCCCCCCCCCCCCCCCCCCCCCCCCCCCCCCCCCCCCCCCCCCCCCCCCCCCCCCCCCCCCCCCCCCCCCCCCCCCCCCCCCCCCCCCCCCCCCCCCCCCCCCCCCCCCCCCCCCCCCCCCCCCCCCCCCCCCCCCCCCCCCCCCCCCCCCCCCCCCCCCCCCCTCCCCCCCCCCCCCCCCCCCCCCCCCCCCCCCCCCCCCCCCCCCCCCCCCCCCCCCCCCCCCCCCCCCCCCCCCCCCCCTCCCCCCCCCCCCCCCCCCCCCCTCCCCCCCCCCCCCCCCCCCCCCCCCCCCCCCCCCCCCCCCCCCCCCCCCCCCCCCCCCCCCCCCCCCCCCCCCCCCCCCCCCCCCCCCCCCCCCCCCCCCCCCCCCCCCCCCCCCCCCCCCCCCCCCCCCCCCCCCCCCCCCCCCCCCCCCCCCCCCCCCCTCCCCCCCCCCCCCCCCCCCCCCCCCCCCCCCCCCCCCCCCCCCCCCCCCCCCCCCCCCCCCCCCCCCCCCCCCCCCCCCCCCCCCCCCCCCCCCCCCCCCCCCCCCCCCCCCCCCCCCCCCCCCCCCCCCCCCCCCCCCCCCCCCCCCCCCCCCCCCCCCCCCCCCCCCCCCCCCCCCCCCCCCCCCCCCCCCCCCCCCCCCCCCCCCCCTCCCCCCCCCCCCCCCCCCCCCCCCCCCCCCCCCCCCCCCCCCCCCCCCCCCCCCCCCCCCCCCCCCCCCCCCCCCCCCCCCCCCCCCCCCCCCCCCCCCCCCCCCCCCCCCCCCCCCCCCCCCCCCCCCCCCCCCCCCCCCCCCCCCCCCCCCCCCCCCCCCCCCCCCCCCCCCCCCCCCCCCCCCCTCCCCCCTCCCCCCCCCCCCCCCCCCCCTCCCCCCCCCCCCCCCCCCCCCCCCCCCCCCCCCCCCCCCCCCCCCCCCCCCCCCCCCCCCCCCCCCCCCCCCCCCCCCCCCCCCCCCCCCCCCCCCCCCTCCCCCCCTCTTCCTTTTTTTCTCCTCCTTCCCCTCTTTTCTTTTTTTTTTTCTCTCCCCCCTCCCCCCCCTTCCCTCCCTCTCCCCCCCCCCCCCCCCCCCCCCCCCCCCCCCCCCCCCCCCCCCCCCCCCCCCCCCCCCCCCCCCCCCCCCCCCCTTCCTCTCTTCCCCCCCCCCCCCCCCCCCCCTCCCCCCCCCCCCCCCCCCCCCCCCCCCCCCCCCCCCCCAAACCTCTATTTGGAATATGGAACTATGAAATGTAAATAAAAAAAATAAATTTATTTCTGTTTTGTATCAAGTTACTTTTTCTATTTCTCATTATGTTGATGTTATGAATGAAAACAATTACTTTTTCAATGTAATGTATTTAAATTAAATTAATAATTAAAACTTGGAAAAAACACTATAAGATTTTTAAATTCAATACCTATTTGGAGATTAAATATTGTACGCACCCAGTTTAGATAATGCTGAATTCGATGGTGCATTCAGAGTTTTTGTATAAAAGTCCCCAATATCATATTCTGAATTTCAATCATGAAAAAAATCACATCAAGCTTATTATTTTTATTGAATAAATAAATTGCAACAAAGGGATAGACCAGACATTAAGTGTTTATTTACTTAAATTAAGTTTCAGGTTTCAGTTTTAATGGCTAAAACGATTTTTGAGTTTGACATAACTTTAGTTTAGTAAATTACACCAGCTGTTGATTGTTAATCACCGTGTGATTATTCTCATCGCGCGTGTGTGCTATTTATGTATGTGTCTCGAATTATATTAAATTTGTATAAAATTATGCCCTCGAGGAGGAACGTCAGGCGCCCTTTGAAGCCCAAAACGAATCCTTCCGTGAATGTACTTCGCCTCTTCGGTTATAATTTTGAATTATACTAAAAGGCAGTCGACGCAGGAGCACCTTTTACAACGTCTACCGGAAGCCAGATAGCTTTTGTACACATCCTAAGTGTATCCATTATTAAAATTTATCTTAATTTAATTTTTTTAGTACGCCATCGTGTCGTAAACATATTTAATAGTTCTCTGATAACGTGGAGTTCAAATAAAGTTTGAAGGAAAATTTATGTAACTGTTTAAAAAAATTCGCGAATGCGCGCCTGTTTCGCCAGCGATTTGTTTTTCCATTACGACCTGCAAATAAATGCGTGTATGACTAACTAAACACTAGGTGTAATAAAATTTATGGTCGTGCAATATTTACGCGAGTTTTCGCAAAAATTGCAATGTTTGTTTTTTTCTGCAGACGCTCTTTATTGCTTAAATAATGAAGAAAATTGGTATGTAATAAAACGTCACACAATAGGTAACTCTGTAGTGAACTTATCATTTAATCCTTAAAATATGATGAATAATAAATAATAGCAGGCAGCGTACATGATGTGCAGTCGTCTTTGATTTATTATTCTTATCTTGTACACAAAATAGTTGTGTATCTACATTGTAAAGTATGATTACTGAATGAATTAGAAAACAGATAAATAACTTTTTGTTAATTATGTTAAGTAAAATTTATAAAAGCGTAAAAGTAATTCGAGCGATAAAAGGACGAATAAGAAAATATTAACATATGCCTATCCAAAAATTGAAAGTACAGGGACATAAGAGTTTTCGTCAAATATGAGATTTAATTAAAATTCATAAAACGAAAAAGACTGGTACTAGAATTAATTATTATTATTGGGAACAATATACACATATCGGGGGATGATAAAACTAAAATATAAACTGTACATGATATCGTAAAATAAAAAAAGTCCTCAAAATGTGCACTGGAATTGATCTCGCATGTTTTTAACTATTACTCTTAGAACTGTCAAGTTCTGAAGTTTTTATTATTAAGAAATTTACATTACTGTCATTGTCATTACATAATACATAATTTAAAAAAAAATACATATGCAACAAAGAAACATTTCGATCGGAAAAGCTTTTTGATCTGCAGTGAAAAAGTGTATTGAATTAGACTGAATTTTAAAGGAAATATATCACTTCTAGTGTTAATCAATCCATTCTAGCATGTGGTCACGTGCCCTATGTAGGTAGGACCATCCAAGAACTTAAGAAGCGAAAGCGGGTCTGACCTGTCATGACCTAGGGAATTTATTCTAGAAGGCCTCAAAGATGCACTAGACTCGAGGCTCAAACTGGCGTTGCAAAAGTTTGTATCAACTGAAATGCAGATTGCACTTGGAATCTACGGACTATGATAATAATCAATATTATTCTTGAAGGGATTAACTTTTCGTCAACGAGGATGAAATGTCAACAATTTACATATCTCTAGTTTGAGTATTGAGTCAATAGTAATTTTGAGGCCTTGTATGACTAAAATGCACCATAAGTCAGATTCTCTTTCACTTCTGAGGCCCTTGGAGGGTGCTCTACAAATTTATATAGATGGGCGTGATTTCTTCAATGAATGGTTAACATTAGAAGTCCAACTTTCCTTTATATATGGGAAAAAGTTATGACTAGGGCCAAGAAAGTATGTTACAACGCAGGGTCGGACTCGTAATCCGTCATGTCTTTGACAGAAGGACATATGAGAGACCAAAAAAATACAGGAGCAAAAATGTGTTAATAACGTACATTCCTATCGCTTATGTCATTCAGAAACACCGATTGTCTACATTGCTTCAGTGTACGTTGCCACAACTAGTAATCTTTCTGCATTTCTTCTCGTTAAACGTAAGCGATTTGGTCTGTAAATGTGGTTGTAGAAGGAAAATAGTTCACGTGGACAGAGGACGCCACACCACGCACATTATTTTCACGAATTTGGCATGGTTGTTTGTATCACTAACAGTTGTATGTTATCATTAACATCAATACATTATTATTATGTTTTACATCTACAAAGGACAGTGTACGTATTACTACTATTTCTATACTTTTAGCCGTTGTTTGTAAAACTCGAATATTAACTATTAATATCGGGGGCGATATATCTGAACCACCTGAAATTCGTATTAGAACATTAACGACCTTATTACCGCAGAAATATGTTGTTTCGTCCACTGTCAACCACATACATTTATTGCGTATGTCTTTTTTGATATTTCCCATGACACGTTGATATGTCTTCTGTAAATAATGTTTTACGCAATGTTTGGCTACTAACAATGAAAAATCGGATACATATTTGGCAAAAAACCTCTAAAGTGAATGTCGATCACGTTCCACGAAAGGCTACAGGCGCAAAACATTATGCACAATTCAAACCAAAATTCCTTTGTTCTAATAGTACAAAGTAATAATACAAGTAATATTTTGTTGACGTATATTTGTATCTAAATGTCTCTCACACTTTCGGCGTCTACGAAATATATATCGACGATTGCAATTAAATCGTAAAATATGTGATTCATCTATTGTAAAATCCTCCAATAATATTTTTCATCTATTCACAAATTTTACTATTAGACGAACGAACGCAAAATACGTATGTGTGTATACAATTAGTTAGTCATTCACGACACATAAAGTTATTTTAAACTCGGCGTTCTACCATTCATCCGCTCGCATTGAGCTAACGTAAGATACTACAGAATCCTCGCTTCGATATATGGAGACATTATATATATCCGGAATCTGCACGGGAGTGGCATACTAGAGTCCCAGTCCACGTTACTGGGCACGGCCAGTAGCGTACGTATGCACGTGCAAAAAATATACGCGTACATAATTTATAAGCCACTTAAAAAATACGGTTTATACTTTAATTATCATAGAGTTGTATAATGCCGACCTTGCGTTGTAGCACACTTTCCGGACCCTAGTTATGACAATTCCTTTACGAAAGAATTTTTGTTTGCTATTATTAGGCTGCATTTTTCCTGTAACAATCGACATGATGCCCATGCACCTTCCATATGACTAGTCCGTAGATGCGTCTTATCCACCAGATGCGATCGAACGAGATAAAAGCATTTGAGCCAAAAACGCCGTTTCATTAGTATTAAAAAGCGGAACTCCCCCGCCCGAAGAGAATTACCTACTCGACTGTGAAGACCTTATACGGGCACATGCCGCGCCGCCGGAAAAATAATATTTATTTTAATCGTCCTCTCTTCCGACGCGCCATTTCCAGAGACCGAGAACGAGATTATGCACGGTCCATCGATGGAAAACCGCCCCGGGACCTCGGATATATATTCATTTTTTAATTGTACTTGCTTAAGTGGAAAAAAATATAAATTCTTTTTCCGGTTCGCCAACACCTATAACGTATTTCGGTCCGGGTATACTCTCCTGCTGAAGGTACACCCCGATCCAAAATTAAAACTTTTCAATCTCAGATCCAAAAATTCACACCATAAAAATTGATTTTCGTTTTAAGAATTATTACGATTGTGTGAGAGGGAAAGTACCCACGAAAAAAACGACACACAATACACAACGAATCCATGTGACACATGAATACTAACTGCTCTTAACCACAAGGCCCGGATACTTTGTGCCCAAGTAACCCGAAATAAAAAAGAAAATACTGTTCCGGTGTCAAACATTTTTTTATTTTACATTTTCCACAGCTATGTAACAACGATATCACTTTTACGTTAGTACAAAAAGGTCTGCATAAGTTTTCATTAGTTGAGAGTTCTATATTTATCTTCTCTTTAAATGAAAATTACATCAGACATGTCCTGTTTTAAAAATTCGTAAGTTGTCACAATTAAAAACTAATTTATTGTTTAACATTATATTTTATATATACAGGTCTAGTGATAGAGGTCATTCAGATCATTAGGCCTAAATATATAGTATTTAACACTGTATATTTAGGCCTAATGATAGTACGTTAATCCAAAAATGAAATCAAAAACAAAAAAAAATGAATTTTTGATTTAAAAGGAGTTCAATTAGACGCAAAACATTTTCCGAATATTTTATTTTAAATACATGCGATGAGTAAGATCAAATGTGATTGAAAAAACAGACTTGACAAACAAGTCGATTAGAATTAAGTTTTAAATTTTTCCTGCGCTTTCTGTGAATCTGTTTGAATTTTTTTTTTCAAAGAAAATCCTGCAGAAAACCTGTGTGATACCCCAATACCATCTGTCGAGTCACATAAAGATCTAGATCCAGTAAAAGTTGAAGTGGTCATAACAAAATTACCTTCTGCTGTGCGAAAAGCTAACTCAAAAATGTTCCGCCTAAACAAATGTTTCATAGTTTCCAATCCAGTAATGTTCAATCATCTTTATGAATCCTTCATTCGCCCCCACATGGAATAATATGCTATTCAGTTATGGCCCCGATATTTACACTTACAATTAGTCAAATATATATGTAGGTACAATTAGTTGAAAAGACACAACGACCTGCAGTCCAGGGATGTTACGGAGCCTCGATTCCGAATCCGAAACGTCGGAACCTCCGGTTGAAATTGCACCTCCGATTCCTCCTCCGGTTCCGTTACTATCAAAATGGAGGTTTAACCGAGGAAGGCTTGATGACGGCCAGGTATTTGTCGCTTGTGACAAGTTGTGATTGTCTTTTGTTTATATCACACACATAGCATATCCAACAGTGAGTAAAAAACATGGGAAATATGAAAGGTGAAATATGTTGATGCTTATACGTGAGGTGGATTCTAAAAGAGAGTATATAAAGAGCCATCCAACAAAAACGTCATCAAATTTGGCTATGAACGAGAGATGAAAATAATGGTTATGTCGAAGCTAAAAAAATGTCATCATAGTTGGCCAAGCAAAAAAAAACTTATTCCTATTCTATCTTAAATTTATAGTAAAAAAAAAAACTGGACGGTTTCCACGAAACACCGAACTACTATATTTTTCTCGACAGCGGTTCGCCAACTAAGTTGGCGTCTTCATGAGAAGATTAAAACTGCTTCAATCAATTAAATCTTCCCTGAAGATGCCAACTAGTTGGCGAAACGCGTCGAAAAAGTATAGTAGTTCGGTATTTCAGTGGAAAATCAGTTTTTTTTACTATAGATTTAAGATAGAATAAAATAAGTTTTTTTTTCTTGGCCAACTATGATGACGCGCGTTTTGCCAACTAAGTTGTAATTTAGCCAGTTTTAATCTTCTCCTGAAGATGCCAACAGTTACAAACGCGCGTCGAGAAAAGTATAGTAGTTCGGTGTTTCGTGGAAAACGTCCAGTTTTTTGTTTCTACGCCGAAGGTTCCAGTACCCACTCCAGTATTAAATTTATAGTCTTATTTAATTGTTAAGTCTGTTATATTATGTGACAGCCATTATTTATTTTACAATTGTGACAGCCACTTGTCAAAAGTTTGACAACAACAAAGTTTCGCTTCGAACTTCGACATAACCGCTATTTCTATCTCATTCGTTCATAGCCAGATTTGATGACTTTTTATTTTGGATGGCTCTTTATGTTCGTAGTATATTCTACAAGTTATGGAATGGCCCATATTCCACATGGAACGAAAACTTTATCCGAACCGATGGTGACGATCACGAATCGAGAGTGGTCTGTCACGATTCTAGGTTTTTACGTTTTTGTGTTCCATTTTTTTGTATCAAAATCTTTTTAAAGAAAGTATAGTCTACAACACATACCCAACTTGTTGCAGAATATACTATACAATTACACACTTACACCGCCTTAGTTTAGTAGCTTTATTTAAAGTGTGTTTAAAATGAAATTAATCGAGTGCGTGAAACGCGTGTGTCAGTTTCAATCAGTGATTTAAAAAAAATAGAGAAGAAATGGAGACGATCTTAGACTAACTTATCGTATTCCCACAACCTTTCTTGCTGCTGACCTCTTCCACTTATTTTCCCAAACAATGATGGACGTCTAAAACCAGTACTAGACAATATATTCAAAAACCGTTATTATACAAAAATTGTATAAATATTGTAATGCAGAACTAATTTTGAACAATTTAAGAGAGACTGGTCAAGTTCTTAACGTGTGCTACGCTACACATTTTTTTACTATTTAACTATTTATTATCATGTGCCTACAATATCTGGTCTTCTATTTTCTGGGCATAATAGGTTTTCTTTGCTCTTATTTGAATAAAATAATACTATAAGATTCCATACTCGAGTGGAATTGAAACGTTCGGTGGAACACAAACTTAAACATTTTCCATTAACCGATTATTGGATATTTGCAGAATATTCTTTTTCAAATTAAAAAAAAGTATGGTTTTGTTTTTTTTTTTTAAATTTTTTTTTTTCTTTTCAAAAAAAAAATTTTAAAAAATTTTCCCAAACCAAAAAACTCCCTTTTTTTTTTTTAAAAAAAAATCCCCCAAAATTCCCCCAAACCCCCCAAAACCCCCGGGTTTCTTTTATTTTTCTTATTTTTCCCCCCCCTTCTCTCCTTTTTTTTATTTTTTTTCCCTTTTTTTTTTAATTCCTCAACAAAAACAAAAATTTCCCCCCCCCCCCTTTCCCCATTTTTTTCAAAAAAATAAACATCATCAGGTGTTTATTAGAACTGAATTCCTAAGCGGCAAGATAGAGTTTCTTCAATTTTCTAACACACTGTGTTAAATTTACTTGTGCAAATATAACTACATGAATTCACTTTCTGGTTCGTCAGTACCTATTTCACCTAACATTTCATTACCGTTCGAACGCATTTTCGTAATGAAAATACTTTTATTAAGAGCAACGGGCCGGGCCAAATTGTAATTCGGCAGAGATTGCCTTCTTGATTATAATGTTGTTTATGATCGCAAAATGCTCACACATACTGGCCGCGAGCAATTACAACTAATGTACTGGCCGGTTTTTGTCCCGGTGCCGCGGCCGACGGCTTTTTCCGCCGGCAATTTAAAATCTCTGTAAAATATTTCATTACCATCGATTACGTTTTTGTTGGGGGACCACTCGGTGGCTTCATTTGCTGCCGATATCGATTGGGGAATCTAGGCGTTTTCTTGCCAAGCCGACAGACGGTAGTTGGTAATACACTCCGCACTACTTCGTTACGAGAGAATGGTTAAATAAATATTGGTAACAGGTTTCATATACAGAGTGTTTCCAACTGCAATATAATAGAAGTTTCGAGGTTGGATCTCTGGGGCATTCCTTACGTTCCACAGTGGTCCAAGTACGCCGAAAATCTTGACAAAACTTAATTCGCTAGTTATTAGTTGAATAAGAATGTTTGTTTGCTGTTAGCTGTTAGGTAGAGTTACAAGGTAACAACAAAATAATACTTAATAGACACCTTCATTATTTAAAGAAACCAATTTGTTCAAAAACTAAAATAAAATATTTATACACAACCAGTAGTAATATATTTAATACTTAGGAGTTCCTTCTTTCACCTGTATAAGAGATACAAGTCTGTTTGGTACACTGTTTATGAAGCTGTCTACGGTGTTTTGCCGAATATTTCCCCATTCTTCAAATCTCCATTTAATTCCCATTTATTCCGTGGTCTACTGAGTATTTTGCGCAAAAAAATGTCCAGTTTCTTATGGAAGAAGACAGATCAAAACCTAGCAAGAAGAGAAGGACATTAATACACTCCGCACTACTTCGTTACGATAGAATGGATAAATAAATATTGGTAACAGGTTTAATATACAGAGTGTTTCCAACTGCAATATAATAGAAGTTTCGAGGTTGGATCTCTGAGGCATTCATTACGTTCCACAGTGGTCCAAGTATGCCGAAAATCTTGGTAAAACTTAATTGGCTAGTTATTAGTTGAATAAGAATGTTTGTTGGCGGTTAGATGTTAGGTAGAGTTACAAGGTAACAACAAAATAATACTTAATAGGCACCTTCATTATTTAAAGAAACCAATTTGTTCGAAAACTAAAATAAAATATTTATATTCCTGTTATGAGTTCCTTCATTCACCTGTATAAGAGATACAAGTCTGTTTGATACACTGTTTATGAAGCTGTCTATGGTGTTTTGCCGAATATTTCCCCATTATTCAAATCTCCATTTAATTCCCATTTATTCCGTGGTCTATTGAGTATTTTGCGCAAAAAAATTATGTCCAGTTTCTTATGGAAAATGGGCCACGACAGAGACAGATCAAAACCTAGCAAGAATTGAGTGACATTAAGACAGGATTAAGAAACTCCAGGTTTCAATGTTCTAGTTCAGGTATCTTAGGTTTTTAATCGTTCTAAAGTCTCCTATTGCATATTTAATTTTTCTGCGTTTAGGACACCTTCCCGCGGTGAAGGTGGTAACGGATGTTACCAAAATATTTCCCAGTAACGCTTCTTGGATTTGTTTGGTGCTTTCTGTTGATCCAGCTAAGTCCTGGATGCATTTGATGCCGTCATGGCAGAAACATTCAGATATTCTTGTCATGTTAGCGATGTCTCTGGGACCCTGGGGGGAGCACCAACGAGCGGAGGGTGTCATGACGGTCGTATGGTATCTGGGGTATGGGAAACACCTACAAGAAGACGTCGAGCACCTGCAGAATCTGCCGGAGACATCTTTTTAGTATTAGAAGTTCTGATAGAGAACAGGAAGTTGAAATATAATAATTCCCTTTCTTTCCTATATACCCAATAGATCCAAGTGAATCCTTTCGTAAGACCCAAATGGTGTCATCCTAATCACTGACATATAAATCATTATGTCTCCGTTGTGGCCCAAACTGGGCATACTTCTTTACTTATATAATGTGCGATATAATTCATATGTGCTAATTGTCCTGGCCATGTCAAAATATTAAGTTAATTCGCTTTTTTCACATCGTTTGCTAAAATCAGTGGCAACTCGAAAAGTGTTGTTTGGTTTTAGTTCTCAACTGTGTTAATTTATTCGATCATATTTGTGTGAGAGAAAATATTATGTTACATATTTATGATATATGTCAATCAGTAACCCCAGTTAGTCAACTTAGGTCCTTTATTTTCTCTGTTCTTTGTTTTTTCAAGTATTAAAGGGCGCAAAATTTGTATTGTAACTAATTTTAAAAATTACACGAAAGTGAAAAAGGTCATTTACTGTAAGGTGGTGCAGGATTTGTTTGCTTTTGATGCTTGGTATCGTGACACTGATCTCTAAATCACGCCTAAATCGTTAGAAATGTAAAATAGCAGCAACTTACACTCCTACAGAACATCAAATCCGATTAGTTATAATTATGTCCTAAACAATGTGATACTTGAGGTTTTCTATTTCATATTTTTAAATCTTCTGAATGAAGTAAAACAAAAAACATCAAAATTTTTATTTGCCGGGAAAATATTAAAACTCGATTTTCATTAAAACTGTAAAATTAGGAGCATTTTTTAATTTAAAGGTCATTTAACTCACTTTTTTGAAATGGGAATATAACAGGTACATTATGTTTTTAAAATCTTTGAAAATTCCTCTCTTCAATGATACTGAGCTTATTACGGCATTAATCTTACATAAATGATATTTTTCGAGTACAATCTTTGAGTTTTTTGAGATTTAAAAATAACACGACATTTTGAAAAATCTGATTATTTTGATGCCTTCTTACTCAGCACGACTTCTAAATTCATAATAAACATATAGGGTATGCCATGTAAAAATCCAAACTTCGTATTTATTTCTCGGATATAGCAGACTACGGAAAAACGTAAATATCATCAAAAAATTCGAAATTTCAGGCTATTTGTAACATTGAAAACCTGAAACGCCTATATCTTTCCACTCAGAAGTTACTGAGTGTACACTATCTTTATAGACACCCAGTATACTTGTGGATCCAGAATCTTCCTGTTTATTGTCCACTACACATTAATTTTTCTTTCAGTTATTGCCATCATAAAATTTCAAAAACGAATTACTGGCAGAATTTTTAAGGCGATATACAGTTTTTCCGATTTTTGTCTTCATTTTCAGTAGAGTTGGACGAAATGTACCGCGGAACATGGGCGTACGCATCATAATATAATACCTACATGTAATACAAGAAAGTAAGTATTATTAAATATAGTAACAAATGCAATAAATTCACACTTTATAAACATATGTTATTGCGTCATCTATAGCTTGTAGTAGCGAATTTATTTCGTCCACTGTTTGTAAAGACTCCGCTAACGACAACGCACTATTCTGAAATTGTTATGTCATCATACATACCTTTAGGTATATGAATAGTTTTGAAAGCTATTTGAACGGACACATCTTGAAATTTGGTCTGGTTCTCCTTAATAGCTGTAGCTTCAGCAGGATTGAATTGTAAAATAACAGCTTTTATTTGCTGGAAATATCTGGCTATCCATAACCACAGCCGTGTAACGTTTTAATAACACACTGCGTACAGTTAGTAGATAATTACGTAACGTTGTGCGACCTGGTTGTTTATCGAGTACATTATATCGAGTTTATCGAGTGATGTACCCCTGGGTACATCATAGACATTTAGCATTAAAAGCAAGTCAAACAAAAAACTGAGTTCTTAATTGCATACCCTTATTTATATGTTTTACACTATTTTACACTATACACAGCAGTTTTTCCTTATAAACTCGCGGTTACTTAATTACGGTCGCACCATCCTAAAATAATTTTCGAAATCATCGATGAACCGATGGATTTATTCACTTTTTCAGCAAATGGTAGTGTTTTAGGCGTTTGCACATGGGACTTTTCATTATCTAATATAATGTAATACCGACGCCGAAGACATACATACCTAAAACACGCTAATAATAGTGCTAGTTTGCCAGACGGTCGGACGAAACGACTGAAATCAATGACCCGACATCCGTGCGCCGCTGATTTGCGGCACGATCGGCCAACCCTAGTTATCAAATTGATACAGTTTTGATTTCCTGCTGCTTTTTGCGTCACTTCAGTACTAATTTGTATTCAACCTCCTGTTTCTATTTAAAATATCACTATTGGTGTTTGTCTTTTTTTTTTTGATTAGCAAATCGCGACTTTAAGATTAAAACATGTCTATGTCCAAATAACAAATTTTTACTTCAACTTTATTTGTTCGGCTTGAAGTTTTATTCAATTTTATAGTGAATTTTCTCATCCAAAATTAATGAAATATACCTCAACTTGTCAGTGTAGAATTACTGTAATGCCAGTGTAGTTTGTTCCAAGTAGATATCCAAGAAGACTAGAACTAAGGAGACCGAAGTCGTTCGGTTTTATGGTCTCAAATCTGTTCGCCTCCAGAAGGCGCTGTAAGCAGTGCTGTGCTCGACGTCACGTGATCTGCGAATGTCACGTGATGAGCAGCGGACCACATGCGACTGTGTATGAATGTAGGCTGTCAATGCGTATGCTTACATGCTGTTTGGCATTAATAAAAATACAATCCGAATGTTAAATAAATATGGTTCGAAAGTGTTGCATTGTGTGATACAAGAAGCGTTTCGAAGCGTCAGAATAACCGAACATTATTTCAAATTACTGATGTATGTATGAAACTAAATATTTTCCTTTGTTGTATTGTTAACGTTGAAGCACGTAACATGAAATATTTTGAGTACATTTTCATATTGATTACGATTACGAAAATTTGTAATTGCAAATATGTAACAACAAATTAACGAAAAATATCGAGCGTCTGCCACATATCACTGTATTCGCACCACGGACATTCACACGAACTCTAACACACACAGATTAGTACAGAACGACGCTGCTTACAGCGCCTCTGGAGGCGGACATATTCGAGCCCCTCGTGTTATACAGCGAAAAGCCGCATCTCTGTCTCCTGAGTTCTAGTTTTCTTGTAGATACCTCAAGGATATGTCCTCAAAGTTAATGTTTGCAAACGATTGTTTAACAAATGCTAATCCTATTAATAAAAAAAACTCCTGTAGTTTTACAAATGTGACTTAGATTGGTTCTATTCTCAAGTGACGAAATGTTCTAGACACTAAATTTAGGTAATCCCGATTTTTTCTTCTGCAATAGTCCCAGATTTGAAATCATAATCAAGTTTATATCTCATAATAAATCAGAGATATTAGATGCAATTACTTTTTTTGTTATAACTCTTAATACTGAGGAATATTTAAAAACAAAGAGGTAGTTTGCGAATACAATTTTTATTTTACGTAATTAAATTTTTTTGCTTTCTCCTCGTCATCAATTCCATTTTTTTAAAAGAAACGCCCATTCCATTTCCTGTTTTTCTACTTATACATTGCTAACCGATTGCTAACTGTAATACGGTATTATTACAGTTTAAATTTGAATTATTTATATTATATTTACTTATTTTTTCATTTTACAAATTGCTATTATGAAATTCATCTACTTGGTTACATAAAATCCCATTTTTTTAGGTTAGTAGTGGCATTTTGTAATTTTTCTATTATAAGTACTATGCTTAGTTCTCTGCTCAAAACACTTTATTCTTCTTCCTGGTGTAAATATAGAAAGAGTGGAAGTCAAATCCAATTTTTAAGGTAGTGTATTCATACATTTGTTAAATTTAAAACTTCAGATGACAATTCATATATTATATTGACAGTGACTAATTTGTTATACTATCCAGTATACCTGATCTAGACCTATAAT
Source organism: Aromia moschata (assembly GCA_029963805.1). NCBI lineage: Eukaryota > Metazoa > Arthropoda > Insecta > Coleoptera > Cerambycidae > Aromia > Aromia moschata. The sequence continues at coordinate 762,767 of JAPWTK010000114.1, forward strand.
TTGATAAAAGATAAAGTTTCCACGCCGAAGGTTCCAGTACCCACTCCAGGATCTATCTGGAGGATGACAGAGTTTTCCATATATTTTTTATGGTGAAAAAAATAATGAATGAAATTAAAAAAAATTAGTTAAACAAGAACATCAACAACGGTAATAATAGTATAAATCTTGAACGTGCGCGCATAAATTAATTTGGTCAATTTTGTATCTTTTAAAGTAATTATAAAGGCTATAATGATAGAGGTTTAGCTATTTTATACATAAATATGTACATATGTGATCTCTCGTATATAGGCGGAGAGCTCGTGACAAATAACTGCAAGTGTTTTATAAAGGCTGAAAATTTATATATAAATGGCACATTGAATATAAAGCTACAAAGTGGTCAAACAGCACAATTTTCGAAAGTAGCACGTCCAAAAATAAAGTCAATATTTGGTATAGTAAGTATTTTGTAAAAGCTGGAACTTTGCATAATGTTAGATTAATTATTCAATATAATACATATAGCAAAAATGTAACCAGACATCATGTATCATGTATTGTCCAACCAACAAAGTCAAGAGAATCAATGTTATAGAACCAACAATCATCACCCATTTACACCCTTAAAATAACACTATATTGAAATATGGCCCTTTACAAAGCAGTTTTTGTCACGAGCTCTTGGACTAATATGTCCAAGCTCTTGCGATTGCATTAAATTAAATTGATTGAGTCAATTTTTTGATTAGTTTTTGTTAAACCCAACAATCTATACATAATTAATTGAATTAATTAGCTCATGGGCATCACCCGACTATATTTGGTTGTATAGAGGGTACTGAAAAAAAAGATACATCGTGTTCACAATATTAATAAAGTTAACTTAAACGTCTTAACTTAAATTCGTTTTACTTGAATTGGATAACAAAATATGATTTCAATTATTTTGTGTTGTTATAATTGGGGTCTGGAATGTTTGCCGGCTCGCGTGTTAAACTGCCTTAGACTATCCTGTTCTCCCGCGCCAGGATGGCGTACTATTACGCATACGTGAGTTCTGGATCGTTATCGGGAAGGGTCAATGCCGTACGTATCACGGGCAAGAAATACACACGTATGTATATAATTTACGTGGCGCTTAAAAAATACGGTTTACACATTCACAGTCATAGTGTTTTATAGTGTCGAGCCCTGCGTTGCAGTACACATTTCCAGACCCTAGTTACAGCTAGAAAATGACACGACACACAAATAAGAAGTGTTAGAGAAACTCCATTATAGTATCCTTATGTATTTGAATGTATCTGAATCTGAATCTAGTGTTAGAATTTCAATACTCTCAGGTTCCTCCTAGAAAAAAATCCCCTAGGAACCCCCCAATTTTGTCTATAACTCTGAGGGTGATTCGGAACTCGGATAAGGGTGATTCTGAACTGACAATTCTAAAATTCTAGGATTCAGATTCAGCACGTCAAAATATAGTGGAGTTTCTCGGACATATTTTTTTTGTGTGACTGTCTCAGGCAGGCAGACACACACACAAAATCTAGCGTCCGGTCACCCTCAGAGTATTCTCAGATACGAATTTTTTTTCTGTAAATGTGTAATTTATCAAGATGATACACACAAGTACAGAAAATTTAACAAATTCGTTGACCAGTGCAATAGATCGCAGATCTCAACTACTGGTAGCGAGTGAAAAATTAAAAGTTACCTACACAAATCGGATACTCCTTGGAGAAAAAACTTGACTGTCGCAAGTAGCGCCGTCATAAATGGGGCGGTCGCACGAAAGACGAACAAGAAAGAACCCTTTTCTTTTAGCGGGGGCGATGAGTTGTATAGATGTTGACATATAAAGTTTCCCCGCGAACTGGGGAACACTTTATATCTCACCCCTCTCGACGGTGTCACAACAAGGCGCATCGATTGGCCAGCCAGTGGCGTAGTTAAGGGGTAATCGGGGCGAAGCAGGGTCTGTATCCGTCGACACCCTCTTAAAAACCTATGTAATAGGTTTACTGTAAATTAGGTTTCAGAAGTTCAGAAAAATACATTGATTTATTTATTACAGATGTATGTAGTTTCAAAAACATTTTAGTGTGCCAAAAGTAAGTATTGAGACTAATTTTGAGCTATTTGGTGACAATTGCATCAAAATCAATGTCATTTTGATATACAAGTGGCTAATATATCACTAAAACAAATACCTTGATGAGACAGACCACTAATATTACGGAAGTCCTTATCATCTGTTGAAAAGATTGCTCAATTATATTGGCAGGAAATTTCGAAACACATTTAGGCAATTCCAAAGATAAAATAAACAACAATGTGAATTCAGGAAGTTTTTAGAAAAAGAAATATATTATACAAACCAAAATAACAAGAACACGCCAAAATTTAACTATATTTAATGAACATAATTATGATTCACTTCTTTCAAAGTTCACAACATAGTCTTTTAGGTTATTTTGACAAAACCAAAATTAAGATTAAGATTTTTAAATTCATGAGGGGTATAAAATTAACAAAGAAGTGTAACAGACAGTAGACAGACAGATACATTTGAAATTCGAGAGTTTATAAATCATGCCAATATAAGCATGATTGAAGATAATAGTACGATATATGTAAATACATGTAACTTAACAAACAAAATGTATATATGTAACTTATGATAAGTAAATAATGTTAATTCAATAACGACTGCACTTCATTTTTAAAATAGGCAATTTGCTTTTGACTAGTCCAGTGCATTAGACATAATATGTATTTATGTAAGCATTAGATGTAACATATAATGGTTGTAAAAATATTCTCATTTAAATATTATTGCAAAAACTTTCCCATATTTTCTTAAGCTGAAATAGCTCGAGAAAAATCACATTGAAAATAACACCGGTGAGGACGCATAAATTTGTTCCATTTTATCAGTCGTTATTACAGAATAATATTCTGTAATAACGATGATAAATAATCATTGGGGACTTTTTGTCAGAACATCGACTCACATTTGATGTATGTTGGTACTGATACGTTTGTATGAATCACCATAATGCGTACATTGGAAAATGAAGGGGAATTGATAAGTTAACCTCTATCTTATTGCCACCACCACCTAAACATGAGGTAATATCGCGAACCAATCGCGAACTAATCGTGAGCGCAAGCGTGGGGCAGGCATCCGGTATGTCCAAGCCGTCTCCGAACACGGCAGAGCCAGGCGGGTCGAAGTCACATTTTATACTTATACACTGTAACTCTTACTGTATAGTTGCGTCGAGTGATATTTCTCTATGTCGTCTCTCTTGTTTCAAGTAGTTTTACGCAGGTTACTGGGAATATGTTGTGGTATCTAAAATAGATGGTAAAATAGAAAGGCGTGGCGTTTTTTTCCTCAGTTTATTCTATGGTCTGTCTTTTTCCATCTTAATGTTCGCACCCATACCATGGAAAGCCCAGTGCGCCGCACAGTGGGCGAAAACGACAAAATTTTTCTCAAAATAAGATAACTCCCCACAGAAAACTCCGATCATTGTGATTTTTTTTTATTTTAAAGGTTTTGGACAGTAGATTAAAGGAAAATTGGTCCGACACGCGGTTGAGGTTTAAAGAGGGGGGGAGACACCCCATAAGGGACCCCATATCCCAGTAACTTTACAATTAAAGATTTTAATCTCCACTAACCGCATACCTCCAACTTTTAAACCCCCCTGACCTTATAAAATAAGCTTTCAAAACCCCGTGACCCCATAACTTGAAATTTTATACCCCCATAACCCCATAACCTCAACTTTTAGACCCCCATGTACGCAAAAACTCAATTTTTCGTCCGACAACCCTTATGACCCCATAACTTGAACTTTTACACCCCTATAACCTCAACTTTTAGATCCTCATGTACGCAAAATTCAATTTTTCGAGCCCGACAACCCTAAATGCCCCAATATATATATAACCTAAGTTTTTAATGCCCATGACCCCATAACTTAAGCTGTTAAACCCTTATAACCCCATAACCTCAGTTTTGAACCTTTAGATTTGATTTAGGAGGTTTTCTTTGTAGGAGTATAAAGCCATTGGTTATAGGGTTCTAAAGGTTGAAAACTGAGGTTGTGGGGTTATAGGGGTTTAACAGCTTAAGTTATGTGGTCATGGGGATTGAAAGCTTAGGTTATAGAGATATTAGACATAAGAGCTTCAGTTTTTGAGTTTTAGAGAAATTGATTTTTGTGTAGATGGGGGTCTAAAAGTAGAGGTTTTGGGGTTATGGAGGTATAAAATTTCAAGTTATGGGGTCATGGGGTTTTGAAAGCTTATGTTATAAGGTCAGGAGGGTTTAAAAGTTGGAGGTATGCGGTTATTGGAGCTTAAAAGCTTTATTTGTAAAGTTACTGGGATATAGGGTCCCTTATGGGGTGTCTCCCCCCCCTCTTTAAACCTCAAACGTGTGTCGGACCAATTTTCCTTTAATCTACTGTCCAAAACCTGTAAAATAAAAAAAATCACAATGATCGGAGTTTTCTGTGGGGAGTTATCTTAATTTGAGAAAAACTTTGCCGTTTTCGCCCACTGTGCGCCGCTGGGCAACACAGGGAATCGTCCGTCACTGCATGTCATCGGCTTCGGGCCCCGTACGTCTGAGGAAGAGGCCGCTCTAGATTGATGACGCGCGGTGTCGAAGCCACGCCGCGGATATAAATCATACGCACATTCCGAATGTGCGTTTTGATAAAGTATAATATCCCGACGCGTATTGTTGCGATTTCAATCATTTTTTACAAGGGACAACGTGATTTAGGTGTCGGATTCCATTAATCGCTCTCTTCCCCACTGTAACGGGGGGTGACGATTGACCACACGACTTGCCGCCTTTGGTGCGAAATGGGAGTTCGATATTAAGACCGACAACCTCCTCCCCGTTCGACAGTAAATGTTTCTTCTTGTATGCATTCTTTAAAACGTCAATTTATAATAAATCTACTTTGAATTATCCAAATTAGTGTGTACAATGCAGCGCCATCTTTGGTTAATAGTTTTGGGCAACATAAAACTATACTCTAAATGAATATACATACTTGTACATATACATTCATAAGAATTCTTTTACTAATGATTAAAAACTGTTTATTTTAATTTGTAGAAGGGGGGTAAATAAAATGTAATACACCTGTTATTTTTAATATTGTTTTTTTGTGTCTAAAATGTTAGTTTATGGCTACTATTTTCAATGATACACGAAAATAATATCAAATGCGGGTAGTTCTCTTTTGGTCCAAGATATTTTGGAACTTTAGTGGCACTGTAGGCGAATTAAAGTAATATAGTGTTCAACACTGGATTAAAATATTTTTTGGCAAGAACTGTTAGAAACTTGCAAGAAACTAGTGGTCCATTCAATATGCCTGAAAATACGTTTATAAATAATTTTTGTTCATGAGTTTTTATTTTATTATCCCCCAAACCACAAAGTACAGAACACATCACACATCACATGAATGTTGAACTTCACAATGTTTACAAGTGCCAAAAATGATAATCAAATAAATGAAACACTAAATGATAATCAAAAAACACACCTGGCGTTATATCCGAAATGTTTAGATAGTAAAGTAATCATTGACGATATAAAAAAAATACTGAATCTTGAAATTGTGACCGTGAATAAACTAATTTGTTATATTATTGTATAAATCTCACACAGCTTTAGGTACAGAATATGCGTTGCAAACAGATTTTAGGTTATACGGCTATAAAGAAAAATAATAGCGATACTGATTGTGAATTTTACAGATGACATCAATATCGTGACAACAATACTGTCTTCCCGCATTCTCTTAACCTTTATGTTTCCCTTCTCAGTGAATGCTAAACACACAATATTTGAACTTTTTGAAACTTGATGGCCTTATCGTAATTTTACTCGTTTCAAAAATAAACGGTTAAGTATAGCCCATAACAACGAAAATAAAAAAAATAATAATAACTAACTGACACAGATACCGTAGACACCGCATAGGGATAATGTGTCCAATTTTACTTTTATCGAAACTAACGTACCTATGACGAATTCAAAATTGTCATTTAACGAGGCACATCTTGTTACTATTACATCAGAAAATATGTAATTCTGTTTTCCTCGTTCTGAAAATCAAAGAACTGCAAAACTCTTACTTTTGACCTATTAGTGTTTAAAGAGTCTATATTACCTTACAAACAAACCGTTTCTTCGGCATCAGTATTCACCTTTTGATGTCACTATTAAAGTGGAAAATATGGATCTCTTACCGACTTTATTCGTTCTGAGAACAAAATAACTACTTGAATTTGGACAAACCAGGTTAGTTAGTTAGTATTTGGTAAGTTCATTTGGTCTGTTTATACCTCTTCCTTCTGCTTGTCATACGCGTTCCATACTTAAAGTTGAAAAAACGTGGTTTTTACCGTTTTTTTTTTTATTTTTCTTGGATATATACGTATGAACATCGAACCCTCTTTTTTACTTCAGATTTTTGTTTAGAGGGTGAAAATACAGTGGGATGATATAGTCGAAATCCTAGCAAAGACTGTTTTTTTGAAGGGCCTGTGCTTGTTTTCATATTTGTAATATTATTTTGTAAATAGTTATTTTGATTATTTGTATTTCATAAAATAAAATTATATTGCCCCACTTTGCTCCAGTAGTTAACGTCGGAGGCCTTTCGTTATTCCTTATTTCTATGTTCTGGACTATATACATATGTATACAGGGTGTCAATTTGAAAACAAACAGCATTTAATATTGCCTAAATTAATGACAGTATCAAAATTTGGCGAAACACGTCAATTTACATATCGAGGGGGACTACTTTTGAGGCATTTGTTGTAGTATTACTTTCAACCCCTAACTCCCAGGGCACCTACCCCTAACATTTTAAATGGCAACCCCTATTTCTTTTGCCATTTTTGAGTACAATTCTAGATAAGGCATATTTCTTTTTTTGTCAAAATTGAGGTAGTTAACCTCATGAATGTGTGGAATGTATTTACGAATCAGAAAATAAGGAACTGTACTTATCACTTCTAAATAATATCAGTATGAAGCAAAAAGAGACAACGGGGTTCGAAGACGGCAAAAAAAATTAAATCCTTTCCTGTTTTGTAGCGGTGAAATGTAAAAAAACGAAAGAATTTGGTACCTAGTTTTTCAACAAATATTTTTAAATGAATGGATGTGACTGACATAACGGGTCAGTGAATGTAACCCCTGTAACCCCTGTAAAAGTTGCATTATGTCAGTTTAAAAAATAAATACATTTCACATATTCGTGAGGTTAAGTACTTCAATTTAAAAAAAATGGAATTTGGCCAAAAAAATGGGGGTTGCCATTTAAAATTTTTGGGGTAGCCTTAGAGGTCAGGAAGTTGAAAGTAGTACGATAACAAATGCCTCAAAAGTTGTCCCCTTTGATATGTAAATTGACGTGTTTCGCCAAATTTTGATACTGTCATTAGTTTAGGCAATATTAAATACTGTTCGTTTTCAAATTGACACCCTGTATGTATCTTCCATGACACTCTGCGCTAACTAAATTGTAGATACCAGTGTCTCCCAGTATTCACCAATTATGTATTGGTGAATACAGGGACTTGTCCCATACAAATTATACACGTTGCGTACCTTCAAACCTCCTGTTATGTCTTTCAAACAGCACAGGCTGCGACACAGGCGTCCAGCATCCATGCATACAACACGTAAACGCCGCTTATCCTTTGCCTAATTTATGTAACGCACGTAGCACTTAGTTAAATTACGATAATAAAGCAAAAGTACCCGTTTATAAATTGCGACGCGTTACTTTCACGATGATAATTCGTACATTATACCGAGAGTTTACTCAAATTGAAACTTCAGAACAACATGTTAGAGAGGTTATTAATTGAATGAACTATGAACCTGCAGCTCCGTAGGTGTGTATAATTGAGCCGGACGGACATGAGCGCTTGAGTCATATACAGTGTGACTCACTTATGATCCCAACACCCCTGTATATCCCCATTAATTATTGTTTAAATAATTTTAAATTTTAGTGGTAAGGAATTATCGATAAAGAAGCGGTTTGAACGTAATAATATAGAGCCATCAAAAAAAAAAACGTCATCAAATTTGGCCATGAACGAGAGAGATGCAAGCGGTTATGTCGAGGTTCGAAGCGAAACTTTGTTTTTTGACAAGTGGCTGTCACATTAAGTGTCTCTCGCATAATGTGGCAGACTTGATATTCAAATAAGGTTATAAATTTAAGATAGAATAGAAACATATTTTTTTTGCTCGGCCAGCTTTGATGACTTTTTTTTGGGTGGCTCGTTATTTGATATATGTAAAAATCACCATTTAAAACTCACTAATTTTAAATGCGATATATAACTTATAACTCCAAAGTTACTAAGATATATTTTCAGCTTTAACTATTTAAGTAAAAGAAAGGAAAATACTTGTGTCACTTTCTATCTTTCAGAAAAGTGAGTCTATCGTACACCATAAACAATATTCTCGTTTATATCTACAGATATAGATATAGAATAGATCTCTAAATTTTGTGAAACATAGCACAATATTCTGCTCTCTTTACAAATAAAAGTTTAATAAAAGCAAACGCTTCCCCTTAGTTTTGAAATTCTAAGATGAACTTTAGTCGATCTTCGAAAGTAGGTAATCAATGTAATTTTTTATTTTTATTAAACAACCATTATTTATTTGGTTGGTCTATAATTAGTCAATTTTAAACGTTAAGCTTTTATTCCAAAATTTTAGTCACACGTGTAATGATCGGCATTGAGGTAATGAAACCTAAATTCTAACTATAATAGCCAACATTAAAAACGTAGTTTTCGGACGACAACGGTACCCATAAGTAGGATATTCCATGATAAATAGAGGGTAGGTCGTTTAAGGTAACCACTTAGAATAAAAATCATAATTCGCAGCATCCTAATCAGTTCACTATTCAATTTATGTGGTGGAATATGTAACGAGTCATCCAAAAAAAAAAACGTCATCAAAGTTTGCCGAGCAAAAAAAGTATTTATATTCTTAAATTATAACCTAACACTACCCTAATCTATGATTTATAACGTTATTGAATTGTCACGGCTGTCACATTTTGTGATGGGTACTTTTACCGAGTATATACTTAAAATAAAAAATATCTCAAAAAGAAACTATATTTGTGAAAAAATAAGACAGTATTTAAAGAAAATGACGACCGCTTATATTTATACACATTTGACCTCTTATTTTAACTGTGTTGTTTAACTTATCCACGGTGGTCCATTAATTTCTTTGTTAATTTTATTGACAATGCATTGATGAAGGTCTTCCTATCGTCAACGGGAGTTTCAAAAATTGAATTTTTTAGATATGGCCAGAGAAAAAAATCACAGGGGATCAAATCGCAAGATCTAGTTATTTTTAGTCTGCATATTGTCTGCATAAACTAATTATAAAATCTTCGAAAAATTCGTCTATATAAGTGATCATTTCCATGGTAATATGCGGACGAGCTCCATCTTGTTGAATATAACCTTCTTGCAGTTTACCATCATGCAACATTTGCACACAAGGTGTTAAGATTTCTAAACGGTACCTCTCCGCATTCAGCGTTCCGTTCAAAAAATAGGTCCAACAATCCTCCTTTTGCTCCCAGCGTCCCTCACTCCAATTTCTTGTGAGTGTAAAGGAGTTTCAATATAAAAGTGAGGCTTGTTTGCAGTCCAAAGTCTCATATTCTGAGAGTGGAACCAAGCCTCATCAGTAAAAAAAAACTTTTTCGAACACATAATCATTATTGTTAAAATGGTTAACAAACCATTGGCAGAACTGTAGCCTTAGAGGCTCGTGCACTCTGAGAATTTCCTGTGTGGATTACAGACGATATGGATGGAACTCCAAATCATCTTTCAAAATTCGTTTACACGTTGTGTAGGGCAATTTCACTTGTTGGCGATATGGATGGAACTCCAAATCATCTTTCAAAATTCGTTTACACGTTGTATAGGGCAATTTCACTTGTTGGCTCAGATGAGTAATTTCTGTTCTTGGATTGTCCGTTATCACCTGTCTAATCATTTCAACGCTTTCTTCTGTCATTAGTTTGGATCTGCCACTTTATTTGCGATTAATGCTTCCAGTTTACCAGTACAAATGTAGAAAACGTTTTACCGACCGGCTAAAATCATCCAAATGAATAACTGCGTCTGGAAAAACTTCCCTGAAATTGAAATGCAACATTTTTAAAATATATTTCAAGCGAAACACGCCTCTGTTCTTCATTGAATATTAATTCTGACAGCCACTGTCAAAAGTTTGTCGACAACAAAGTTTCCTTTCCAGTTTCGACATGACCGTTATTTCTATCTCTCTCGTTCATAGGCAGGGTTGATGAAGTTTCTTTTTTTATGTCTATGTATATCTACTTCTATCTTAAAACAGCCATGTGTGCATGTGTACATTGCATATTGGTCATCAAATACCCCACTTATGGTCATAAAAAACTGTCAACTGTTAGCATCCCTCAATGAAAAAGTTCCTTTTAAAATAATACGTATATGTTGATGTCATAACTCATTCAGAGGTGGGGTAAATTAATTTTTATCAGGATGAAAGATAGAAAATAAAAGAAAACTGACGTGTTCCAGAGATTTGTACGACTATTTTTATCTTTTGAATTATTATGAATTTTACTCCATAAGTGACTTCCACACTGTATATGATTAGAGTGGTACAATATGGCCTGGTGGAATTATCGTTATTAAGTTGGTAAGATGATTGTTGTCCGAACAGAGAATCTTGAATGGGATAATTTATCTTTTTTTGCTGAAAAACGACGTAATTTCTTGATATAGGAAACTTTACGTTGTGAAGATTCAAGATTCTTCAGACTTCATGCGAATAATGATAATAGTGTTGTAAATATAGTAATTACCTCCAAATTGGTATTAAAAGCTGAAATAGCACCAGTTAATTATTGGTTGGTGATTATTTTTATCTTTGCATGTAGCTATTAGCCGTTATGTTTCTAAATCAGATAGGCTGTAGCGGGATTTGGTAATATTAAGTTTATCTAAATTAACAACAATAACAATAACTAAAATTAAATACTGATCCCTTGCTTCGATTATAAAAAAAGCCTATATCAAGTCATAAAAAGGGCTTAAAATGTGTTTTACTCGACAGCAACATCTTTAAATTGTTTTTCGTTGAAAATCGAGAATTACTCTCAATTATTGTTGGATCAGTTATCTTTTCATCAAGCAGATCACTTTGAATTTACAGATATAACAGATACCATAAATTTAAACAAAGTCACAACAATAAAAAGTCTTTGTATTTCCTTGACGATTAAGAAAAAAAATCAAAAAGCCTATAAGCCTTTTCCAAGACTTTCTGCTAGAGCAAACATTTTTTTTTAATATTTTCGCGTTCCTTTTTTTTTTTTTTTTTGCTATTACGCATATCTTTACTACCACATCCATCTAGTGAAGTGGAAGTATGGTACCGTTGAAAAATTTTTATGGGCTAAACAGACCTAAAATGTTTAAAAAAAATTCTCTCTCTTTGTAGATCTTTCGGTCTATTAACCTTTCTTGTGTGCATGATATCTTGAGAACGCTTTGAGATATCAACTTGAAATTTGAAAAACGTATGTATACTGATGAGATCTGGAGCTGATTAGCTTTTTATCTTAATCAGTTAAGGGGTTGGGGGATTATTGGTGGTAATACAATTTTCCTTTGTCTACAGGTAGTTTGCAAACGACACAAGATATACACTTCAAATTTGATATATATTCATATATATATCAAATAGGCTCATAATAGTTCGGCCGGTAAACATTTCTAACTATGTGATTGAACATAATGTGAAATCTATTTCATATATAAAATATTTTGTCAAAATTATTTCAACTACTTTAAAATACACAAGTTTAACTTGCAAATACTGAAAATTATAATGAAATTACATAATAAACAATATTTATTTAACACAAAAATAACAACCAGCTGATGGGTCAGAATAGTTCGGCCACTTATCGTAATTGCCATGAAAATGACTACGCTAGCTAAAACAAAACCCTTATTAAATAAATCAACAAGACAGTTGTCAAAATTAGTTATAATTCATTTTTAAAGCAGAATGCCTCGAGGAAAACCTTTAAGTGAAGATCTTCGATTATCAATTATTAAGGCCTATAAAAATGGCATTTCGGCACGTCGGATCTCAGTTTCGCACTCAGTACCGCGTTCTACTATTCAAGATATTATTAATTTGTATAAAGCAACTGGCGGAGTCAATCAGAAAACCAAAACCGGCCAACCATCTAAAATTACGAAAGCAAATAAAAGAGCTTTGCGAAGAATTGTAAAAACAAATCGGCGATTTAATACCAAAGAAATAACTGTTTTATGGAGGGATAGTATAAACAAAGATGTTTCATTATCTACAACAAAGAGAACTATAAGGAAAATAGGATACAAATTTTATAAGGTACATTTCTTCTACATTTTTTTTTTTGGATAGAATTTGTTAGACGGTAACTTTTTATTTTCAACAGGCAAAAGAAAAGCCATTATTAACAAAATTGCAAAAACGCAATAGACTGAAATGGGCAATAGACTCGAAATGGGCTGGGAACATTAAAATTGGACTCAAAGACAATGGCATAATGTAATTTGGAGTGATGAGTCCAAATTTGACGTTTGTGTGGGAGACTCCCGCAAAAGAGTTTTGAGTACGTTTGGTGAGGCTTATCACAATGAGTGCCTAGTTAGAAAAGTTAAGTTCCCAGCCTCAGTCATGATATGGGGTTGTATGTCGGCGTAGGCGTAGGAAACGTATATGTTCTTGAAGGGACTGTCAACGCGAATAAATACAGAGAGATTCTGGAAGAAAGTTTATTGCCATCCATCGCGAAATGCACAACCGAAGAAGATAACTTTATCTTCCAACAAGATAATGCACCTTGCCATATAGCAAAATCAGTTACGAAGTGGTTTCAGGAAGATAATATTCCTACGCTAAAATGGACATCTTCTAGTCCAGACTTGTCTCCAATTGAGACACTTTGGCATAACATGAAGAAAGAACTTCAGAAAAATCCAGCACGTACGGTACTTGAATTAAAAGCGACCTTGCAAAACATATGGGATAATGTACGTCCAGGAGAGTGTGCAAGACTTGTAGACACAATGCCCAGTAGAATAAAAGCAGTTATTGCTAACAGAGGCGACGTAACACAATATTAAAAGGCGGCCAGTAAAAAAACTATTCTGACCCATCAGCTGGTTGTTATTTTTGTGTTAAATAAATATTGTTTATTATGTAATTTGATTATAATTTTCAGTGTTTGCAAGTTAAACTTGTATATTTTAAAGCAGCTGAAATAATTTTGACAAAATATTTTATCTATGAAATAGATTTCACATTATGTTCAATCATATAGCTAGAAATGTTTGCCGGCCGAACTATTATGAGCCTGGGCGTATGTATATACAATATAAGACAGTCTGGAAATATAAAGGTTTTTAGTTTAATAAGCAAATATAAAAGTTTAATAAGGTCAAATAAACTTTTTTAACACTAATTTTAGTAATTACACAGTGGACGAGCTCTAAAAAAATGTTACTTCTCTTTGACAACCCCCCTCCCCCGCAGGATATACGGAGGGAACTAAATCAAAATGTACGGGAATTATTAAAAATGTGGAAACATAAATGTGTGGCCAAGCTTAATCATAAGTTTATTTTGGTGATGGCGTTATTTGTTGTCCCTATTTTAGAGGTGGGGGCAAGGGGGGTTGTATTTTAATATGAATTATGAAAGATATTCATGTGACATGCCATTTAATTTTTGAAGTAGATTAATTCAAATATCATTTTAATAAGCCTCTACTCTCAATTTTACTATTATGACTATTGTCAGTACTTTTGACCTATATGTCATACAAGTCATTTTAACCATATAGGTCTTACAACTCATAAAAATCATAAAGGTCCTATAGGCCATAACTGTATTGGTCATAAAGGTCATATTAATCATACAGATCGTATTGATGATACAAATCATAAAGGTCATGTAGGTCATGAAGGTCATCAAAATCAACAGAGGTCATATCATAAAGGCAATATATTTCATAAAGACTACAAAGGTCATAAAGGCCATGAAGGTTAAATCCAAATTTACCACTTTTAAAAATACAAACTACTCTTTTTAGAGATTTAGCCTGATTAATTATGGAAAAATTAAATGAGGAAGTGGTGAAAACTTATATCAAAGTATACAATACAGAGAAAGTCTTACATTTCAGTAGAATATGCGCTTGTTCATTCACACTGAGATCTCACGATAAGAAATAATATCGAAAGATTGCAGTGATTACGTTGTTATGACCGCGTACGAGATGATGAACTCTGAATAACAGCATTAATTAAAAGAAATGAATTCGCATTACAATTCTCTGTACATCATATAATAATAAAAACGCATATAGAAATAATGTACTCTTTGTTCAAGCATTAGTCGTATTACAGTTTTATTATTTTCTGGTCTGTTATTCTGTGACCGGTCGCCATGTACTGGGAGCGCAGGAAAAGTATTTCTATTTTTTGATCAGAAAATAAATTGACATAATCTAAATATGTAGTTATGTAGTAGATCATTCCCTACCAAAAAGTAGATACAGAATTTAAGAGCGAATATTCTTTGAAAACTTGAATTAAAAAACACTTCCTTGATTCCTAGATTCCTCGTCGCAGATAACTGGATCGATTCTAAAAAAATTATCAATATTTAATCAATGTGATGCTATCAAAAATGTTAGATACCTTCTAACAATCAATTTCAGCAGTCAATCTGAAGCAGTAAAGTGCAAACACCATTAGGGTCAAGTAAGTAGAAAACGGTTTTCCTTGGTACGAAGCTCATCAGGAGAGTGCATCTGACTGCTGAATCTGATTGCTAGAACGTATCTAACATTTTCGGTGGCATCGCAATGTTATTGGTACACTTTTTAAAAACGATCCACCTATCTGCGACGTGGAAACTGCATTGCCCTTTTGGACACAAGGACCATTTGGACACACAGGTCACATGATACAACGCAAAATTTACTCCTAATCTACTATTAGACGTTGATGCAACGCCTTGTTGATATCGAATCTCGTTTTTATAAATGTCAAAGCACACCATAACTTTTACGTTCATGTTGATTTCAGTTCTGCTACTAAAACTTAAATCTGAAAAAGTTTTAATCTTTGGTTCAAAATAAGAAGAATGTAACAAAAAGTACTTATAAGAAAGTGTGATTGTTTCTGGATTTTGGAATTTTAATATTTGTTTTAATATTATATGGAACAAAAAGTACTTAAATGTGAGTACGATGATTTGTTTTCTTTTAAATATTAGCAAATTAACAAGCATCTTCACCTACTCTTCCTTCTTCTGTGTTTACCACGCGCCAACAATTATAAGAAAGGTTTCTTATAACTGTTGGCAGTCCCTCGTACACGGGAGTGCCCATTTGCTAATAACACAGTACGGCAACGTAATAATTAAATATCTAACAATAATTTTACACCGGGTAATTAGCGAGCAACGCCCATATATTTCAATTACGGCGTAATACCAGCTTTTCCGTCTTTCCGACGGATGGATTAGCCAGGATTATTTTATTTTTTGTAATTGCTGGGACACCGCTCTAGCGGCCCGAGAATACCAAATGTACATATTGGAGTACTAACTATTTGGTGCATCACAGGGCCGTAGTTAGGTTCGGTACGTCAGTGTCAAATATAATAATAAATAATAAATAAATCACACCACAGAAATTGACATTCTCCCTCTAAGAGTCATTGCAACTGTGCAGAGGGAGAATACACATGGAAAAGACTTAGGACACACAACCAAACCCTGTGACAGGTGTCAATTGCCACAGGCGGGATTCGAACCCGCGCGGATAATAGCTCTCGGAGTAATCTCCATCTACTCACCCACTGAGCTATCGCCGCGGTAATCAAAAATAACAATCAAAAAGTTTATCCAACGGCCACCACTGCGCTGATGTACTCAAGGGGTATGCTGAGTTAATTTAAAGTGTAAAGTACAGCACAACTAATATCCGCCAGATAGATTTTTCATTGGATCGTATATGCTTTGTCCATACAACTTTGTATATCGAAAAATCTATCTTTCAATTAAATCTATTCTATCGCAATATAATAGCATTAGTGTCGTTAGTTGTCCTTAATTTATCACTTAGCACTGTTAGTTTCAGAGTATTCATAAATATAGTGTATAATCCTCGGTAGATGATTTCAGATTGATATTAAACCTGTAGGAGAAAGTCATATAGCCACCGCGACCTTTTGAGGTCTATTATAGCACTCACAAAGGGGTTAAAGTACCTTATCCAGCTTTTGTGTAACTGTTAGCTTTTGGATTTTCCTTTTCCAGAATTTGAAACCTAAATATTTTTTATTGTTCCAGACAGATTCTGCATGGTGTCTCCTATATCACATCAATTCGACTTCACTTCGATATCACACAAATCGATGAAAGACTGTTGCATATTTTCTTAGACGAATTTCCATTTCGCAGCTGTGGGCTTTAAATTACAGCCGTTTTATTTCTCATAGTATCTGTGATGCACATGAATGCGAGCCTTTGTACGCCATTCAATAACCTGATCGTGCCCGCCTTGTTTTCGTCCAGATCCGTAAATTTTTCCTTCTAGCGAATACTGCTAATCTAATTCCCACAGGTTCCAAGTTTCAATGGCCTTCGGCACATCCTTAGATACGGAAATAAGACGGTCTCCAAAACAGGCAGGGGCTTCATATTCTTAGCCGCGGCACCGTAGTTGTTATTCCACTTTTATTTATACATATATAGCTGCGGCCCTGTATTGCAGCAAAAGGTTAAAGGCCTAGTACACATAATAGGAGCCGACCAACGATTGATTGACGTGCATTGCTATGCGATATCGCGGCCAGATACGATTAATTTTGTCAATTCTGCAAACGAAATTAATGACTCCGTCAACCTGATTACTGTGTTTGTCGATTGGCGGAAGGCTGACAAATTTGGAGTTGGATTTCCATAAATTGACATACATATGTATAGGTATAGGTCTTATAATTGATTGCATTTTATCTACTCATAAAATAATAATAAAATAGTATAAACATGGAAATCTTGAGATTAAAATATTTTCTTAAAATCACTTTCAACTTTTTCCTGTTGACACTGACTTAAGGAAACCAGCCAGGATGTATTTATTTTCTCTTTTTCACAGGATGTGAAGGATATTTATGATTGTACCTACATTACATTTTATAGAATATAAAAAATATTATTGTCAGTGGTAATCATGAACCATATTTTCCTTCAGTGATAGACAGTACCTACCCATATTTCAAAACTCATAAACACATATCTGAATAGAAATAGACACCATGATGAATTCATGTTAGAATGATAATGAGTCCATCATTAGGCAATCATGGCATCATTAGATGGACTGCCGATTGCCACCAGAACTGGGATGAGTTATCAAGATTGCTAAGTGGTCAGGTAATCCCCTTCTAGTGGCTAATAACTGAGGTGACAATATAAACCCTTCACTAATAATCACTACCAAAGAGTGTCAGTCTCATCTAATATTAGCTTTACATCGATAATAAATAAATTGATAAGTTAATTCATCAGGACATTTAAGGACAATTTGACAGACGTAAATCAGGAATTTTATTTCAAATGCCGTCAATACGTTCACCAGTAATTTTTTTTACAAATTAGAGCCATTCCTATTTTCGTCCAATTTATTGACTCAAATTCTGTCAATTCAGTGGAGCTAACACAACTCAAACTGTAAATCACCTATAAATAGTATAATTGACGATTCAGTCACCATATGGAAATTTAATTTAGTGTAAAACAAACTAGGCGGTTGGACCGCAGTTCACAAATGTATTTAATCAAAATAATTTGAAGTTGAAGAAGTTCATCAACTTATTGTCGGTGCAAAGCTAATAACGAGACTTTAAAAAACGTCATCAAAATTAGCCGAGCAAAAATACTTTTAAAAATACTATTTGTCCATTTAACTTTTTATTTTTTTTATCTTTCTATAGACTAAGAATTTTAAGTTTTCCACGATAATCCATTAATTTCTTTAATTTTATTGACAATGCGTTGCTGAAGGTCTTTCATATCGCCAAGGGAAATTTATAAAATTGATATTTTTAGATAAGTCCACAGAAAAAATCACAGGGTGTCAAATCGCAACATGTAGGGGGTAATACGGTCTGCGTGTTCAAACTAAACTGCGTCTTGTTGAATGTAACATTCTTGCACGTCGTTATCTAACATTTGTACAAAAGGTGTTGAAAACGGTGTCTCTCTGGATTCAGTATTCCGTAAAAAAATATGTCCAACAATCCTCCTTCCGCTCAAAGCTGCCCTCACTACAATTTTTTTGTGGGTGTAGTGGAGTTTCAATATAAAAGTGAGGGTTGTCTGCACTCCAAAGTCTCATATTCTGAGAGTTAATGTAGCTCGAAAAATAGAACCAAGCCTTGTCAGCAAAGAACATTTTTTTTTTCGAAAACAGCATCATTATTGTTAAAATATTTAATAAACCATTGGCGGAACTATAGTCTCGGAGGTTCTGTCCGTACTGACAATTGCACATGGGGATTGAAGACGATATGCATGGAGCTCCAAATCATGTTTTAAAATTCATTAACACGCTGTACAGGGCAGATTCACTTGTTGATTAATGGCTAATTGATATTCTTGGATTGTCCGTTATCACTTGCATTTCAACATTTTGTTTTGTCCTTACTGTGGCTCTGCCACTCAATCTTTGATTGACGATTGACGCTTCCAGTTTGCTATTAAAAAATTTAGGAAACATTTTACCGACCGGCCAAAATGGTCGAAATGAATAACTATTAAATAATGTCATTTATTAAATAAATTTAAAATGAAACAAGGCTCTTAATTCATTAAAATTGAATTCCATTATGTATTTTACAATTATTGTAACATCCACTTTAAAAGCTTGACAACAACAAAATTTCGCTTCGAGCTTTGACATAACTGCTATTTCCATCTTTCTTGTTTATAGTGAGATTAAATTAACACACATCATCAAATACATGTTAATTTCTATAGCGCACTGATGCCAGGTTGTTATAAAATTATTCAGTATTTAGAAATAATTTTGACTACCATATGGATGGATTCTTTGTATTGAAAAGAATCATTGTGTTGAAAGAAAAGATATTGGTTTGTGCACAAATTTGCAACTACAAAAAAAGAGCAGGAAAAAATAAAGGTTAGTAAAGATTGTTTTCATGGGAAGAAAAATTAGTTAATTAATAAAATAAAAAAATAAAATAAATAAAAATGTGTGTGCCACACACGGAAGTTTTGAAATTTTTTAAAAAATATGTAAACAAAATTATATATAATTAAGATTTTGTCACAAACACCATTCTGTTACAAATAGAGCAGTGTAGTTTTTTGTACAGAAATATTAATTATTACGAATGTTATGAATAGCGTCTGTATTCGGTGCAACAGTATTTGTAACCCTCTTGGTAGGATAACGCTTTCTAGGTGATTTTAAAAGTTGTTTGCCTTTTGTGAAATATATTTAACCGTAGAAACATTCAAGTTTATGGCTGCGGCTACACGCTAAAACAATATATTGTACCGTAGTTTTAACCAAATATTTTAATTTTATATTTAAATTACCTTTCTAACAACTGTTGAGTGTAGCAATGGATCATTATTGCCTCGTTCTTTTTCAAAATAACATGTCAAAGATGCTACTAACTCTTTGCAGTAGCTGTTTAATTATTTTGGCATTTTTATTGGCATACAACACTTTTATCGTTCTGAAAATAACAAATTTTCAATGCAACTTAAAAGTTTGAGGCTCAAAAAAAGACACAAACCACTATAGGCTGGGGCCGTTACCTTTTTTGAGATGAAAAAATTAATAGCAGGCAACGGCCGGCTGGAATATATAGTTAAGGTCATAAAAAACGAAAAAAAAAACTTTGGAACTTGAGATGAAGGGAAGTAGTGAAATGGGGGTGCTATTTAAGGGATAAAAACCGTTTTTCGTGATTTGTGGCGAAGCGTGACCTCCTAGAGAAAAGTGTTTTATATAAAAGTTGTAGATAATAAAAAAATATAAAACTTTTATTCCATATATTTTTCAACATAACCTCAAAGTTGGCAACAAAATGAGGAAAAACCGATTTTTCTGTTTTTATTTTTTTTCTCGCGTCAAAATTATTTAATTTAAATGAAACTTTATGAAAGTACGTAATTATGTGCATATAATAAGCATGAATTTTTTCAATTATGGGAAATAAGTATTTTTCGAGATTTTACCATTTTTCCGGAAAAACACCCCTATCTTGGGCGAACAACTTTATAGATTTTTTTTTGGATTTTGATGTTCTACTAGTGCTCATTTTTTTCGTCGAGATGTCTAATTTCAAATGGTACGTCAATGTTAATGATTTATTGTCATTAACAGCTTAAAATAAAAATCGAATCTCGAATTTCTCGATTTTTTCCGTTATTTTAAATTTTTTAGCATATCTATGTTAATAATTCATAATATTTTAATGAAAAAACTTACTTTGGTATAAAATAAATAAAGTTGAATGAATTTCATCACGGCAAGGTAGGGAAAACTTCATGAAACTTAACATTTACATGGAAATGAATAGTACTTTATTAATTTTTATAAGCTACAGTTAAGTTTCGAAAACTTTATATGCATATTCAATTATTCTAAATACATATGATAAAATACAACATACAATTTATTTATATTGGCTATGAATTCTTTAATTTATTTACAAATATTTACTTTATTAATATTGGTTATGTATAGCTTATAAAAAGAAAAATCAATAAAATAATTGTTAAAATCTAATCAATTTTAGGCCTTTTTTGTTGTGGTTCGTTTTCTTCATCGATCAAACTCTCAAATTCTATATTATCTTCAAAATCATTGGCACTTTCAGGCTCTTCAATTTCGATATCATTATTCTTTGCTGGCTCCTCATCAATATCTTCAGAATCACTTAAATCTACGAATACTTCTCTGTCTCTATTTAAACAGTTCTCAGTGCATGTATTGCATAGATTGGTACATTTTAAGCCGTGTTTTCGGCAGCCACACCTTTGATTATTGCATCCACTTTCACAAGTACAGCTAACGCTTTTTAACAACTTTCCGGGAATCAAGTCGGAACTGTCAGAGATGTATTTCGGCACGAGTCTTCCTACATTTTCGTTCCAGCCCTAATCCTTTGCTTTTTTGTTTTCCTGATCGTTGTCAAAATTACCCAACCAAGTTTGCAATTGGTAATAGACTCTGTAGGAGTGTTGTGCAGCTGCTTCTTCAGTTGGAGGGAGTTTTTCCAATTTAAAAGTGGATTTGTTCGTAGCTTGCTGATACAGCTCAAATCGTAATTGATTTAATGAGTTATAAATTTTCTTACTTTTATAAATACTAGCTGTAAGTTGAGATCCATTTTTTGCTATGGTTATGTGGTCTGCATCTTTTTTTGTTTGAATACGTAACAGTATTTTTGTTGTTTGTATTCAATTTTAGCGTGGTTTCCAATAACTAAATTCATTCAACTTTATTTATTTTATACCAAAATAAGTTTTTTCATTAAAATATTATGAATTATTAACATAAGTATGCTAAAAAATTGAAAATAATGGAAAAAATCGAGAAATCCGAGATTCGAAAATTTTTTTTCGGTTTTTCTTAATTTTAAGCTGCTAAATGACAATAAATCATTAAAATCGACATACCATTTGAAAGTAGACATCTCGACGAAAAAAATGAGCACTAGTAGAACATCAAAATCCAAAAAAAATCAATAAAGTTGTTCGCCGAAGATAGGGGTGTTTTTTCGGAAAAATGGTAAGATCTCGAAAAATACTTATTTCCCATAATTGAAAAAATTCATGCTTATTATATGCACATAATTACGTACTTTCATAAAGTTTCATTTAAATTAAATAATTTTGACGCGACAAAAAAAATAAAAACAGAAAAATCGGTTTTTCTTCATTTTCTCGCAAACTTTGAGGTTATGTTGAAAAATATATAGAATGAAAGTTTTATATTTTTTTATTATCTACTACTTTTGTACACTTTTCTCTAGGAGGTCACGTTTCGCCACAAATAACGAAAAACGGTTTTCATCCCTTAAATAGCACCCCATTTAACTACTTCCCTTCATCTCAAGTTCCAGTTTTTTTTTTCATTTTTTATGACTTCAACTATGTATTCCAGCCGGCCGTTGCCTGCTATTAATTTTTTTTTCAGCATTAAAAATCCGTAACGGTCCCAGCCTACTATTAAAGCCAGATGTAAGGTACATGTAAGGTTCAGATAATTTAAAACTGTCAGCAAATGTCAAGTAATACCACACGGCAACTTCGAATCTGCTGCCAAACAACGAATATCAGACGCGAACATTAAAATTCAATAAAACATTCCATTATATTTTAGTTTTTTTTTAATATAATTGAGTGGTGGTATCACTGCATTCATTTAATAGCGTCATTGGTGACGTGCATCAAATTTTTATTTTGTACAAAGTTAACGTATGACCTTCCTAAGGATAATAGCCTTATATACTCGTATAGTAAAGATATTTTACACACAAATTATTAATTACGATCCCTAAAGCCTCTTTGTGCAACTTTAGCCCACGTATTTGCTACGCAGCCTCAAACATTCATCTAACCCGATGTCTCGTTCCGAACGCCAGAAGTTTCCAAAATCTATCGGTCATCGAATCTCGCCATAATTGCCTTTTGAGCACGCGGGTCACTCGAGTTCAACGATAGAGCGAAGAGACCGACTTGAAAAAAATATATGATATCGACTCGGGATCGAAATTAAAACGGTGACTGGAGATTACTGGCGAATTAATTTTAAAGGATAATAATCGAATCATCTTACGCCTCGACAAAAAAATATCATTTATTAATAATATTATAATACATATCTCGGTCGGGTCGCAAAAAGAACGGCAACAATAACGGCTGACAATTTTCGATGTGTGTCTTTTTTTTGCGTGATGGTTTGCCGAATAATTTCTGGTACACTAGCAAAAATAGTAATGTAATCACATTTTGAACAGGTCACGCATGACCAGATATATAATGTAGTATTATGTGTACTCGAATATGGTATAATTTGGAAGGAGATTTTATTTAATTCCGACTTTCCGAATTTAATTTAATCCTTCGCTGTCCTTTGGATTACACTCCATACTTATTTTAGTTAAATGGAGTAGGTACTCTTACAAATGAAATATGTAGGATAATTTCATATATGATCATAAAATATGGGGCAATATGTTTGGCATCCAGAACTGATCACAATAGAAATAAATACGATTACGGGGTGTGTAAATTAAGTAATGAGACTGGCAACGTAGCGCCCTATCTAGCAACACTGTGGATGCGAGACTTGGAAGGGCGGTAGGTTAATATGTAATGCACGTTCAGTACAAGTTTCAATTTGTTATAATCATTTGATTGTTCTTTGTGATTGTTTTCGTAAACCGTTTTTTTTTTCTGGTGCGTTTTAAAAATGAGTGACATTAATTTTGAGCAACGGTATGCTTATCAGATTTTGCTTCAGACTTGGACACAGCACAACGGATACTTTTGCAAGACTTCAACATGCCTACGATTTTGACATTCTATGTCTTTATTATGGGATTGCCCCTGGAAAATATTGCGTCATGCGTCACGTTACGCACCCCCCCCCCCCCCCCACTTCACCCGGCCTGGGCCTGGATGAGAGCTATCCCTCATTTAAACCTTCATCTCGGCCCTCATTTAACTCTCATATAATTCCTCATTCCAGCCCTCATTCAATTCTCCCCATTTTGACATTCTATGTCTTTATTATGGGATTGCCCCTGGAAAATAGTGCGATCTGCGTCATGGTTAAAATCTCGGGTAGGGAAAAACTCTATGAAGCATCATGTATGTGATGCATGCAAAAGTAAGGGAATCGACTGAAAATGAATCACGCAGCGGACGGCCTTTATCTTCAAGAACAGATGAAAATATCGGTAGAATAGGGATTCGTGTGCGTTCAAATCGTCGGTTGACGACAAGAATGATCGGGGAAGAATTAAATTTGAATCACACCACTGTTCATCATATTTTGGCTAACGAATTGGGAATGAGAATATTTTGCGCAAAAATGGTTCCAAAAAACCTTTCGCAGAAACAAAAGAACATCAGGAGAGAAAGGTGTCTTGACTTTTTGAATCGATTGAAAATAACTCCCATTTTGTGGAATGGATGAGACTTTGATGTTTAAGTATGACCCGGAAACCAAGCGCCAAAGCATGGAATGGTACACTTTAAGCTCTTCAAGACCCAAAAAAAGCAAGAATGAGCAATTTGAAGATCAAATGCATGTTGATTTGCTTTTTTTGATAGACAGGTAATTTGTGCCTCACATGAGAGTTTGTGCCTCCAGGCCAAACAGTAAATCAACACTTTTACGTAGAGGTTCTTCAAAACCCTCAAAAAAAGGTCATGCGTGTGAGACAAAAACTCAGTAAACGAAGTTTTAGACAGTAAAAACATTCCTGTGGCTCATCAGCCTCCTTATTCGCCTGACTTGAGTCCTTGTGACTTTTTTCCCTCCACGAGATTAAAAAAATCACCTCAAGGGACCAAAGAAAACATTCAAACGGTTGTAACCTACCAGCTGAAGGCTATTCCAGTATATGAGTTCCAGCACTGCTTTGAAGAATGGAAGAACCGTCTCCAGCGCTATGTGGCCTCCTAAGGAAGTTATTTTGAAGGAGGCAATGCTGAATTGTAATTCCATTAGAATAAAAAAATTTAAAAAAAAACTGGGTCATTTCCTACTTAATTTACGCACCTTATAGTACATAGAAACTTGAGCCCGAGGCCAAAAAATAAATTCCAATATACCTTTAAATTTTGCGTGATGTTCGTCTTCTTTAATCAATTTTGCTTTAATTAATGAAAGAAAGATACATTGTTTCAGGAGAATCCTTAATAATAAAAAAATGGAAGGGGTGTCCTTACATACCAAAATTTTCTAAATATTCCAATATATAGAGATAACAAATGATACATACAGATCAAGTAGTTGCTGTTGATTGTTCTTGTAGGTTCATCATGTAATTCTTGTCAGATTAACTTATAGCGGATCTTTTTTCAGAAGAAGTTTAAAGAAATGGTTGTATTGTAGAGGAGAATTAGAACCTTCAATGCCGAACAAACAGGTTTTAATCATGTCATGATGAAGCAAAGATAGTTGGTAAAACGCGAGTTGAGTGTAAATGTAGTGTCTAAGACACATCTTAGACATAATTTAAAAACTGGACGAAAATTTAAGCTCTAATGTAGATTTTTTAGACTTTGTAATCGAGTGATTCACAAATATGGCACTGAACCGTTAACAAATACCTATAGATCGGGCCGAAATTCAGTCAGAAAACAATAGCGCCACACAAAATTACTGAATTAATTTCGACATCGCATTCGATGTTACCGTAATAATAGTAGGCTGTGACGAAAATAAGAATTCACGCAAAATGCAGCCGACTGTTCGTCGCCTTCCTACTTCCTATGGTTTCTGACGGGAAAAAAATCCATTACATGATCACCTGCCTATAAAATCCACGACTCTGTGACCCATCACAGGGTCATTTCATTAAATACTCGTTATTGTTTCAAACTGTGTTTCCTGGCAATTAGGAATGGGTACGTTTCCAACAAAAACGCCGCTTACTTTCGGTAATCACCGTGCCAAGCGTTTAGCACATCTTTTATGTTTACAGATTTGTTATTTCGCTGCTCGCAGTTTGTTCGTGATTCGTTCAACAAAACAAAGGCTATAATGAAAAACACGAACCACTGCTGCTTTTCTACAAAAAGGATGTTTTGACTTTTATTCATAAGGACAATCGTCTCTAAGATAATTCGATTTACAAAGTTGCAACCTTTTCTACATTTTATTACCTAGTTGGCCTAATCCATGTTTATTTTTGTTTGAAAAATATTTATTTTGTAACAAATTGTTATGAAATTGTTCAAAACAGGAATTGTAAGTCTCGATAATATATTAATCATCTTCAGGCTCTATTTCAATCTGCACTTTTTTCTCTTCATTATCATGTTCTTATTCAATGGCAGTTTAAATCACTAAGCAGTAGTATGTCTGGATCAAGTGGAAACTGAGTTTGGCTCCAAAATGATATCCCCTAACGTCCACTCCCAGTTTTCATGAGTAAGCTCATTGCTTAGTGTTATTTGAACTTAATACCTAGTCGATCTGATCTATATGTATGTATGTAAATGCTTCCGAACAGTTCTAGATGTCGGTGAAAGAATAATTGAACGTTTCTTGAGCTGTATAAATTTTACAAAAGTTGAATATATACCTGTGAATATCAATAGAAATTTCTTGTACTGAGTCTTTATCCAGGGCGAGAAGAAAACGAATTCCAATATTGTCATCATTTGTCAAATAATTCGTTTGTTCTTTGTGACTATTTTCGGAAACCGGTTTTTTTCTAATGCGTTTTAAAAATGAGTGACATTAATTTTTAACAACGGTGTGCTATCAGGTTTTGCATCAGACTTGGACACAGCGCAACGAATACTTTTGCAAAACTTCAACACGCCTACGGAGACAGTGTTTTTTCAAGGGCCCAGGTATTCGGTGGTTTAAGGCATTCTCAGAAGGAAGATAGTCGATTGAAGATGAACCACGCAGCGGAAAGCCTTCATCTTCAAAAACCGATGAAAATATCGATAGAATACGGGACCTTGTGCATTCAGATCGTCGGTTTGAAGACAAGAATGATCGAGGAAAAATTAAATTTGACCAAACATCAAGAACAACTGCGTGTTGCATCAGGACAATGCGCCTTGTCACACAGCCATTTCAGTAAACGAGTTTTTAGCCAGTAAAAATATTCCTGTGGCTTCTCAGCCTCCTAATTCGCCTGACTTGCGTTCTTGTGACTTCTCTTCCCGAGATTGAAAAAAATCACCTCAGGGGACGTCATTTTGGGACCACAGAAAACATTCAAACAACTGTAACCGACCAGCTGAAGGCTATTTCAGTATATGAGTTCCAGCATTGCTGTGAGGAACGGAAGTACCGTCTCCAGCGCTGTGTGGCTTCCCGAGGAACTTATTTTGGACAAGGAGACAATACTAAACTGTAATTCTATTCGGATAAAAGAAATTTAAAAAATCATCACCATTTAAAGTCTCATTACTTAATTTACACACCTCGCATCTATATGAGTATAGAGACATCCAAAAAAAAAACGTCATCAAAGTTGGCCAAGAAAAAAAAGACGTATTTCTATTCTTATTCGAATTTATAATCTTATTTACTTGTGAAAACTGTCACATCATATGACGGCTATTGTTTATTTTACAAATTGTGAAATTGTGACAGTCACTTGTCAAAAGTTTGACATAACCGAAAAGCTTAGACATGACCGCTGTTTCTATCTCTCTCGTTTATAGCCAGAGTAGATGATGTTTTTTTTTGGATGTCTATATATAATTTCCGTTGCAAAGAACCGGAAAGTATGCAACTAAAACTAACCTATACATTCATCCCTTTCTGGGCTTTTCAAGTTTAATATTATGCCGCCTTTCTACCCGAGCCGCCACATCGTCATTCCGTCAATAAAATAAATCTCCCGGCGTCACGCGTCGCCTTCCCCACCGAACCCCCGTGCATTTGCACTTAAAAGCCGAACACCCGCACGGGGCGCCAACATTTGAATTAAAGTTTGCGGGGCTTTGTGAAAGCAATTGACAAGTAATTTACTGAGACCAATGGTCATTTGTGTTGCATAAACGAGTTACGGCGCGGCCCGAATAAAATTAGAACCACTGGGCGACATCAAAGCTCGCTGAGCGGACCCTTTCGGTGCGAAACGTATGTGCGTTTACCATTCGGATCCGGCCGCCCGTTTTAGGGACGAGTGAATAGATTGTCCCCGGAGCGGGTGTTTTTGACGAGAGACGCGTCCGATTTCGCGGGAAATGTGTCCGCACATGGAGTAATTGGGTGTGAACGCGTTTAAAAGCTTTATTTGGGGAATGAACGGTCAGGCCGCAGAAATAATGACGGTCTAGAATAAGCTCAGATTTGATCTAAAAAATACAAAAAAGGTTCTTTGGCATGTCAAAGAAGGTTGCGTAGCCAATTTTGTTCCATGATATAAAATTATGATGATTTCGTAACCAGAAGATACAAATAGACCTTTCAATGAAAGGGGAATTACAGAAGAATTTAACGTTCACAATCCAATCCAATCCAATCCAATCAATATACATATATAGAATTGAGTCATGTGCCTGTCGATAATAAAAGAAGAAAGTTGAAGTTCACTGCAACTAACAGCCTCAGTAACGGGGATTGCAAGAGATGCAACCTGTGCAACTACTGTACTACTACTGTACTACTGTGCAACTACTGTACTACTACTGTACCACTGTGCAACTACAATATGCGACAATCGATTTATTTAAGGGGGAAAACACTGACGGCAAAAAATGGATTTTTGTTTATTGCACTTTCGAAATTCTTATAGTTTTATTAACGTTTTCTCCATATTTCAAAGTAAAAAATTTCAAGTAAAAGTATCGTAACCACGTAAACAGCATGAAGCAGTGTACTTTACAGGTGCTTTACAGGTGACTAGATTACGTATCGTTGTGTATGTTAGGCAGCACTACAATCATTTACGAGTAATGTGTCACACCTATCCCAATCCCGTCCTGGCTGTGCAACCGCGTCGTTTGCGCCGGGTCCTAGTAATGAGCTACCTTTGGGACGATGGGATCTCCGTTCGACCAGGCGCCACTTAAAGTTATTTAGTTATTTTTAATACAATTTGCCTGGAGTATAGTTCAAACTAGAATTAATGACATTCGTATATTAGCGGATTTATTAATTCCTTCATTTTCAATAAAAAAAAAGCGGGAAAAGACGGCATTTTTTTGGGCCGTCATATTGTTTTCCACCTTAACTAGGACTCTTTATTGACGTTTATTATTTATTAGTGATTCATATTGCGATAATTTGAATTAACATGAAAAATTTATTTGACTAGAGATTTAAATAATTGTATAGATCGGTGAAAGACAGAAGAATATTATAATATCATCCTAGATTACACTGGTGAAAAACATAATCCTACCAACAGGCTAGAAAAGACTCAAAAAATGTTTTATTTTGATTTTAATCCACTTTATCATTAATGTATTCTGATATAAATTCTCTATCAATAAAGACATGACTCGATTATTGTTTAAAGACCAGTATTAATATGTGGGTAGTTCAGAAAGTTTTAAAACTGAAAGCAAAGACTAATTTAAATTTTGAAAAACGTTTGTAGGTCAAAGAATATTGCCGTCCACGGTTTGAACATCAAATTAATCAGAAATAATTAGACAAAAAATACAGTTAGTATTTAATAATAACCTCGATAATAAGTACTATTTTGTAACGGTCAGTTCAAATAATTTGAGTAGTTGCAAGTAGCTATAGTGAGATTATCATATTTTGCGACTGACATTAAAAAAACTTTTTTGCATTTCTTTGATCGGAAAAAAAAATTGGAAAAATGTATCGTAAATACCATTTAAAAGCTTATTCCATACCATTCAAGAAGCTCGGATGAGTTTCTTGAAACACCCCGTAACCTTCTCGCCAGGCCGACCGGACGGGATTCCAATTGATTTTTCCAGACGACTTATTTCTGTTTATTTGTGTCAGCCTCCCCGATATGTCCAGCGATTTTCCGTCGCGTCACAGCCGCTCACGTTTTATCTTATTGATTCGGGCCGCACAGGTAACTCGATAGCAGAGCCGCCTC
The DNA here is from genome assembly GCA_029963805.1 of Aromia moschata. Lineage (NCBI taxonomy): Eukaryota > Metazoa > Arthropoda > Insecta > Coleoptera > Cerambycidae > Aromia > Aromia moschata. The sequence goes on from JAPWTK010000114.1 coordinate 792,761, forward strand.
TACCTTATCGTTCCGTCGAACAGCCGGCACGTCATCCCGATTTTAATGTGACATTTATTGTTCCGATTCGAGATGGAACAGAGATATTATTACTTTACCGGTTCGAATTAATTGCGCTAATGCGAATAAGGTGTTGGGTGACAGCGAAGGGTTATGTTTTCTGAGGGTTTTCCACATCATACAGTATCGATTTTTATGTTTTTTTTTTGGATAGGTGATTGTCAAAAAAAAATGGTTATGGTATGTGTATGACAATATACAAAATGCGTCCAGATCAAAGAAATTTTCATGTCAAAACGGAATGAATACCTACATGTCCAGAGCCCAGGTCACGGACAAGTCCACTAAGAATTGTTGCCAACTGTAACTCTGAATTGTACTTTAACCTTATTGTACGAGGTACTTGGAGGGCGGTAGGTTATTTGTTCTGTGTTCGTAAACCGGTTTTTTTCTAGTACGTTTCAAAAATGAGTGAAATTTTTAGCAACGGTGTAATAAGTTTTACTTTCTTTAAGTTTTATTTACTATTAAGTTTTACTTCAGACTTGGATACCCAGACTTTGGAAACCCGGATACTTTTGCACAACTTCAACATGCCTACAGAGACAGTGTTTTTTCAAGAGCCCATTTTTTTCAGTGGTTTAAGGCATTCTCAGAAGGAACTCTATTCAAGACGAACCACGCAGCGGAAGGCCTTCATCTTCAAGAACCGATGAGACTGTCGATATCAATAGAATACGGTGTCATGTGCATTCAGACGTCATAATAATGAATAAAATCTTGTCAATGGTTAAAAAAAAGATTGACGACAAAAATGATAGGGGGAGAGTTAAATTTTAATCAAACCACTGTTAATCAGATTTTGACTAACGAATTGGGGATGAGAAAAATCTACGAAAAAATGGTTCCATAAAACCTTTCGCAGGAACAAAAGGACATTAGGAGAGAAAGGTGTATTGACTTTTTGGAATCGATTGAAAATAATCCCCATTTTATGGAACGTGTCATTACTAGTGATAAGACTTGGGTATTTGAGTACGACCCGGAAACCAAGCACCAAATCATGGAATGGCACACTTCAAACTCTCCAAGACCCAAAAAAGCAAGAATGAGTTGTCAAGTCAAAGATCAAATGCATGGTGATTTGCTTTTTCGATAGATAGGGAATTGTCCACAAAGAGTTTGTGCCTTCAGGTCAAACATAATCAACAGAGAGGTTCTTGAAAAACTTCGAAAAAGGGTCATGCATGTGATACCAAACATCAAGAACAACTATATGTTGTATCACGATAATGTACCTTGCCACACAGTCATTAGAGTAAACGAGTTATGAGACAGTACAAACATTCCTGTGGCTCCTCAGCCTCCGTATTCGCCTGACTTGAGTCTTTGTGACTTTTTTCTCTTCCCGAAATTAAAAAAATCGCCTCAAGGGACGTCATTTTGGGACCATAGAAAACATTTAAATGGCTGTAACCGACCAGGTGAAGACTATTCCAGTATATGAGTTCCAACACCGCTATGAGGAATGCAAGAACCATCTCCAGCGCTGTGTGGCTTCCCAAGGAAATTATTTTAAAGAAGACAATACTAAATTGTAGTTCTATTCGAACAGAAAAAATAAAAAAATATTTACTTAATCTCTGCTAATTGTATGTCTCATTATTTAATTTACACACATCGTATATTAAATTTTTCGAAAAAAAAAATGGTAAAATAGCTAGATCACCTGCCACTCTCATATTTTGCTCGCATTTATCTGATTGCTAAAGGGAAGTTCACTTTTAAAGTTCACTTTTAATCCCCCATGATCCTGCCATATTTCCTATACGTGTAACAGTAAGTATATGGACGGATGGAAATACTTAATAGTATACATAACAGAAAGGTACTATCAGTGAAAACAATTCACAAAAAATAAATGACTTCAATGCGTACATAACTGGTCTGAAACTAGAATACTTTTCAGGCTGTTAAGATATGGTGTACCTTAGAACACAGTTTAGGCTCTTTAAGCCTCTAGTGTTTGTCTATCGTCTAGTATAAATAATTTATTACACTGATCTTACTTAAAATGATTTCAAACAACGATATAAAAATATAGTATAAAACAAAGTCGCTTCCCGCTGCCTGTCCCCCACCTACCCCCTTATGCCTAAAAATTTAAAAAAACCCAACGAATTTGGTTGGGTTTTTTTTTTTTATAATTTTAAATGAAAGGGGAAGTTTTATTTTTTTTTTCATTTTTAAAAAAAAAAAAAAAAACCCAAAAATTTTTTTTTTTTTTTTTTTTTTTTCCTTTTTTCCCACTTTTTTCTTTTTTTTCCCTCCCCCCCCCCCCCCCCCCCCCCCCCCAAAAAAACAAAAAAATTTTTCCTTTTTTTCTTCCCCCCAAAAAACACCACAAACCCCCCGCCGGTTGTGTTTTTTTTTTTCCCCCCCCCCCCCCCCCCCCCCTTTTCCTTTTTTTTTTTCCTTTTTTTTTTTTTTTTTATTTTTCACCCCCCCCCCCCCCCCCCCCCCCCCCCCCCCCCCCCCCCCCACCTTTTTTTTTTTTTTTTTTTTTTTTTCCCCCCCCCCCCCCCTTTTTTTATTTTTTTTTTTTTTTTTTTTTTTTTTTTTTTAAAAAAGGAGTTGGGGGGGGGGGGGGGGGCGCCCCGGGGGCCCCCCCCCCCCCCGGGCGGCCCCCGCCCCGGCTCTTTTTTTTTTTTTTTTTTTTTGTGGGGTGGGTTGTTTTTTTTTTTGTTTTTTTTTTTTTTTTTTTTTTTTTTTTTTTTTTTTTTTTTTTTTTTTTGTGGGGGGGGGGGCGGGGCGGGCGGCGCGGTTATTAATAAAAGAAATAGTTTGATAATAAATTGCTTACCCTTAATTACACTTTTAATAAGGAACCAGTGAAGTGAGTGAAACATAGATCATCCAGGAGTATAAACATACATCCATATATTTTTATCTGATTTATATAAAAATTTCGTACATTTCGTCCGTGATTTGGTGTAGGTATAAATCGATTACACTTGTTTTTTTTCTATTATATAATGTGTCTATTTTATATTGGGCCATTCGGTACCAGTTCTATTTAATCACTGCAATGTATTTGGTCATTAATCATTTGATTTAATTAATAATTTATAAAAGCACAACATAAATATTGTTTTTAACTTTACCCTATTTTTATTGAAGACTTTTAGCTCCAATAACTATGACACCGTCCACTATCTGAACGCGCGTAACACAAGCAGAATTAATTCAATTAGGCAGCAATACCATTCGCCCCCAGAGATCCGATTCCGTAAAAGTCACGCTCGCGTTTCATTTCCTTAGAGGATATACAGGAAATTATAGAAAATTCGAAATCAATGACGTATATTCCTCTGGATTACTAAATTAATTTTTCTTTGTCGCGTGCGCTGATTACGAAAACAACCGAGGTAAATAATAATTACGAGGCGGTCCCTTAGTGGAATGGACGTACGTAGACAGTAGCGTGTACCTTTTATTCAAGATTGGGGAACATTATTATTTATCAGTAATTGTATAAACTGCAGCAGGAGTTTGGAAACACTAAGATATTCCTTAAATTCTAAATTCTAGAAATATTGGATTTTAGATTATAGATATTAGATCATTAAATGTACGATGATAGGTCAAATAGTCCTACTAATACTTCCAAGAAGTATAGGCATAGCTATACTTCTTGGAAGAAGTGGTATAGCTATACCTCTCTACACTATAGAATAATGTAGCACTCCCATTGTAGCACATGAATTGAGTTTTCATCTTTTTTAAGCAGCGTCTACAAGTTGCCCTCTCTGCGAGATAAATTAGGTATTAGATTCATATGTCTATTTACTCGGTAGTGTGCTATAAGTACTTATAATCATCCATACAACCTTCCTTTTTTGACTCAATAGTTATTTAGTAAATTTAGGATCTGTGAGTGAGTGATTTTGACCAGTTGATATATGAGTAAAGGAACACTTGGAAATCTAATAGATCACTGTTCTTGCAAAAGGGTGGTCTAGTTCTCAATGTCGATGTTGGTCATTTACACAATTATCATCTTAATCCTCTGTTATGTATTGCTTAGTTCTCGATTTGATTTGAGTATTTACCTTCAGTAGTTATTACAAATTAATCATTGTTCTTGAATTCCAGATAATGAAATCCAAATCAATATCAATCACGTATATTGATTGATCTTATATCCGATGACCTCTTTTATAGCCTTAGATATTTTTGATTGGTACATTTGATACTAACTGATTTGGACCGAAAAATGTTAACATATTCCTATGACTATTGTTGTGTTGATACTGTTCAACATCGACTAGAGACAATGATGTTTAAAATCTCCCTGTTAGTGCATACGTGCGCCACTGCCAACGGTATAGGTAAGAGTAATATGAGTCGGCACTATGGTTGCATTAGCGTCCGGAAGTCACGTGCCGGCGGAAACCCGACCGGAGTCAAACAAGAGACCATTAACAGGCGACGTCAACTGCATTTCTCCCATTGTGAGACTCGTCAAGTCCGCAGGTACGAATAATATTTGTATTTCGTGTGGCGCTTCGATACGCGACCGTTGTAATTGAAATGGTCGTCATTGTTGTAATGATTCATACTTCAGAATAGGTTGCTCCAAAACACAGTCAAAATGTTTGTACACCGAAGGCCCTTAATAATATTAATAACAATCGATGGGAAACGTAGGTTTTTGAGTGGTTCAGGCCTAAAGTGGTTGTTTTGCAATCTGGCGTTTGGTAGATTTCAAATTGTTAATGTTGCAATTCTAAAGCAAAACAGTTTATATAGATTGTATGACAAATTATTTAAAATGCTGTTTATACAACAACAAAAAACGTTTATGGAAGAGTCCTACTTCAGAAACGGAAAGAAAATGAAAGGACAATGGTCGTATCCTTTCGAAGACTGTTATTTGGGGTTTCAAGAACAGTCTCCTGATGTGGTTGTAAATACAAATTACGTTTAAATTGTTATCATGAACATCGCAAAGTCAATTACCCTTGCAGAGTTTTGTCAATGGTTTTAAAATAATCTTGATGATAACAACCTGGACAAACGTTTTCTTCTCCGACAAAGCATGGTTTCTCTCAGTGGTTAACAAACCCTTTTTTTTTGTCGAAAGCCCTCTTCAAATACCCTATGTCAAAGAATATTGATTGGCCTAATTTGCTTTAATGAAACCTTTCGTTCAGTTGGATAACGACAAAATTGCTACAATTTGGTGGAGACTATTTTCATCAGTTTTTGTGGTAATACGTGTATATTGATATGTTTTTTTTAGTCAAAATGACTACTTTTATCAGTTTATCTTTCAATTAACCCATATTGATTGTCATTGGCTTAAATCATTTCAAAATTGAGATGACGCGAAATTCCGGCATATGTTTTATTTTTTTGCGATGCCGCCGAAAAGTTCAACTTGTTTCGACGTTTCAGCGGATCTTTGTTTAAGGATATAGTTTTACTTTACTGTTATGGCTGTACTTACACTTTTTCGTACACGTTTTCGCATTTCGCCCTTCTGAGGATTAGACTTTACTCCACTATTTCTTGGGTCGCTGAAACAAAATTCGAGGTCGCTTTCACCCCATCACTTATGGCAATGTTTAGCCACAAACAAAAAAAATCCCTAAAATCCAACGATCCAGGCAATCTACATGCTGAACGATGAACATGAGGGACTCAAACCTATGTTTTTTTCGGTCGCTGAATTCCGGGTCGTTATGATTCCAGCACGTCAGGGTCTTGACATAACCTAAAAAAATACCTAAAACATAATGATCCGGGCAACGATAACAAAGAACTGGTGTCTGAGTTGATAGAGAATTACGGAGAACTAGGATGTATAATGAATTTGAAGCTGAATTTTCTCGCCTCACATATCCAAAATTTCCCGGACAATCTCGGACATTATAGAGAGGAGCACGGCGAACGGTTCCACCAAGATATTGAAGAAATGGAGCGTTGATATCAAGGTAGGTGGGATGAACACATGATGGCAGAATTTTGTTGGATGTTATAGCGGGAAGGGAGGTTGACAAGAAACGTAGACGGAATCCTGTACACAGGTCCTTTGAAGATCCGGAAGGGTCCGCAAAAAAAAGTTGCATGGAGGCGAGTAAGCAGTTGGGGTGGGACTTTGTGGGTCAGTTCTACTGCATTGACTCGATCTTTTGTCGTGATTTCCAGTTTTGAAACTGCAGATCAAGGAATATGTGGAATTGTTTCTGAAAAATCTCCGCTGTACTTGGTTACGTTAGATTCAGTTGCCAGTTCTTATGGTGGGTCCAATCATTTTCATAAATAATTTTCCTCCTTTTCGTTGATATGTCCTCTCCCTGACGTACGTTATATTAAGTTTTAACTACATTATATTAGGTTAAGTAGACCTCCTTCTGGTATATTTCCTTCCTCCCTTACGTTATGTTCGGTTTATATCAGTTATATTAGGTTGGGTCTTCATTCCTAGGATATATTCCCGCAGGATTATATGCATCCTGAATTTGAGGTATTTTCTGAGTTTAGGGCTAAACCCTGAGTCAATGGGGTGAAATTGTCAACGAGTATCTCCCCTTTATTGTCCAGCCTGTAGTTTGCCTCGATCGTTGAATTTTAGGTTATGTGAAGACCCTGATGTGCTGGGATCATAACGACCCAGAATCCAGTTTCAGCGACTCAACAAACATGGAGTTAGATAGGTCTGAGTCCTGAACCGTTATATTTTAGGGCTTTTTTTGAGTTTAGGGTTAAACATTGACGTGATGGGGTTACAGCGATCCCGAATTCGGTTTTAGAGACCCAAAACAGTGGAGTAAGTAGGTCTCAGCATAACACATTTTCTTTTTTTTTGTGGGCCTGTATAGTTCTTCTGCAGCTTCGTTTTAGATATCATTAGTTTTTCAGATGTTAACATTCAGTATTTAATTACTCGGATAATGTACCAACAACACGCAATCGTTTCTTCAACTTTAATAGTACGTATAACAGTTTTCAACACTTTCCCAGATGTATACATATTTATGTATTTGCTACGCGGTAATAACTAGGAGTAAACATCGGTGTCAGATCGAGGCAGATAAACGAAAAAGCTAATTAGAGCCGCTCTATCAGCGTACAACGTTATCAATCACGAAAATCGTACTCAAACTCTTGCTCGCTACCGTACGTTTCACACTCTCTGATTATCAAGAACTAATCGAGGAGTTATGTTTTAATTAAATCTGGCTTATCAAGAAATGTAGAAGGTACGCGATAGTAAATAATAAGTTGTCTTGTGTTTTGTAATGTAATAAATTATGTAAACAATAATTTATTAAGTAACCTACGGGAATTCTGTGACTTGTAAGGTATTTTTTTACAGTTTACCAGTACTGTATTTCTCAGTAAGAGAGAATTCGATATTGGTATCCTTCTTGATCTTCTTGTAATGCGTATAGATGTCTATGACCTCAGAAATAGTAATAGTTCCAACGAAATCATAGGACTAGAAGGAGTTTGGTGTATTCTAATACAATACATTTGTTTGTTTTGCATTATGTAAATAAAGCCAACTAAAGTTAAAGTGGAACGACGCACAAGAACAGCCACTCACAGGCAAAATCAATAAATGTCAATATGCGAGCGGCAACGCACTATCCTATAGCAAAAGTGGTTTCCACGGTGTCATGCTAAAGCTCCTTCTAGTTCTACAACGTCTTTACGGAAGGCAGATACAGCCACTGAAACCAGGTACCAGGTAATGATTTCTTTGCTACATTTTTATGTAATTTTATTGCCCCTAAATAAAGCAGGCTACCGCGTATCTACAATACTCTAGTGCAGTATCCTGCGTTCAAAGATATTTTATGATATTTTAAGATATTTTTTTCTATAAACTTAAGTCCTGAAACTGTTCCTAAGGGAGCTACAGAATATACCTGAACCGTTAGAGACCACTTAATAAAATTTTATATTGGTGGATATTTGCTATAATTAAAAACAAATGGCATGTAACTATTTTAAAATGGTTCTCAGGGAGTGGCTCTCAGTTAGTCACTCGTGAATTCATGTACTGTATTTACATATTACCTGATTTTGTGTGGATTTCTGCAATAATGGCACAGTAGTTACCATTTGTGATTAGACTTAAAAAGATGATTGACAATTACAAGGATTTTACAATAGACGGATCACACACTTAATGTATTCCTTGCAATCGTCAATATATAAAGACATTTAGATTCGAATATCCATCAATAAAATATACCGGGTCCGGGTACTATGAAAAAAGAGGAATTTTCGTTTGATTTGTGCATCATGTTTTACGCATGCTTGGAATGTAGCCGGCAATATTTGCTTTAGACGTTTTTTTGCCCAATTTAAAAGTATTAATACAACGCAAGTATCCGATTTTCCATTGCCTAGTAGCCATACATTGCGTAAAACATATTTACAGACGACATATCAACGTGTCATTGGATATATCAAAGAAGACATACGTAATAAATTTCTGTGGCTGACAGTCAGTGGACGAAACAGATTTTGCGGTAATAAGGTCGTTAATGTCCTCGATATTGGTAGCTAATAAACGGGTTTTGCAAACATTAATAACACGTGTATTGTCCTCGTCTGTAGATGTCTGTAGATGAGAAAAAAACTGTTAGTGATACAAACAAATGTGCGAAATTCGTGAAAATAATGTGCGTTGTTGTGTCGTCCTCTGTCCATGTGAACTACTTTGAATTTGCACCTTTACCTTATGATCCATTAGCATCGCTATTTCGAAATCAGAAAGCCTATTTCTGAATGACACAAGCATGCTTTGTACATACATTATTAACACATTTTGACTCCTGTCTTTTTGATCTCTCATATCTCATATTCCCTCCATAACATGACGGATTACGAGTCCGGCCCTGCGTCAAGGGAAACAAAAAAGTGATTTTTTTATATTACAACCGCAAATCTGTACACTTTTTTCATAAATGTTTCTATTGAATTTTCTATTAAAACTTAATTTTTACAAGACATTATCTGCACAATATTTAAGTCAGAAATAGGTCACCTAAGCCGTTCCGTTTCAGATTTGTCTGACAAAAATTGGCTACAGAATGGCTCTGCTATTAAATTTGCACAGAATTCATTTATATTTACGATTAAAATACATAAGCAATAATCTAACGCCGCGACCGGCAACTAGCTGAAATGATAAAAAAGTGCACTTGCTAGACGCTTATTAATAAGATAAAGTAAAGTCATTTTCGGAAGGCGAAGTAGGCAATAAAACGTTGGTGAGACCCGAAAAATACGTCTAAGCGCTTTCCATTTGTTTATGATATATTTAAGTCACGTACAGATATACCTCTTAATATTTTACGACTAATGTTACGGAGAAACTGCTTAGATCAGAGGAGGGTGGCCAATGGAAGGATAGCCAATGAAATAAATAAATAAATATATTTCTTCTCACATACGTTTTATTGCCTTCCGAAAACGACTCGACTATATTTCCTGTTCGAAAAATTCGCTAATGCGCAGACTTACTCCTGTATGTAAAAATTCATAATTGCTTGCGTTTGCGATCCAAACCCCACACGACAAGAATGTGAAGGGCCACTCCGTTTCCTATGCGCAGACTTCCCCGTTTTACATATTAAACAATTTTGTTTCCCCCCATGCAAATCGTCGATACTACAAAGTCATGTCTGTTGATTCCTAAGGGGGTGATGTTGTTAGTTTCTAGTTACGTTGTATGTAAAAGTATGTGACGGAAATATGTATATGGTGTTCGATTTATCAAAGGGATTGAGTTTTTCTCAGAAATGACCAAGAGAAATTAGTTTTTGGGAAAGATAAGTCACTTTTACTTACCTTCACTTAAAATTAAATAAAAAATACATACGGTAACATGAATTTTGAATATGAACATAATTTAAATGAATAATTTAAATAGGTTTTACCATAGTAAACGGTGCGTCATAAGATGTTCATTTAAGAGTACACTTTCCCATAAAAAAAACTCAAAATATTCAAAGGTACATAAAAAAAAAACTTTACGTATAAAAAAAGTTATGATACCTATAATTTACCCTGATCCATCCCCCATTTTGGGACACCTCTGCGCAACAATTTAAAATCTTTTTCATGTCATTTGTTCTTAATTATAGCAAATCCATCACATAAAATTATCATTCAAGATTTCATTAAATCATCTCTTTTGGAGATATTCTATAAAAGACCTCTGTTTACCCCGTCTTTAAAAGATTAGCTCCCTTAGAAACAAGGACCCATGTTTATAGGAAAAAATATCTTATTTTTGAATATAGAATACCCTACTAAAATATTGCAGACTAATTTTAGGACACCCTGTATATCAACCACTGCGGAAGGACATTTGTGTTTCCATTTGCGCGGTTCCCAACAACTCCACCGGTTTGTAACGCGTAGTTTGTGACGACTCATTTCATTATTGTTTGATTGCTATAAATGAGGCTATAAATAAGAGTAACAAGATACCCGAAATTTATTTTCCGCTCGAACTAAAAGAAAAAGCCCGACCTGAGGCAGAGCGCCCGCAAGCTCTGTCAGCAGATTCGCGATGAAACCGAGACATTCGCGCCGGAATCTTGATATATTGTAAATGGTAATATTCCTCCCCAGAGCTAAGTAATTATTAAATTTATGCTGATTCTACGTCTTAGTTGGCTATGCCGTTCGAATTACAACAAGATTTACAATATTACCTTGATACGCCTTGCCTAATTCTAATTTATCTCGAAGGGGAGGCCCCAGCAGCTAAACTGCGCCTGAGATATGACTATTGTACAACATTAACATCGCCGTATCCCATTACAATCGTAAAATTAAATTATGACGTTTATAATGGGGCACAAATGATCCCCATCCGACCAGAAACCCATAAACGTTTATTGCGTCTCACTCACCTGATATTGGACGCCATTAAAGCTTTAGCAGTAAAACGAGATTCTCTATTGCAAGAAAAATACTGAGGGATGAACGTAGTCAGTATTTAGAGTACGACAGGTGAAATTTGGTGAAACGACGGAATTTTGGTTTGAAATATTCGTAACGAAGCATGAAATCTATATCTAATTTTATGGGGTGATTATTATTGTTATAGTATAACAAATAAATAATGAAGTGAGGCATATAATATTTATTGATCTATAGCTATCACAATGGATATATCAGACATGCCAAAAAAATTTATATATATTTTTATTATATATATATATATATATATATATATATATATATACATATGTATAGTACATAAAATCTTACAATTTTTGTATAATAGACAAAGAAATTTATATAGACAAACAATGAATCACAAGCTACCGGCAAAAATCACAACTACCAACATAATAATCACAAGCTACCGGCGGAAGCATTAGGTATCACATGTTCATCACGCACCTACAGCATGTCCACTCACAATAATTGAGATATTCAGTGGTGATGTAGGATTGTTTTATTAACGGATAATAAGATTTGTTTGTGTGTAGGAAAATAAAACTCCCCATTTATTCATATTAACTCACAAAACTTCACTGCTACCCAATAAATCTCAATAAAACATTCCACTTAAACAAACTGTTCCTATTTTCATACTCTCAATCTCTAGAATGTCAACGGTAACTATAGTTACGACTACCGTTTTTCCTAAATTAGTTATTGGTTGAAGTGTGGAAGGGATGTTGAATCATCTTGTACGAAAGAACTACATCTAGGAGTTAATTTATTTAACATAGTATGGTAAATAGAAATTGTACAAGATTCCGACTCAAATGGACCTTCTAGATACAAATTTGAGCTTGGTTTAACCCAATCTCCTCTGGGTTATCCCCTAGTTGAAAAATCAATGGCTCGCCTAACTCCACAACCCGCCGCCCACTCAATAACGCCAAAACCCGATAATCCCATACTCATCGCCCTAAAGAGCCTATAACCATAGAACCCTGAACCCAATAAACTTGTAGACACTGATTTCTTAAGTAAAAAAAAAGTATCTACGGAGCAACGACGTGAATACAAGTCAATATCGGTAAATTGGAAGAATCTTACCACTCGAACGTGGAATTGATTTCTATCTTTGTTCGATACCCTAATAAGGCGCAGTACATACTGTTAGAACTTTCGATGGTGGATAAAAATATTTTAACCAGACTTGCAGATACAATTTTTTTATACCAGTGCAGGAATGGGAACTATGTATGCAGAAAAAACAGGACACGAACCATGAGAAAATATTTTCTCAAGTTGATAAACGTGCAAATAGTTTATCTGTGGGACTCCAGGAAAATTTACGCATCATCAGTTCTCAGATGATTTTTTTTTTTTTTTTTTTTTTTTTTTTTTTTTTATTTTTTATTTTTTTTTTTTTTTTTTTTAATTTTTATTATTTTTTTTTTTTTTTTATATATAAAAAATTTTAAGCTTGGAAGATGGATGGTCTATTTAAATTAAAGTTTAATAAAATTTAATGTTATTCTTTTAGTTAAAAAATAGTAAATTTTTTTTGTATTTTAATTTTATTATATATTTGTTGTAATTTTAAATTTTTAATATTATATTTTATATATTTGTATATTATATAAGATTCATCTTAGATAATGTATTTTGTTATTTTCGGATTTCCATAAATTATTTAAAATTTTAAATTTATATAAAATACTTCCTAAAAAAAAAATACCTTAAAATTTTTAACTTTTCCCAAAACAATACCCAATTTTTAAAAAAAAAATCTTTTATAAATCTACCAACTTGTTTCTTAAAATAAGTTTCCATAATCAAAAACAAAATTAAAACTAAAAACTATTTATTTAAAAAATTAAATAAAATTTTTCTATTATACAAACACCAGTATGATAAAATAAAAAAATCTTTTCTTAAACAAAAAAAAGATATAAAATTTGGTTTTCACCAATAATTTATTCAAAAAAGAGGTGAAAGGGGGTTTTTTTTTTAATAAGATACCTATAAAAAATCGAAATTTGCCACCCGGTACGTATTACAAGGCTACAGGGTTAATGGCTTTGGAGATGAGTGGTTATGGGATTTTCAATTTTGAAAACATTCCTTCACAAAATCTGTGGCTATCAGGTAACCCTGTTATTTTCTTCCAGAAGTTATGTCGTTATAGAAGTCTGCATGCCTAGGGTTATGTGGTTATAGAAGTTTATATACGGGTTATAGGGTTTGAGGGTTATAGGTGGCGCCGGGTTACGGGCTTGCAGAAGCCAGCTGACACTGAGTATGATTCTCTACCGTCTAATGCATAAAATACTATTTCCTTAGTTTTGTGGGTTATACCTACTCACACACCTCGAGTTATGGGGTTATGGGGTTTTGTGATCATGGAGTTGTTGGGTTATGAATTATTTAAATTTGAGATCATTTTCTCACCAATATTGAAGATATGTTGTTTTTAGTGGTCCGATCTACACATCCCTGGTATCGGGTTATTGGGTTTAAATTTATGAGGTTATGGAGTTATTGAATCTGAATATGTCCTCCGAACCTTGACGGGTTATAGGGAAATTGCTTGGTCAGGAATTTTCTCATTGGCTACATATACTTGTGTGCAATGGAGTTTTCATGGGATTTTTTTTTACCTAAGGGAAACCCAGAGGCGGTAGGGGTCAATTAAACACAGATTCATATTTTGGAGGTTAATTGGAGTCAACTGTACCAGTTGATTGTTGGCGAAACAGGTTGTGTGTCGGTTGAGCTCGTACGGTTGATACTGTTTCTGTCTGTAGCTCATGAGTAAGTTCTAACTATATGACCCTTAAAAAAATCATTGTTGAAAACCGTTGGGAATTTATTTTTCCTAACGTAGTAAATTACATTACGTTAATTATTAACATTACGGAAAATTCATTATTCGCAGATTATTTCTGGAAGTAGTTAAAATAAACTCCCAACGGTTTTCGACAAGTAATTTTTTGAGAGTCATATAGTTAGAACCCCTAACTCATGAGCTGCAGACAGAAACGGTATCGACCGTACGAGGTCACCCAATACACAACCTATTTCTCCAACACTTAAGAAGACTGCAAAATGAAAAACAATTCTGTCAGCGTGCTGGCGAAATAGATTGGGGCTAGTGCAATTGACATGTGTGTAATTAAAAAAATAAAAATAAAATTTCATGTAGGGAATCTTTAATAGTAGGGTAATTCTTTTAGGGTAAAATAATCAATATCAGGCTTCTGTCACCTTTTTAACAAATGTCAGCTTTGTTGTTGTAAGGCAGTAGTAACAGATTAATTATGGGTATTAAGAGAGACTTACTCATTCATTATATGACAAACCTACGCCGAGCGATCCCCCCGATGCCGCTATCAACTTTCACGTCGATCCCGTTTTGGACTCATTATCCCCGGCACCAATCCGTGAAAGACGGAAACGATACTTATAGAGCGGACAGTTTAAAATGATAAATCAATAACCGGCGCAGATAAGGCGCTATTTGAATCGAAAAGATTAAGTATAAATCCCGATGTCAATTCGGCCGATTCACACACAGAGACCCGCCGGCTCTTATCAATGGGGATATTTTAAAACTGTCACCGGGCCCACGTATCCATACCAGTGCCGGCTGCCCCTTATGGACTCAGGGGCTAATCCATCTATTTTTCAAATACTTTTCACTATTAATTACTTGTTCACTTAACTTAGCATATTTATATTTATACTTCCTATTAATTACGCATTGGTTTGGTTACTGTATTAGTAATTATTACTCTAGAGAATAAGACTTTCTACATATTTAATCAACAAAGCGTTTCTGCGCATATGCTACGCCCCTAAAGCCCCACCTGCGTCGCACACGTGTCACACACAAGGACGAGATTTGCTAACTATCTTACAAAATGGCTGTTATTCAAATCCGCCGGAAAAGATGAAGTGAGGACTATTCTATTGTCTATCCATTACAGATCAGTAATCCCGACGATCTGACGCCGGGTTGTGTTTATTTTGCCAGCAATGACGGCCAAGATGTGGCCCATCCCATACCACCTTCTGTTGCACATAAAAATTTTATTTGGCTGATAATATTTGCTATATTTAAGTCAACACGGACTGACACTACGAATGTTATGGGTGCAATAAAGTGCATTCGCAATTCACGCGATCCCTATTCATTATTATGGGGAAATATATTAAATGAAATTCTGGATCACCAATGACTATTTAATTTGTTGAAATAGGAACTGCGTTGAGACGAAATCATTTTTTGCTCTATTTGAATCATGAAATATGTCAAGGTCGTGGCAATACATTGTTAAACATTTCTAATATTCTGGTAATTTTACAAAAAATGCGTTGGAAGTATTTTGGCAAAGCAGTTTTGTATTTATTAAATCAGGAGTTGTAATTTTACAAAACATTTTTTACTGTTTTTATTTTGGAAATTACATAACAAAAGTACTAATATAACTAAACAGATAATAAAATAAGGTTAGTAATTTTATTTGACGAACATTGTAATTTTACAAATCAATTTAGTTGGAAATCGTTTGTAAAATGAGAATGTGTAACGTTGATAATAAAAATTTTTCAAAGATCATGTATTGGTGTATTGTAAAATTTAAGGTTTTGTAAACTTTTAATAAATTCATTGTAATATTAATTACAACATTTGTTTGTGATTTTGATTAAAGTTTTAATAAATTGAATCCCAAATAATGCTTGTCAATCCAGAACGTTTTTCATTAGCAACTAACAAACTGTTTTGTAAAATTACAACACGTGTATGATTTATACATAAAATTTGTAAAATTACAACACATTTTTGTGATTTTCTTTACATGTCTTGAAAAATTACTTGAATTGTATAATAATTTTACATTGGTATACATTGATTTGCAATTTGACTAAACCATTGTTTTGCAAAAATATTGTAAGTTCACAAAACATTTTAACAGTGTATAAAGCGCCTGGTAGGAGATGGTGACTACTTCCAGATCTCTTATCTGCGCGGGTTCGAATCTCGCCTGGTGGAATTGGCACCTGTCACGAGGTTTGGTTGTGTGTCCTACGTCTTTCCCATGCGTACTCTCGCTCTAATACAATCCTAATGATTCCTAGAAGGAGAATGTCAATTTCTCTGGTGCGCTTTTATCAAACCAAAAATCGTAATTAGATTTTTGTTAAAATATCTATGAATTAATAATAAGTCCTTATTATGTTGCTTATAGGTATAATCTCGCAAAATACTAGAGCCCCCTAAATAAAATTATTGCAAGCCGCCACTGACCCATCCGCGCACTATCCGATCCGTTCGGCCCCTAATATGAAAATATTAAAAATCCGGCCGAGATCCTTTTAAATGCCATATTAAATCGAATTAGCATGAAAATGGTTTGACAGCTGAATGCCACAGGTTCTTTAAAAGAGGACGCCTCGGGCCCGGCCTAGACTGCCGGACGGCCATTCATATTCATTCTGTATTCGCCAATTATTAGCGGTATGTTTGTCCGACTGAATTTGTATGCATGGAATAAATGATACGGCCTGTGTTATCATACGTGTATCGCTTTCGCTCTAATTGACTGCACTCGTCATTCGCCCGGTGCGGGAAAATGCCACACAGCGCCGAACAATGTGAGCCGAAGCGATACTATTATTCGAGATCGGCAAATCGACAGAGTTAAAGTTGTACCGATTGTTTGTTTGTACGCGAAATGCGGTGTTATTAACGTTACACGCGCCTAATTAGGGTTTCGAGTCGTTTGGAGATGGATTCTAGTCCTGAGACAGTAGCGCAGATACAGGGGTGGAATTTATTGTTTTTCGTAACCGTATGAATGATAAACACTTACTTATTAGTTCAGCTGATTAAGTAAGATCTTAGTGGGGTTAAGATTAAGGTTAAAAATTAATAGTAATAAGAAAATTTTTTTAAAAACAAGCTTTTATTTAAATGCTTTAAAAACAAGAAAATGAACTTGAAAAAATTGAATCAAACCCATCAATTTATTACATTGCACAATTTATATGATTTAAAAGCTTGTCGCGAAATTTACTTGTGTAGATGTATTTACCTATTTTATAAAATACATACTTTTTTTCTTTGATTTTCTTATGTCAAGATCAAGTTACATAATTATTACATTCTTGTTTATCTACACAAGTAAATCTCGTGACAAGCTTTTATATCATATAAATTTTGTAATGTAATCAATTGATGGGTTTAATTCCATTTAAAGTTTATTTTCTTCTTTTTTAGATCATTTAAATAAAAGCTTGTTTTTAATTTTTTTTATTATTATTATTAATTTTTTTTTTTAGTTATTAAAATAAACAAAACAATTCGATCCCAAAATCATAATCCGCGATTCCAAAAACCCCGGGATAACAAAATTTCAGACCGATTGGACCAACTAAGTTTTTGAACGCCATCTCAGATCCGCCATCTTAATGTTTTTTTATTGTTGTTTAACAGTTGACCCTTGTCAGTCCCTGCATCATTTGTTCGAGCACCACCAAACTATCCCTAACCTATACCAAGTTAAATTATCAAACACAACCCCTAAGTCTTACTGTTTAGTCGGCCAGTAGTACACCATCTCCTCGAAGGTTTGAACGCAGACTTCAGTTTATTCGTATTCTTCTTAGCAAACCCTTTCATTTGATACCCACATTATGGGAGTACTCAAAAATAACTAGTCCACTATTTTGGGCGGTCCGCCATATTAGATTTAGAGTGGTCATTTTATTTTTCGTATTCTTCTCAACCCTCATTTTTATCCCCGGAGTGCAAAAACTCCTCTGACGGTCCCCAATTGGATTTAGAGTAAATTTATTTTATTTTATATTTGTTCTCAGCAAACCCTTTCATTTGATATCCATATCTTGGGAGTGCGCAAAAAATAACTATTCCGCCACCTTAGACCGTCCGCAATTTTGAATTTAGAATGACATAACTTAGCTAACCATGCATTGTCATCCAAACTAAACGTGTATGCAAAATTTCATCTCAATGCTGAACATTAAAAACCGACTACAAACAAACAAACAAACAAACAAACAAACAAACAAACAAACAAACAAACAAACAAAGAAACAAACAAACAAACAAACAAACAAACAAACATACTTTGCAAGTTAAATAAAAGCTTGTAAAATATGAGCAACCCAGTCTTTAATAGCCCCTCCTTGGATCTATCGAGGTCCACCCCTCATTTAGGTATATTTCACCCAGGAGGTTGTCTCTCGATAAAGCAGGTCACTCTACTGAAGGATTACAGATCTAGGTTGCTAAATATAGCAAACCCAGTTCTTGCTGCAACCAGCTAGATGCACAAGACTATGTCAAGAAGGTGCAAAATATTCGGTTTGTTCGCAACGCCCAGATGGCCGCCATAATTTTCTAGTATGCCTATTCTGTGCAGGTGATGTTTGAATCTACAAAGCCCAGTTAATAGGTTACCCACATATCAACTAAGCATAAAACCGTAAATAGAAAATAAGTATAGAGCGAGGTCCGGGCCCGATTTTGCCCGGTAATAATGTTGTTTAACAAAATTTTCTATAAAGTGAAAAATTATGCATAGTGGTCGACTGTAAAAATAGAACTGAATGTGTACATGACCTGAAACGAACCACTTATTTAAGTAAGTAAAAATATAGCACAGGCCGACAAAATTAGGCCGACCCTCTAACCCAGAAACCAGAAAATATTTTTCCGAAGGTTTTTGATGTGCTGAATCCGAATCCAAGTTCAAATCTCTCAATTGGCTCTGGTTTTCGAGATATCCTAAACTAAAAGTGCAAAAAAAGCGATTTTGGTCTATATTTGAGGTTATGTAGCATCGCATTTTTTTTTCTCAAAAAACTATAAACAGCATCTTAAAGTACAAGCCTTGCTCTTTTAAATGCCGTTGAGTTTGCTCGAATATCTTTTTTTTTTTCGTTGAGATATCGCAGCGAAAAAAAAAGATCTTTGAGGAAACTCGACGTCATTATATTTTTCTGTGTTAAAATCTTGTCGGCCTGTGTAATTTAAACACTGTATTCTAAACGGGTTTTCTGAATCGTATACTTTCGTAATCCAAAGTAAGCTTAGAGTTGGGTCCTCCATCGCGTTGTTTCAGAGCAGCGGTAAAATTGTACAGGTTAAGGTTTTACTAAGGTACATTTAAAACCTATTTACTAATCTAACATATTTTTTTTTATTATCTATATAAAATACATGTATATTTTCTGAATATTTGAATAATAAAATTTAAATAAAGGCATGTTTTGATTTTTCTGAATACGGCCCTGTTTAAGTAAATGGAGCTTGTGTAGACCATATTTATTAGCTCTAGTTTTCTGGCTTTAACTCCAGTAGTTTTTTAATCTTGTTTTCATTGGATGTATGATAAACGCCTCTGAATGGGTTAATCCCCGTAATTCCTTCCAGTACTCGAGATTTTTGTACTCTGCCAAATCTTGAATAATAACACACAATAATGGCACACAACAACAACAAATCTAGTGTACGAGACGAGAAACTCCACTATAGTGCTGTTTGTATTTTGACGTGCTAAATCCAAATCCGGTGTCAGAATTGCTTCATCACTTTCACGTTTTTCCTTAAGAACCAAAATCCTTAGAAAATCCTCAATCTTGACTGTAACTCTGAGGGTGATGGAACACATGAGGGTGACAGAACAATTTTGACACCATATCCGGATTCAGACGTCAGAATACGTAAGGATACTATAGTAGAATTTCTCGGATATTAGACGTTTTTTTTGGGTGCCTGTGTAATTGTTGCTTTAGCTCGACTGGTTGAAATTCTAAACAAAACAAAAATATGATAGAAATGTCAAATTCAAGCATTTTGCTGTTTTTTAAAAATAAAAGAACATGAAAAAAGTAATAATGAAAGTAGAATACAACGTACTATCCTCTAAGCACCTTATGACACCGACCATTTCTATTTTACTGTTTTATAATTTTCATTCATATTTATTTTTAAAAACACAAAAAAGCTTATTCATTATCCTAGGATGAAATAAATTTTGGAAAGTCGACTAACTAAAAATTTTTTTTGAAAATTGACTCTCCAATATTATATGGAAACAGACTACCTACATTACAATAAAGGATCTAATCCTATAAATGTTGTTTTCTATACATATCTGATTAAGGAGTCACCAATCTCATTGTCCTCCATGCTAGAGTAATGAGGTACCCAGACTAACGTCACTTTATTGTTCCTGCCCACTTGACAGAGAACCTCCCTGGATTAGTATGCCCAACGTCAGCTAAAAATGATGACATTCTTAGATGATGCCTTTCTACCTTTATGTATTCTAAGGATGCTAGAAAATGAGCTCCGAGATGAGTAGTAATTTAAAACTGATGACGATAGCGCCATAGCCAACCTAGGAGACCTTTTTCCCAAATAGCCAAACATTAGTCGACAACATGTTGCCATCAATAGGAGATAGTTAAAACTACAATTTCGGCATTGGCGGGAAATTCTCAGGTTTTATAAAATGCATTTTTATTCATTTCTAAGTTGCAAATCATCACTATTAACACATGGTCCAAACTAAAAATATATTTTAATTTATCGATATCGCCTTTTTTGTGAACTCTTTTAGCATTTTTAGTGCCATCTGAACATATTTTATAATATTTACTCTGTTTTAACATTTAAGTTTACATTTATACCTATAAATCTAATGCCAGCCATTGCCTCCTTCAATAGAGTGAAGTGGGGCAAGTGCGTATCCGGGGCAAGTGCGTTCGCTTCTGATAAAAGTCTCTAAAAACTATTAACTTGAAAACGATTTTATGAAATATAATGACGAAAATTATTTTAAAACGCCCGCCAATATTCGATGCAAACCGCACAATGTCATGTTGGCACCAATGAAGAAATATTGTAAAAGACATTTACCCTCGCGAGTAGAAAATTGCGTTTATTCAAAGCACTTGCCCCATAGTCAGGGCCGGATGCATGGCGGGGCAACCGGGGCGGGAGCCCCGGGGCCCCCACACGTTGAGGGCCTCCACAAACCTTGGATTCAAAAATTTAATAACGATAAAAAAACTTAAAATAATTTTTAAGAAAGTAATGAGTAATGATATATATCCAAACAAGGGATATTTTGTCAATGTCAAATCTATTCAGTGGTGGAACTACAAAATTTAGACCTCTTGCATTCAATAGACGCAAAATTCAGAGTTTATTTATTGGATACGGGGTAAAATGTACACCGGTTAAGAGGCAAAATGACAGCTAAGTACGAGATGAAATGCAAGCTTTCAAAAGGCAAAATGCAAAAGGTTCCAAGCGCAAATTATTGATTGAAAGGGCCTCCACTTTCTTCATTGCCCCGGGCCCCGCCACCCCTGCATCCGGCGGTGCCCATAGTTTACATTAAGGATAAAATATAGAAATAAACACAGATAACGCACTTGCCCCAAGCCCTGGGGCAAGTGCGTTTCATGTGTCCTGTAAGGCATGGACGATGTGCCCCCTTACCCTGAAGCATGAAAGATTTTCTTTCTTTCAATAGATTCAGTTTAAGAACCAAGTAGTTCATACAGCCCAAAAAGAATCGGATTATGTGAATGACATTCGCGCAGTTATGAACTAAAAGTCAACTATACGAAAAAGGGGTCGCACTTGCCCCACTTTACCCAACGATTTTGACAATAGTCTAGACAGGAGTGACGGACAACTGAACGGATTTTACGTAGTTAAAAATGTTTTTATTTTTTTTACTAATCGAATTACACTAACGTTATCAAGAACTGGTTTGGCACTTTTTTTAATAATGACTTTATGGGTACACTTATTCTTGTGTCTACAGGACAAGAACTCAACAACCATTTCTTCATTTGTTTAATACGTTATCAACGCCCACTATCAACAAAATAGCGGAGTCGTCAGTCGTTGCGTTCCTGTAACGTGTTACGAACATCATCTACTTAATTGATCCTTCCTTATCAACTATCCCATGATGTTGGCTTTCTCCCGTAGAAGTGTCGGTATAAGAGTACCCTACTCGAATTAACATGCAAGATCTCCCAGAAGGATTTATAAGATCTATAAGGCCTAGAATAAAAGCCTAAAAGTCTAAAGAACTAATAAAGTATAGGCTCTCGGAGTATAACAAAAGCGATGTTAATTTTATTGTAGAAGTATTAGGCAGTATTTTTTTTCGTTAAGAGGGCTTTCCCGCTTTTTCGCTGGAAAAAAAGGTTTTTGTGGGATTTTTTTTTTGAAGTAAGTATAAAACGGATTGAGACATTTTTTTTAAGTAAAAGATACAGGTATATATGTTACATTTAATTTTTTATTTATTCTGTAAACCAAAATGGCGACCGTCGATCCTTGTTCCAATGCAGCTACTTCAGGCGGACATGTCTCATGTAAATGAGAATTTTCTACGACGCTATTCATCTGAAAACAGAAAATGAAACATTTTTATAAAATATGGGGTTGTTGTTAGTGTTTATCATAGGGGTTTTTTGAAATTCAAATTTTACGGGATTTAGTGCAACTTTGAAAAAAAAAGTTCGATTTTCACCTTAAATTTCTACCTTTAAATTGTTATTAAAAATCGAATTTTTGCAATCAAAAAAATCCTATGTTGATCACTAATGGCATCATTTGTGAGCATTTTAAAAGAAAAATCATTAAAATTAATTAATTAGTGTCCGAGAAAAATCTCATTCCAGTTTCAAAAACGTTGTTTTGATAAAAATGCGTTTGTAGTTTTTTTTACGTTTTTTTTTTCATATAATTATGAAATTTTTTTACTTACAGTTCGTCATCAATTCGGGGCCCGTACAGGACACCCTCCTCTGCATTTTGGCTTCACGTCAGATAGCGTCACGCATTTTTTTCCACTGAATCCGTATTTCGCCGAATACGGATAATAAGTAACAGACCGTAATAAGTTGTCAATTCGCCTATTACCTTGATAGTCAGTTTTTCTGTACCTCTTCCCCCGAGTCCCTTGTTTGTTTTCTTCGCATTACGGAACCTGGTTCCCATACATTTTTCTCCATGTGACCGACGCATTCCTTTTTCATTACTTTCGGATCGTTGTTGTACGGGTCCAAATCCAAAATCGCCTTGAAGGTCTTACTGTCCCCGTCGCCAATATACTGAGCATATTTTATATTATGCTTTTCTTCGGATCGTTGAAACACTTCCTTTACACTGTCCACCTCCATTTTCCCTGCGTAACTCTTTTCAAGCGCCGGGACCGTCGTCACTAATCCGGCTGTAACTCGAAATCTAATACGCGGATCACTTTAAAATTTCAGGACAATAAATTTGAATGTATAACGCATCGATTTCAAAAAACGATTTTTTGAAACCGAAAAGCGGGAAAGCCCCTTAAGATTCAGTCAAAACAATTTTCAACAATTAATAAATTAGTCCTTAACTGCCGCAGTAGTTAACTAACTGTTGCTAAAGGTTTATTAATAACAAAGTAAAACCTGTAGTGATTAAATAGTTCTACAATGAAGGCAAAATCTAAAAATAAAGTTTGAAACATCGAGATTTTAAGTTTTAACGAAAAAAAAATGTCTGTTTCCCTGTTAACCTTTCTTGTGTACTCGATGAATGTAAAATAAAATTCATGTACAGTAAAATATCAGATTTCAAAATATCTCTATCTGACGTTTTACTCTACTTAAGTAATCGTACATTACAAGAATATATTTTATTTTAATCGTGTACACAAAATAGGTTAATAACTGAAAGAAAGACAGATAATACTTTTTTCCATTTAAACTTAAAATCTCGACGTCTGTCTATCTACCCTATTGTTACGAAGGGACGAAAGTGCAGACTTTTTCGCAAAAGAAAGGAGCAGAAGTTTCACTGATAGGACTATAACCCACCAGCAAATAAGTGAGCATGTTTTAATTAATAAGGATAGGAATAATAATTCATATCCAAAACTCGTACATGACTAAAGCGGTAAATGCATATTATATAAGAGAATTCATTATTGAGTAACCATGTATGTTTTTAGTTCAAAGGGCGTCGAGTTTACCAGTGTTTGTGTTGTGTTTAGATTATTTACCCAGAATTTATAAGGGATATGAATTTAATCACTGAAATCGTACGGAGAACATTCGAACCGAACTTTTCGTCATCACCGCCCTAAATTCGCGGCTACGCCGCTCTGAAATGTAGACGCGCTACCCTTAAGAAGGCGCAAGGGCCCTGGCATCTGCGATGCTGGTGGTGAATGTGTAATGTGCCGTGTGGAAATCTTAGCACAACTTTCGACAAAACCGCTAACTCGATCTCGAAACGGCAGTTGCTCAGTTTATTATTCGTTCCCCCCTATGCACAGACGACCAATCATTTATTTAATATCGTGCAGTAAACATTTCATTACAACATGAATAGATCTGAGGAAACCGGGCTTTCCGCGTATTTCTCTCAAATTCATCTCTTTTCGTCAATTTTAATCATCTCCTGATACAAAAAAAGTGTTTCGATATTAAATGGATAAGTGTTTTAGTGTGAATTTGTTTCTATGCCGAAGGTTCCAATTCTCCTCAAGTGTAATGGTATATGTAGTTCATTAATGACACTAAAAGAACATTACCGAAATTAGTAATAATGAACCACTTATATAGTCACAATGGCAATAAACAACTGGAATAATTTTTATATGGGGTATGCGTTTCCTTTATTATAATGAACAACATTTGAACAACAACAGAATGAACCTCATTTATTAATCGTATGAATTTTTTTCCGTGTATAACGTTTATTTTGTTAAATACCAGTATGAACAAAATAATGTTTAACAAAGTATGTTTTTGGAGTTATGATAATCGCAAAAACCATTGAAATGGGTTGTTGTTATTTGGTCATTTTTAGCTCGTAAAATAATTTTATTCACACTCATGCCTGTCTGTCCACTTTTTGGTCTGTCATCACCTTTTATCTTAATCTCCGTAAGATTTTAATGTCTGGAACATATACGAGGTATGTAAATTAAGTAATGAATGAATATTGTCTCCGTCAAAATAACTTCTTTGGGAAGCCACACAGCGCTGGTGACGGTTCTTGCATTCCTCATGCAGTGCTACAACTCATATACTGGAATAGCTTTCAGCTGGTCAGTTACAGTTGTTTGAATATTTGCTGTGGTCCCAAAATGACGTCCCTTAAGGTAATTTTTTAACCTCGGGAAGAGAAAAAAGGCACAAGAACTCAAGTCAGGCGAACAAGGAGGCTGAGGAGCCACAGGAATGTTTTTACTGGCTAAAAACTCTCAAATGACTCTGTGACAAGGGGCATTGTCGTGATGCAACATCCAGTTGTTCTTGATGTTTGGTCTCACACGTATGACACTTTTTCGAAGTTTTTCAAGAACCTCTCTATAAAAGTGTGGATTTACTGTTTGGCCTGGAGGCACAAACTCTTTGTGGACAATTCTCTGGCTATCATTTTTTTGATAGCCAGAGAATTGTATTAGCAAATCAGCATGCATGACATCTTTCTCTCTTGATGTCCTTTGTTCCTGCGGAAGATGTTTTGGAACCTTTTTTGCACAGATTTTTCTCATCCCCAATTCGTTAGACAAAATCTGATAAACAGTGGTGTGATTCAGATTTAATTTTCATTGGTTCTTGAAGATGAAGGCCTTCCGCTGCGTGGTTCATCTTCAATCGACTCTCTTCCTTCTGAGAATGCCTTAACCCACCGAAAAACCTGGGCTCTTGAAAAAACACTGCCTCCGTAGGCGTGTTGAAGTTTTGCAAAAGTATCCGTTGCGCTGTGTCCAAGTCTGAAGCAAAACCTGATAGCGCACACAGCAAAAGTTAATATCACTCATTTTTAAAACGCACTAGAAAAAAACCTGTTTACGAATGTTACCAATAAGTCTGACAAGTTCAAACTTGTACTGAAGATCCATTACATGTTAACCTACCGCCCTTCCATGTCCCGTCTCCGCATTGTTGCTAGATCTAGTGCTGCGTTGCCAGTCTCATTACTTAATTTACACACCTCGTATTTGAGAACATTTTTCTATAAGGTTTTTGTACAGAATCTTTGCGAATGTGACCTCTTTTTTGAAAAGAACTAATTCCCACAATCAAGAAGCATATATTTTCTTGATTATATTTTGCATCAAACATTTTGAATCAACATTCCGTCTGAAGATAACTGAAGGGATATTTTTAATACACCGTATACTTAAAAAAAAATTCAACGTTGCCTCCTCATCTCCATTTATCAAAATACTTGTCGGAAAATTGATTAAATTCACTGTGGAGAGGTACATACACCAAGTTGATGATTGAAAAAAGAATACAAAGTTATTCGGCTGCATTCGATATTCACGTAACATTGTATTCCCATAACAAAATTATAGTTTAATGTGTATAAAATCCGGCCCGCTTTGTGTTTTCATTTAATTATTTATTCAATGACGTTTAATAACATTAAAATATACATAGCAATTAATTTGTATGTAGTCGCGAAATCAAATAGATCCCAGTTTGTTCACAAACGCTTCATTTTGTTTCAGTAATTGCGATTTAGATGGATAGATGAATGTGTAATAAATATCTTTTTTATCAAAAATGTTGTAGCCACTGAACGAAAAATGAAGTAAAATTGCATAGAATAAACCTAATTTTTTCCATATAAAGTAATCTATAAAACCTAATGCGAGCATTAATATTTTTACTAAGTATGTATGAATATCCCCATACTTGGCATTCTAAACACATGAAAAATTCACCGAGGCAAGCAAATGTCACCATTTTTTTTATTTTAACTTTACATATGTTAAAGTTGTATGCTTTTTTGTGGTAGGATTTTATACTTTACGAATTGTTTTAAATTTCTTATATTTTGTAGACACTGTATGACGGCATATTCCTTAATAACTTCACTTTCGTTATTTTCCACTTCTCCCTCCTTCTTGCTCTCGGCCTCATATGACTTAAATTAATCCAGAAAGAATTAGAATTTTAAGGCGAATAAGGCTAAACAAATAAACAAGATTGTGTTCAAACTAAGAAAATTATGTGTCCTTCCAGATAAACTGGGAGTTGTAAATAATGTCTGTTAGGTTGCAAAAAGCCTTATTAATAGTTACAAAACTCCATACAAATTTCTAAATTTTATATTAATAAATAAAAAAATTAATTACTGTTAAATGTCCCCTGTGTCACCCCGTATACTGAAAAACAAAAATGCTCAACACCCATAGTATTTAATCTTAGTTTACGTACCGCTTAATGACGATATCCCATTATGAAGGAAAACATATTTCTGTAAATCCAAACTGATTAAAAAGATAGTCATAAGATAAAATCACATCTGTATGTCTTTTAATTTTGCTAGAGATTTAAGTCATCCTGGTACATTATAAGTTTTGTTTGACTTGCATAATGAAGTTATTTATAAATATAAAACAAATGACAATTTACATACAAGAAATACACAACAATGAACACTCAAGTAGCAAAACGAAAATCATAAATCTAACGATCAGTTATAACTCTAATAGAAATAAATCACAGATGATAAAAATATAACTCTGTAATAAGCAAATAATAAAAATATAATCTGTCATAACGACTGACAGCCTGGAACAAATTTAAGCGCCATCTCTAGTTAATATCGGTTTCTATTTTTAACGCGATTTCTCTTAGGCTATTTCAGTTGAATACTCCTGGACACAAACAACTAAAACTATAACGATTTGAAGTCCTCGAATGCAATAGATCTTCCCTTCTCATCCAATCCAAAACCACATCAAATGAGATCGGGGTCTTTAATAACTACTAATCCCCCCCGACTATATGTGGCGGGTATTTACTTACTCCGATGGGATTATTATATCTGGACGTCCGTCTTTGACACATTCACTGCCCGGCGATAATTGCGTCGCCTCGCCCTCAAATAACTCTCACAATTTAACCGAATTACCTGTTTTAGTGGCCGTAACTCTGTCATTTACCGCTGCAACTTACACGTCCCCGCAACGCCTTCTATCTGGATTTAGTTCGTATTTAAAGGCGATACGGCCTCGAACGGAGAGAGATTGAGAGTCGCACACGTCCTGTCGAGTAATAAAGAATGAAATATATCGGGCTGTGAGACGGATTAGATTCTATGGAGGTTAGGGAGGCAGTACGAGGTATTTGTTTTTAGTTTATATACTCTATTTGGAACGGAAAAAGAAATATTAGTATTTGGTAAATGTGTCATTTCAAGATCTGGTCAAGGTAAATATTAGAGCGTGGCGTGGTGTGATGTGCTGTACCTACCAGTACCTTGAACATCGTTGTACCTCAGACATGTTGAACAACTGACACGTCCCGGATCTTTTTATCCAAGTTAATTGTATGCTTACAAGTATACACGGTGGAGACTTTAACTGGAATATATTCGCTAGCGGGGGTGGTGAATAATTTTTAAAAAAAATCCCGAGACACGTCAACTTTTAAATGTATTTACCTACATTTTGCAAGTAATGTGAAAAATATAGCCCTTCAGGGGTGGCTGAAACTACCCCCGACATGATTTTTTCAAATGCAACCCTATGGCTTGTGACCCCTCATTGTAAAGCTGGTGGAAAGAGGAATCCAACGCACTGATCAAATTTTAATTTTTAGTATGTTTGTAGGGTTGCATACAATTAAAACGTAATTTTATAGTTTAATTTATTTTTAACGCAACAATTTCGTACTCAAAATGTGTGTTGTTTAGTTTTGGAATGTAAACCTTACTTTTCAAAAAGTCCCCACAAAAAATTCCAAGCAATTTTTTGCCACAACTGATATTTGTTATTTTTTGCTAGTGTCTTTACACGGCCGCAAAGAGTAATTTAGTTTGTATGCTGTGTTCAGAGTTTGAAACGGAGTGTTATTTCAAATTGGTGAAAATGTCTTATTTAACTGAATCACTAAAAATCGAAATTTTGATGATGATTGGATATGGTGATAGGGCGCGAACTCAATGCGAAAAAAGTAAGTTATTCGCTTGTTTCGAGAAACGCATCCTGACTTGCCACCACTAAATCAAGGTACCATTAGTAAAATTGAGGCACAATATCGAGAGATGGGTCATGTCAGGAAAGTACCGAGTAAGAAGCAGGCTGTTGTTGATGACGACACGAAGTTGAATTTGTTGCTTGCTCTAGAAGAAAATCCAATCACTCCAACCTGTCAACTGGCCCGTGATAGTAATCTTAATCACAAAACAGTTTTAAAAATACTTAAATATAGAAAAAACGCCCATATAAAATGCAAGCTGTCAAGAGCTACTTGAAGATGATCCAGATCGACGAGTGGAATTTTGCGATTTATTGATGACTTGTATTGATCAAAACCAGTTATCTTTAGAGTGGATAGTTTTCTCTAACGAGGCTACTTTTACATTAAATGGACACGTAAATCGCCAAAATTGTCGTTACTGAGCTGAAGAGAACCCCCATTGGATGAGGGAACTTCATACTCAGCGCCCACAGAAAACTAATGTGTGGGCCGGAATAATACAAGATAGAATTGTAGGACCATTTTTCTTTGATGACACTCTTAATGAAGCAAGATACTTGCGTTTACTCCAGCACGAACTAATGCCAGTGCTATGTCATTTATTTCCAAACCCCTTAAACCCTAACTTGACCGACGAGAGGTTATGGTTTCAGCAAGATGGGGCCCCACCACACTATGCTGCCATTGTTCGTCAGTATCTGGACAGATTTTTTCCCGGTAGGTGGATTGGGACGCGAGGTAATATTGAGTGGCCAGCAAGATCTCCAGATCTTACACTACTGGATTTATTTTTGTAGGGACATCTTAAAAGTAGGGTTTACATTCAGAAACCCAACAACATAGCAGATCTGCAGGAAAGGATAAGAGAGGAAATCGGAAAAATAACACCGCAAATGTTGCATAATGTAAGGGACGAAACCTACCACAGACTGGGATGCTGCCAACAAGTGAATGGTGCACATTTTGAACAATTGTTACGTTGAAAATAAATTTTATTTTTAAATTGTTTGAATTGTAGGGTTGCAACCCTACAAACATACTAAAAATTAAAATTTGATCGGTGCGTTGGATTCCTCTTTCCACCACCTTTACAATGAGGGGTCACAAGCCATAGGGTTGCATTTGAAAAAAATCATGTCGAGGGTGGTTTCAGCCACCCCTGAAGGGCTATATTTTTCATATTACTTGCAAAATGTAGGTAAATACATTTAAAAGTTGACGTGTCTCGGGAATTTTTTTGCAAAATCATTCACCACCCCGCTAGCGAATATATTCCAGTTAAAGTCTCCAACATGTATACGCAAAATACACAACACCAGGAGATTTATTGTTTTGGTAACCTGGTATGTTATTTTTTAGGGAACTTTTTTTACAATTATAATGGACAGTAGTTATTTTTTATCGATTTAATGTTTGTTTGGCTCTTGCCGCCTATATTTAGAAGTTCTCGATTCCTAGCCAAACATTTTTTATTGTTTATTTTCTAATATATGGTACAATGTTGTACCTTGAAGACAGTAAGTACGATGGATGTTGGACATATCCAAGGCACAGCATATGTGGCTATTAAATAACCGAATATATGCTGCTACCAGCGCGTATCGCGACAGGTTTGAACAGAACTGTGTCTGGTAATACTTTTCCCACATTGAGCTCGCTGGACAAGCCAGTGGGTCGCTCAGTGCTACTGTAGTAGTACAGTGACGCGTTGAAAAAGTGTTCAGATGGAGCAACGGGTTAATCTCAAGTTTCTTGTTAAACTGGGGAAAACTTTTACAGAAGCTTATGCAATGTTAAAAGAAGTATACGGGAATGAATATTTATCCCGCACACAAGTTTTTGAATGGTTTAAACCGTGTAAAGAGGGACGTGAAACGACCGAGGACAATCCACGCCCCGGACAGCCCTCAACGTCAAAAACTGACGAAAACAATGAAAAAATTGATAAACTAATCCGCGAGGATCGTCGTCTAAGCATCCGAGAGCTTGCTGAAATAACAAGAATCGACAAAGAATGTGTTCGCCATATTTTGCATGAATCGTTCAACATACGCAAAGTTTGCGCGAAAATGGTGCCAAAACTCCTCACTCCCGAGCAAAAGGAATCAAGAATGAATATTCGCTCCGACGTTCTAAACAACATTGACACTGATCCAGGCTTGTTAGACACGATTAGACACGAAGATTCGAAAGTGTGGAAGCGGTTAAAGCACGACTTCTGAACCAGCTGACAGAAGCGGACTTCCAGCACTGCTTTCAACAATGGAAAAGTCGCATGGAGCGGTGTAGAGATCGCCAAGAGGAGTACATTGAAGACGAAAAAGTTGCTACTGTAATTGCTAACGAATAAAAAGTGTTATTACAGCAGTTCGGTTATTTAATAGCCACACCTCGTATTTTACCTCGGACAGTTTTAAAGTACACACAACAAGACAAAATTTTATTCTGCATCAATATCAGTTGTTTCTGTCAGTCTATCAAGATATTTCGCAGCAAAACAAACCTTTTATAGATTTATATTTATATAAGTTAAGAAAATATTGATTTAATATATATATATACTACTCCAAAAAATTAAGGAAACAAAATAAATTCCTAATTTTTTTTTGTGATTCTTGGAAGGCTCTATCTCAATGCAAAATGGTCGTATATAGAAAAAAATAATTGAAGCCTCTCATTTTGATATCTTTTGGTAGAAAATTTTTGTTAGCTATGGATATCACGCAATCCTAAAATAGCGCGAGCAAAAAAATTTGCACATTTTTGTTTTTTTTTTGTCCACGGACTTGGGGAAATTTCCTTTAATAAAATCAATGCTTGAGACGGATGGCTTGTTTATTAATCTTCAATTTGCTTTTTTTTTATATTTCCTTTATGTCAATTTGTCGCTGAGAAATCTGACTTTTAATGAAAAAAGATTTGTTTTGTCTTTGATCATCGATATCTCGGCAGCCAATGACCGCACAGAAGATGCAAACTAGAAATTACAAAAAAAAAGTTTGAAAAAAACTGTTTTGTTTTTTTTTTCACAAAAAAAAAGATTAGTTATGACATCATAGTTATAATTGGCTGCGGCGATAGCTCAGTGGGTAAAGCACCAGATGAAGAAGATGGCGATTATTCCGAGAGCTATTATCCGCGCGGGTTCTAATCCCGCCTGTGGCAATTGTCACCTGTCACAGGGTTTGGTGTGTGTCCTACATCTTTTCCATGTGTATTCTCTCTCTGCACAATCATAATGACTCTTAGAGGGAGAATGTCAATTTCTGTGGTGTGATTTATTATTATTATTTATTATCACAGCTATGAGCGCTGAGAAATATACTTCCTAAATACATACAGGTATGTACCTACATCTGAGTAAGTTTCTTCAGATAAACCTATAACATAATTTTCATGAATTATGTCATCTTTAGGCTTCGGAAAGTTTGTCTGCCCGCGTGTAAGACCCACCGCACACGACAGACAGTCGGTCAGCGACTATTTTGTTGGAAGACACCGCAGACCGACTGACAGTAGGTGAGAAATCGGAGATAACTCGCACACATACAGAGAATCGGTGGCGCGTTTAGATAGACCATGGACGGGGTGATGCATGTGGAAAGATTAATGTACGTTGCAATATTACTAAAACGTAGAAAAAGAAATAGTGTTTTACCCGCATTTTTTACCCACGATTATTTACCCACATTTTTTTCCCTTCTGGGAGCCTTCCTTTACGCCGGATTGCACTGCAGCCTCTTGGGCTTATTGTGTGCATCCTCCCATCCTTCTCACACCACCCATTCCAGTAGCCGGGTCCCGTGTACAAGCTTGTATAGCTTCCCTGCCGGCTGGGTGCTGTAAATTTCTGAACAGAGTTTGGGGTATCCATATTTGACCTGCCTTTTGCGATTTAAAGTCTCGCAATGACAAAGTATGTGGTGTCTACGTTTCCCTGTTGCAGAGTCTGCGTTTCAGTTCTCCGTTGTACAGCCCCATTCTGTGTAGGTGTCCTTTGAGGGCGCAATGTCCTGTTAGGAGGCCTACAACAGCTCTTATCTGAATCCTATTCATTTTTAATAGTTCTTCAGTTCTTTCCCCACATGTTCCTTTAATAAACATTTTTCCGTGTCTTTGCCTGGATATATATATATATGGAGTTCCAGTATTCATTTTGTCGATTTTTGACCTATTCCCCTATTTGACCCCTTACTATACTCTTTGGTACTCCCATGGCCGGTTCTGGGCCAGTAAATGGAGTAGACGATCCTTCTCTCGCTAACTCTAATCAACATCTTTTATGTGGTACGCTACTTACCACGCATTGCATTTCGCCCAGCGCCGACTAAATTGTAGTTCGGGTGCGTTACCTCATAAGAGTGCATTTATTCCATTTGTTACCGACACGTCACAGACAATCGAGTCGGTGACAAAAATGGAACAGGTTCCAATTTTTTAGTCGGGAGTCTTTTTAGTCTTTCGTCTGCGGTGTCTCATTTAAACATGTACGTTACATTCATACAGAAAAAATTGTAGGTGACCGATAGTCGGTCGTCTGCGGTGGGCCTAAAACTGCGTTAGAATATCCCGCGTTCCCGCGCCGGGATGGGGTACTACTGCGCATATGCGGGTTCTGGAGCGTTATTGAGAAGGGTTGATGCCGTATGTAGCACGGGCAAGAAGTACACGCGTATATAATGTA
The DNA here is from genome assembly GCA_029963805.1 of Aromia moschata. NCBI lineage: Eukaryota > Metazoa > Arthropoda > Insecta > Coleoptera > Cerambycidae > Aromia > Aromia moschata. The sequence goes on from JAPWTK010000114.1 coordinate 826,482, forward strand.
CAAGGTACTTAAAAAAATACGGTTTATACTTTCAATATCATTGAGTTTTCTAATGCCGAGCCCTGCGTTGCCACACACATTTCCGGACCCTAGTAATCTTGTATATACATATGTACAGTACCACCAGAATATCTTTGCCCGCGAATGGCACACAACGAACGTACTATGATGTAATACGACCATACCCAGAGATACAAGAGATACCCACAAGCAAACAACAAACTGTCCTTCTTGAAGCATTCTCGACTGCAGCTACGAAAGAAATCGGTATTTACCACTCATATGTAGACACACTTAGTAATCAATAACTTATTATTAGGTTTTATAAAAGCACGGTAATTGGCTCCAATATTGTGTAATTGCATAAAATTTGTTATTTCTTGATTCATGGTCAAGTTATTTAAATTCAAATATTTAGTCAAGAAATAAATATTTAGTCAGAAACCAAAGATCAGGTACGTTGTAATTGTTCCAACATTTCAATAATGTTTATGTTAAGGCCAACAAGAGAGGACCCAGTATACTACCTTGGGGAACACCAATATTCACATTAAGATCTATTACCACAATATTCAACAAATTGCTTTCTATTTTTTAAAAAAGAAGATATTTTTAAATTGGCCACGTAACCCGTTTCACCTTTTTAAGCAGAATTTTCACAGGATCTATTGGAAGGAATTTGATGATTTACACTGATAAAAGCCTTTGATAACTCTATAAATAGGGCAATGACTTTGTGACTTCCATTAAGTTTTATACAAATAAAATTTAGGAATCTCAGTGTCCGTCATTATAGAATGCTCTTTTCTATAGCCATGTTATCAAATTGCATTAAGATTTTGTTCGATTCAATAAATGCTACAATTATATCTGCAAGCAGTGGCCGACAATTTTTCGTAAAGAAAAATCAACAACCACGGCCTAACCCAATACAGGTTTCTACAACTGACAACGGTCGTGACAACCTGCATAGCAAGAATGTAACAATTTTCAAAAAAACGCGAATGCATTGGTACTTATGGTATTTACTTGTCGATTTCATAACCTGTCATTTACTAAATACTGAAGGAACGTGAATTATACGTAACATTTATTATTGGGAAAATGTCGCTTGATTTTGAAACAAGAGTATCTAAATAATTTTTTTCTTTAGAATCAAAAATTTCGTCAACATACCTAAGCCAAACCTTGGGGAAATACTGAACTTTCCTTAGCTTCGGATTTAAATTTGTTCAAAAAAAAAAAGGACAATGAATGCTGAAGATGATACCCATTACCATCTCTTCATAATTTTCAAAAAATTCTTCGTTAAACTAAAACTTTGGTTCATACCATTTTGGTTCATACAAAGACTCGTAATCCAGATATATCCGGATTGATAATTTTGTTATTAAACCCATTTAATTCGAGTAATTCCTTAAGATAATCTATGGTTTAAGGAATGTGAACACTTGTAAACAATGAACACACGTTGGAAGAGACCAAAAGTTCACCTTCTTGGACTGGATGAGTGCAAAAAAAGTGTCTGTGTTTGGACAAGTGTTCAAGTTTGAATTTACCAATTAGTATAGTTATTAATGATTGCGCCTGTTGTGCCCGGTTATCTCACCAAGGTGTCGGCTAAGGACGTTCCCGTCTCGTCCTGTTCCAACAATTCATAAATCCGACCGCCCCACGCGATTATCCGCCCCCTGGGACGCTGCCGCAGGCACAAATCGTCAAGAAAATCTGCATCTCTCCCAACGCAAACAGCCCCGGACCGTACCGGAAATATTATTATCTTAGCCGCGCACCCTCTCCACCCCCACGTACTCGCGCTAAATCAGCCGTCGTGACCGTTTGGCGACGAGGAGTTGCGTGCGAGCGACAGAGACAGTGGCACACTAACAGGTCGTCTTAGACGGAAGACAAAGGGGTCGATCGAATAGTTTGTATGTACATTACGTCACCCCTCTCGTTCCGTGGGGGCGGTCTGGCGAATTTCTGACCATATAACAGCTGTGCGAGGACGCGAAAGATGGCTTATGCAGATACGGGCCGCCTAAATGGCTTCCTTTCAAAGAAGTCTTAATGCTGTCATATTACGTGTTCGAAATAGATTATGGCTATTGGGGTAATTACAGAGCAGCCATATGGGCCTCCCGCTCTATTTATTGCCTGTGCAGGCATTGCGTGGAGCCGTTAGCCTCTAATGGTGCGAGCGTGGTGTCTCCGATTAAACTGCACCTGATTTTTAAACTAGATTTTCAATCAAGAATCCAATCTCTCCTTGGATTCGGTAAGAACGTGACGGTTATTTGGTTCGGAAAAAACAATGAAAAAAGTATTCTGGTGGATGTGTCTTTTCTACGTTGACTGAAACACTATGCCTTGAGATTCTCCACTTAATAAAAACCCTGAAACTGAACCATGTGAAAAATCATGGATTTTTCACATCGCTATATGCAACCCGGACTTGACAGGGGTGATACATAGTACGTAGTTCATAATTTTATTTTATTCTTGCTACCAATTTCTGATGAATTCCTTTGATGAGACATGCGACATGGAATAAAGTCACGAATTAACCTCAAACAAAATCGCAACTTTTTCACTGAAAAAGTATTGCAAAAAATATGTGCAAAAATCATGAAATTATATTTGGCATTTTTTTTAATCAAAAAGTTTGTTCAAAAGTTGTTCAGAATTGTCCTAAAGCACTATATCCAAAGGTTTGTAGAAATCACAAATATAATGTTCATATTATTTTCAGACCTAATAAACACTTGAGTCTGTTAAATTATAATTTTAGACTAGAATTTATTTTTGAAAATGTTCACAAATCTTTAGGCAATTCTTAACAACTTTTTTTGATAAATGTTTTCGATAAAAAAATGATTGATTTCTTTTTTTGCACATTTTTTGCCTTCATAGTTAACCTTACACTGAAGAGCGCTGTAATTTCTTACACATATTTAACAATTTCCTGAAACACCACAAAAGAAAAATTGCAACTCATAGATTTTTAGATGTAAATATACAAAACCATATATCGCTGGACTCGTGAAGATGAGAGGAATCGAGGAAATGGACAATATGCATGGGTCTCAAAAATCTACACTCTAAACTATAACCACTGAATTGTAGTTATCTTCAGCAAAACCGATAATACATGCAATAAAGTATCTAATATTAAATATAGCAACAAGATCAATTCATTCACAAATGTATGTAAAACTTACCGTCTTAATTATCTTGATGACGCAGCTTGGTTAACAGTACTATCACGAACTGGAGAAGATTCGTAAAAACTTTGTAGCATCAGATACGTTTCTATAGTTGTCTCCGAGAATCTTATTCGCTGTGGTAAAAAAATATATTTTGAGAAGAATCGTTCGACATCTACTGATACAGACATAATTAAAATATTCTTTGCACTCACTTAACGGATCTCTGGATGTACCATCACAAATTTGTCTTAATTTGATAAAACCGGTGTCATTTTTAATACACTTTCGAACTTATTTTTAACTGACTCATTTAATGCGTCACCTATAGCTTGCGGCAGTGAATTTACTTCGTCCACTATTTGTAGTGACTCCGCTAATCACAACGCACTGTTCTGTAATTTTTGTATGGCGTCATACAAACGTTTATAGTTATTATGAATAGTTTTTAAAGCTGTTTCAACGGACACATCTTGAAATTTGATGTGGCTCTTCTTAATAGCTGCTGCTTCGGCAGGATTGAATTTTAAAACAACAGTTTTTAGAAATGTCTCGGCAATACATAACCATAGCCGTGTATTTTGTAATGCACTTTTAATCCACTTTGTAGTCAAACTTTCTGAAGTGGGCCACTAAAAATTGTTGAATTTAATACTTTTAATTGAAGATTTCGAGAGGTTTATATCTGAAATTGATTATACCAACTTTTTTTTTAATTTTAATTTTTACGAAAGTTATAAACAAATGAATTTTCAGACGCTTTTTTTGTAAACGTCAATTTCTCAGCGACTGATTGATAAAAATTAACGAAAATTTAATGGCGTGTACATAATTAGTTGCATAATCGAAAGGTATATCGCCCACATGGAAAAAATTTAATTTATTAATAAATAACTAATTTTGCAATAAACAATTGACGATTTTACCATGTTCTTGTGTTAAATTTTTTTTTTTACAATTACATTCCTTAAAATATACACTAATTGATCCTGTAAAAATATTTCAGTGCACTCGATCCGAAAAAAGGATATGAATTTTTAACGTTGATGAAAATATGCGGGACTGCGGCCGAGGCCGGAGCGCAGCGCCGATTAACCGAGCGCTCGTGCCTATTTGTTCGCTTATGTTTTTAGTGAAGAATCTTATAAAAGATCTATGCATTTTTTTAAATAATTACGCCTGTTGATTTATTTCTTTGTTTACATCGATTATTTATTTTTTACTATTTTTACAACTGTAGATTCAGAGTAGCTTGAAAAAATCTTACATTCTAAAGAATTCGAATCGAATGGTTTGTAGCAATGAAACTTGATTAAAGCGTTTCTTTAGCGCTTTTTCGTGTTTTTTGTATTCGTTTAATTTGCAAAATTCAAAATCAATTTTTTTTAAAATAATCGCGCGCCCATTCAAACAGCTTTACTGTTGAAATAATAGTTTTATCCTGTAAACTAGCGCGATTTGTTTTGACACAGCCACTGATACCATCGCAAGCTCCTTTACCATGGGCAGTGGCAAAGAAGTGCCACTCTGTTTTAATCTTAAAATCCTTCTCATGGTATAATAAATTCAAAAAATTAAATATATTATTATATTTATTAAATCTGTTTTAATATTTAATTGCATGCAGAGTGGCATTTCTTTGCCACTGCTCATGGTAAAGGAGCTTGCGATGGTATCGGTGGCTGTATCAAAAAAAATGCATACCGCGCTAGTTCAGTATTTCAACAACTATGTTTGAATGGGCGCGCGTATATTTTAAAAAAATTGATTTTGAAATTTGCAAATTAGAAGAATACAAAAAACACGAAATAGTGCTAAAGAAACGCTTTAATACAGCTAAAACCATCAGTGGCAAGTTGCATTGCTACAAACCATTTGATTCGAATTCTTTAGAATGTAAGATTTTTCAAGCTACTCTGAATCTACAGTCGTAAAAATAATAAAAAATGAATAATCGATGTAAACAAATAAATAAATCAACAGGCGTAATTATTTAAAAAATGCATAGATCTTTTTATAAGATTCTTCACTAAAAACATAAGCAAAAAGAACAAATAGGCACGAGCGCTCGGTTAATGCTCCGGCCTCGGCCGCAGTCCCGCATATTTTCATCAATGTTAAAAAATTCATATCCTTTTTTTGGATCGAGTGCACTGAAATGTTTTTGCAGTATCAATTAGTGTATATTTTAAGGAATGTAATTGTAAAAGAAAATTTTTTTAACATAAGGAGAACATGGTAAAATCGTCAATTGTTTATTGCAAAATTAATTACCTATTTATTAATAAATTAAATTTTTTCCATGTGTACGATATGTATTTCGATTCTGCAACTAATTTTATATACGCCATTAAATTTTCGTTAATTTTTATCAATCAGTCGCTGAGAAATTGACATTTAAAAAAAGCGTCTGAAAATTCATTTGTTTATAACTTTCGCAAAAATTAAAATTTAAAAAAAAAATTTGGATAATCAATTTCAAATATAAACCTTTCGAAATCTTCAATTAAAGGTATTCAATTCAACCAGTCGATTTTTAGTGGCCCACTTCAGAAAGTTTTACTCTTGGTAAGTCACTGCGTACAGTGGGTAGATAGATACGTAACGTTGTGCGACCTGATACCAGCATCTCTGGAACGTATTTGTTTCAGAACTTGTTAATTCACAGGCATCTAGCATTAAAACTAAGTCGAATATAAACTGAGTTCTCAAGGGCGTTTCCTTTTTTTATTTTTATGTTTCATACTATTTTTGTGACGGTTACAATCGCTTTTGTCCCTACACAGCAGTTTTCCTTACAGACAGATTACTGTCGCGTCATCGTTCAAAATAAATATTCGAATTCATTGATCAATGTATTCACTTTGTCGGCAAATGGTAGTTTTTTAGGCATGTGATATTTTACTATTAATGTGTAATACTAACGCTGACAATATTAACACCTCGAACACACTAATAATAATGCTAGAGTCTAACAGATGATCGGACGAACCTGCTGCACGACTGGCTAACCCTAATAATCACTAATGTGTTTTACTTTTGTCAACAAATCAGTTACTTACTGTACTTGTACTCGTACTACATATGTATATCGTAATGTTTATACTTCAATAATTATTTCTAATCTCGGTATATTTAGTACTTGATTATAAATAATTATTATTTGCAAAAGTGCAAAATAAAACGAAATAATGCAAAAATAAAAAATTCAGATTTTGTATTAGCGAAACAAATAAGTATATTTTAGGAAAAGTGTAAAACTCTCTCTACAAAACATAATTTTTAATTAGTTGACCTCAATTGTTTTGTAGTGTTCATTTTCTCGTAATGACACAATATTTCACGAGTAGTCTCGGCGTTGAAAAAAAATCTAATATCATTCTTATTTACGGAACTCCTAATAATATCAAAACGCAACGCAATATACGAATGGCATTTAATCTATTTTTCCCTACATAAAACTTTTTCGATTTCTCAACTTATCTAATGCGATATTAAGGCGATATTGGGAAAAATGTTGACACGTGACATGTATGCGTTCCAGCGATGGCCCCCCTGCCGATCTTGCCCTATCGTATTTCGGGACACGTACTACTCATCTTCATTGATTTTCGGATCGATGGTATTTTTCAGACGTGAGCTAGATTGTAGGTCAAATTATATAATAATAATATTTACTCGCCTGGGAGGCACAATATCTGCCACTTAGTCAAGGATATACGTCATATTCTGAAATTCGCGTCTCTACAGGCACTCTTAACCACCTATATGATATAAAATTGTGCTGTAATAGTCTAAGATCCCGACCTAAGTCGACCTCCCCTCATCCTTTTTCCTAATTCAATATATATTTTGTACAATAAAATGTATAAATCAATACAATGTGCTAGGGTTGCCGCGCCATATCCGCGCAAGGCTATTTTTAATTAAAAATTGTTTAATGCAATTTTTTGCGGTCATTACGGTCATTATTTTTCTTTAAAAAAATAGTACCATTCGAAAACCAAAGATGTACATAAAACGTCAAAGTAAGGTTGCCTACCATTTTTCCCGCCTTATACGGGGTTGCCAGGTGTAAACAGGTGAACTGATATTAGTAAATTACCCTCATCGTTTTTCCTAAGGAATTATATATGAAAATGTAGTTAATTTTATTGCGGATATGATGGTATAGGGTTGCCTTTGCGAAAGTGCGCAGAGTCTAGGGTTGCCGCGATTTGAAGTATGAATAATTGAGTAAGAGATAAGGCGCGACGCAGAGCACTGCAGTCGATATATTTTTTTGTAACAATAAATGTATTAATTTTATTCAAAAATGATTGACCCTGTTTTATAAATAAAAATATATTAGTGTATGTTACTTATATATTGTTAATTTACTATATACTTATATACCTAGCAGAAGTTCTGCATGCGTTAAACCGCAAAAAAAAATAAGGAAACATACAAATGCAACAAACTCGTTCTCATATTTATTACTAAAATTATTATTATTGTTATTTTTATTTATATATTTGTTATTTATATATACCAGATTTTCGGTTGAAATATTGCATCTCTTTTATCGCTTTTTAAATACTATTATTTCATTATTATTAATTTATATTCACACTTCTCAGCGTAAACGCTGGAAAACATTCACCCATTCAACATGCAGACAGTGATGGCTTGATATCCCATCCCCGCCTCTAGCAGGAATTAGACTCAGGCGAGGGGAGGAAATTCATCCTGTCCCAAAACCTTTCTAACAATTTAACACGATGACAACTGCCTTCTGGCCACTTCTAATAATATTATAAAACTGTCCTAATGCCGCGATGTTCTTGGTGAATCTGGTCGTCATCACTCCCTCTGCCGATTTACTATTATTATTATTATTATCATTTTTTTATTATGATTGTTGTTAATTATTTACTCCAGAACACAGTGCAGTACTCTCCGTCGCGCCTTATCTCTTACTCAATTATGCATACTTTAAATCGCGGCAACCCTAGACTCTGCGCACTTTCGCAAAGGCAACCCTATACCATCATATCCGCAATAAAATTAACTACATTTTCATCTATAATTCATTAGGAAAAACGATGAGGGTAATTTACTAATATCAGTTCACCTGTTTACACCTGGCAACCCCGTATACGGCGGGAAAAATGGTAGGCAACCTTACTTTGACGTTTTATGTACATCTTTGGTTTTCGAATGGTACAATTTTTTTAAGAAAAAGAATGACCGTAATGACCGCAAAAAATTGCATTAAATAATTTTTAATTAAAAATAGCCTTGCGCGGATATGGCGCGGCAACCCTAGCACATTGTATTGATTTATACATTTTATTGTATAAAATATATATTTAATTAGGAAAAAGGATGTAGGTAGATGCATACTTTTTTTCGTTGTCATATTTTTCTGTACATGCAAATATGAATCTCTTTAGAGATCTAAATAGACTAGAGGGACTGTTTTGAAGAAACAATATTGAAACTTATTACCTATTATTCCTTTATCACAAAGATTGTTCCAATTTGCCCCACTTATAGAGAAAAGTGGAAAGATCGTAAAATTAAATGAATAAAAAATTAAACGTTCTTTTGAACGTTTCTTTTTGAAACCTTTGCAGTAGATATCAATCGAAAAGATTTTTTTTATAATAAATATATTCAACTTCGAACTACAATATACATTTCCTTGTTATTATGACTGATAAACTACACACATATTAAAAATATTTATTTTCGTTCCGCCTTGCCCCACCTTCCCCTACGTGATTGTGTAATGTACCCATGCAAATTTTATAATTTTAATTGGCGTCGTAACAAATATGTTTTAATAATTTACCACCGCACAATAAAACCGACGCACATCTGTTTTGAAACGTAAACCCTGAAATTTTATTGCAAATTCGCAAAGCGACATACATACATAATTTCATTCCGGTGTTGGAATATAAAATTTAAATCGCTGATTCGATTTGCTGACATTCAGTATTAGCTGACAGTATTAGCTAGCTTTTTAAAATAACTGACAGAATTAGTCCTTTTTTCTTTGAGTCAAGGTTCGTTTCATTAACTTTTATGCAAAAGGCAACAGGAAACGCTTTAAATATCTACATATGTCCAGGATTGATTATAAGAAACATAAATAGTCTGTGAATGTAGTATTATTGTCCTGATCTCAGACCACTTCAAACCTCGTAAAAATTGATTTTACCAACGAATTCTCAAATTTTTATCACGTTTAGCTGTGGGAGGTTAGAATTTTACATGTCAAATACAGGTTCAAATATGGTTACAGGTTCAAATATGGTAAACAAAAAATGAGAAATAAAACGAAACCATGTCGGTTCTCGACAAACTTAGTACCTTGCTACACAAATATACGTGTACTATATAAATCCCTTGAGACTTTTTTATGACAAGACATGTTTTTTAAATTTATTAGTTTTACCTGTTTTAGCGATATTTAAAAATAAATTTTCATATCCAAATTCATATACATATCTTATCATGGTGTTTTCGGTAAATTGACTAAATATTTATTTTTCCCTCTTTGTACACCTGTACATCTATATATTTAGTAAATCTAATATTTTTTTCTTTAAACATAACAAGTAACACCAAACCAGTTCTAAGAAATCTGCATCGTCTAACAAAAAATTTGCAATAATGTCATTTCATAGATCATAGGCTAGTTAAAAAGTAGTATTATGTCTCAATAAATAACTTTTTCGCCCGTTATTTATTGAGACATAATACTACTTTTTAACTAGCCTATGATCTATGAAATGACATTATTGCAAATTTTTTGTTAGACGATGCAGATTTCTGTTTTTAGAAAATCGTAGATTTTTTAAGAGTTGGCTTAATGTCAGTTAATAAGTTTTGAGCAACTGACGTTATATTATAGTTAATATTTTTTTATTCTTAAAGAAACAGATGTTATAATAATCTCACAAATGAAATTAAAATTGAAATTTCCATTACTTTAACATAACTCGAAGTACAGAAAAAAAAAGAGATAAATTAGATTAAGATTTTGTACCTACTTGGTGATTAAGAATAAAATTTTCACAAATAATTTTCAAGCCGTTGCCAGGATCTTCTGGTCCGGCGAATATTTTTTTAATTTTTTTTTTCAATTATATTCTTATACTTAAGTTTAGTAATAACCCCCTAAAATTTAATATGTATCCCTTACTCCGTACAGAGCATAAAAGAATTTCACATTCCACCACCTGCCACTGCCCTGTACAGCGTGTTCCAAATTCGAGGGTGATCGTTGTGAGGATGAAAAAGTATGGCAAAGTTAAGTATCTTATTGCTCAATCAAAATTTCGTATACCTCCGGATATATCCGGAAAAAGGCAAAATTTTGTTGTTTTGTTGTTATTTTTTCCTGTCTCTATTTGAGAAGATTTTTTAAAATGAATTAGGTACACATCCTTGTACCTAATCACCTGTAAGTGAAGGTGATGATGGGCCCAAAAAGTCTAATCGGACTCAAGAATTGATAGTGCCATTTGGTAGATAAGTGGCAATGAGAAAGTGCAAATCGTTTCAAAAAATCTCCTTAAATGAAGATAGGATTCATAAGTATTCAGAATTTCATTTTTAAGAATAAGACTTTTTAAAGGTAATTTTGACTGACCACCAAATTGTCCAACTTTGCCACAATTTAAACATTTCCCCATCTCTTATAGTATTCGAGATCCCAATGATGGTCACTCTCGAATTTGACAGGCTGCACAGTTTGGAAGTGGTGCTTTGTCACAAAAACTACCGAAGCTAGGATATACAATTTTGGTGTGGGGAGTTATATTTAGACGTATTTTTGTGTACTTTACTGCAAGGGGTAGACAAATTTGTAAAATTGGTAAACTGGTAGACAATTTCAATTGTTTTGATACATGGCCGTCTTTCTATTTTTTTTTAATGGAAACATACATATTTTATTATTATTTATTGGTATGATTTCAAGAATAATTCCGCAATATACAGTTTAATGTGGTTATATACACAGGGTGTTTATTTATTCAGCATTCGGCAGCTAATACTTCTTTAAATACATACGGAAGTTAACAAAAAATCTTCAATAATGATTTCTTCATGAACGGCTAAGTAATAATAAGTAATAAAATATATAATTAGCTGAGAGGTAAACAGTCGTAACTCCAACTTTTGCCAGTATGGAGTTAAGATCATCTTTAAACTACACTCGTTTTTGTTATTGTGGCAAAAACACACGTGTTATTGTGTCACCTATTGTTGATTGCCAATATTTTTAGGTTAGAAAATGTAGTATCTCCAATTATCTCAAATTTTAATATCCATTAGCGTTTCCACTTGTTTTGCTCATTACTGAAAATGTTCTTTTATGGACATACGATTGTTTACCCCTCAGCTACAGAATATATTTCCATAAAAAAATGAGAAGGCGGCCTTATATAAAAACAAGTGAATCAATTTATAATACTGTTTATAATACTGATGTAATTTTTGGCATATAATATGCATTACCTCGGCTCTTCTAAAATATAAATAATAATAATAATAATTTCTCTAACAATTGCAGTATAATATACAAAAATGTGTCTAATTCTAATGTACCAAACTTGGTTTTCCTGACTTCAGTCGTTTTCATGTGACAGACTCGTTTCCAGTCATTTTAGCAACCCCTGTATAAGAAACATGGTTGCTCAAATTTAAATGTTTTTAATTCCCTCTAAGCGAGCACTTAAATTCCACCCCCGCGAACGAAACGAACCGAGTAAAATCTTCCGCTATCTCTCGAAAGTTATTAAGAACAATATTGTTTCTACGGCAAATGTTTCATAAAATCGGGAATAATAGTATATCGAGATCCTTTATGAAAACAGTAAAAATCGTCAGTTCGAATACTTACTCCCTATCAATGACAACACTCACATAAAAATAAATAGCTTTCAGGCCCGCCCCCTCCCGGAATCGTTCTCTGCGATCGAGTCCGGGGCCGGAGCATTTAGAGCTTCTCGTAAAAACGGTATTGCGTAACGCATTGTGAAAGGAGAACCGTATTATGATATATCATAAAAAAATATAAAGACCCCTAACCGTCGGGGTGGATTCGGGGACAAATCTGAGGGAATAATATCCGATAAATAGTTCGCTTTTCGGGGTGATTTCCGCGCCAGATAACAATAGGCCAACGCGTTTATTTCAATGACCTTATCTGTTCACTGGATGAAAGTTCCATCGATTTTCCAAAACAGGATTGCTCTTGCCATTTTTATGTTTCCTTGCGTATGCACAGTAACACGTGAAAAAAAAACATGTATAATGAGCGTTCAAATAAAGGGTATCCCCCCATAAGTATGATGAAATGCCCCCCTTTTTTTTTTTCTTCGCATGATGAAAGTGTTTCTTAGGGCTAATTATGAAAGGTGGACCGAATTTTAGGTCCAAAAAATTTTCCTCTCAGCTAGGTATGGAAAAAGCCCTGTTTTTTTACGTTTTATTTTTTTTTTTCTCGGTTTTTAACTGTCGAAAAAAATCTGAAAAAAAATCATGAGTACGTAAAATATGATTAATTTTATGAAAAATTTTTTTCAAGCTCATTCAAGGTCATTATGACCTCTAAAAAATTATTCAAACTTTAAAAAATCCCATATCTTTTAACCAAAAAAAAGCTTCAGGCTCAGATTTTTTAATATGTTATATTTTTAACATGTTTTTTACTACCTCAAATTTTTTCAGATTTTTTGAGTGGTGGGTCATGCCCAAAAGTGCGAAAAATCAATTTTTTTGTCCGTGAAACGACTTAAAACGGCTTAAAATTATCATTTTATAGTGTCCTGATTTTTTTCTTGCACTAAAAACACACGTGTTATTGTGTCACCTATTGTTGATTGCCAATATTTTTAGGTTAGAAAATGTAGTATCTCCAATTATCTCAAATTTTAATATCCATTAGCGTTTCCACTTGTTTTGCTCATTACTGAAAATGTTCTTTTATGGACATACGATTGTTTACCCCTCAGCTACAGAATATATTTCCATAAAAAAATGAGAAGGCGGCCTTATATAAAAACAAGTGAATCAATTTATAATACTGTTTATAATACTGATGTAATTTTTGGCATATAATATGCATTACCTCGGCTCTTCTAAAATATAAATAATAATAATAATAATTTCTCTAACAATTGCAGTATAATATACAAAAATGTGTCTAATTCTAATGTACCAAACTTGGTTTTCCTGACTTCAGTCGTTTTCATGTGACAGACTCGTTTCCAGTCATTTTAGCAACCCCTGTATAAGAAACATGGTTGCTCAAATTTAAATGTTTTTAATTCCCTCTAAGCGAGCACTTAAATTCCACCCCGCGAACGAAACGAACCGAGTAAAATCTTCCGCTATCTCTCGAAAGTTATTAAGAACAATATTGTTTCTACGGCAAATGTTTCATAAAATCGGGAATAATAGTATATCGAGATCCTTTATGAAAACAGTAAAAATCGTCAGTTCGAATACTTACTCCCTATCAATGACAACACTCACATAAAAATAAATAGCTTTCAGGCCCGCCCCCCTCCCGGAATCGTTCTCTGCGATCGAGTCCGGGGCCGGAGCATTTAGAGCTTCTCGTAAAAACGGTATTGCGTAACGCATTGTGAAAGGAGAACCGTATTATGATATATCATAAAAAAATATAAAGACCCCTAACCGTCGGGGTGGATTCGGGGACAAATCTGAGGGAATAATATCCGATAAATAGTTCGCTTTTCGGGGTGATTTCCGCGCCAGATAACAATAGGCCAACGCGTTTATTTCAATGACCTTATCTGTTCACTGGATGAAAGTTCCATCGATTTTCCAAAACAGGATTGCTCTTGCCATTTTTATGTTTCCTTGCGTATGCACAGTAACACGTGAAAAAAAAAACATGTATAATGAGCGTTCAAATAAAGGGTATCCCCCCATAAGTATGATGAAATGCCCCCCTTTTTTTTTTTCTTCGCATGATGAAAGTGTTTCTTAGGGCTAATTATGAAAGGTGGACCGAATTTTAGGTCCAAAAAATTTTCCTCTCAGCTAGGTATGGAAAAAGCCCTGTTTTTTACGTTTTATTTTTTTTTCTCGGTTTTTAACTGTCGAAAAAATCTGAAAAAAAATCATGAGTACGTAAAATATGATTAATTTTATGAAAAATTTTTTTCAAGCTCATTCAAGGTCATTATGACCTCTAAAAAATTATTCAAACTTTAAAAATCCCATATCTTTTAACCAAAAAAAAGCTTCAGGCTCAGATTTTTAATATGTTATATTTTTAACATGTTTTTTACTACCTCAAATTTTTTTCAGATTTTTTTGAGTGGTGGGTCATGCCCAAAAGTGCGAAAAATCAATTTTTTTGTCCGTGAAACGACTTAAAACGGCTTAAAATTATCATTTTATAGTGTCCTGATTTTTTTTCTTGCACTAAAAGGATTCAAATGACTTCAAACAATTTCAAAATATGTTCACTAAAAATAGTAAAAAAAAAAATTCCACTTATGGCCCATTCCGCGGTAATCGATACCAAGGAGCAAAAAAAATATTCTCGAATATACATATATGTTAAAATAGAAAATTAACAGGTATTATATTATCAATTTCCATAATTCAAAAGAAATTCATCAATATTTTCGCCGATTTTCGTAATATTTTCTGCAAACTCAGATGGTTCCAATTATGTAGGTAGTGTAGTATAGAGAAATAAACATTAAAGTGGCAACACTGTTTTTGACGTAAATCACATTGACAGACCGCCATTTTCGTTTACTCTGGCTACCGTCAATTGTTATTATTTGTCGTGAAAAAATTTGAATTAAACAGGTAAGTACACCTCATTTTATTGATAACATTGTAACCGCAGGAAAAACAATCAAAATTACAGAACATAAAATATCTAAAATCTTATAATACTAGTTTTAATAGTCTATATTAATAAATAAAGCCTCAAAGTGTACTAAGCTTTTGTTTTATTTGCACTCGTAACACCCGTCACAAATCTTGTAACACCCGTCACAAGTTTTGCTTGCAAAAAAAAATATAAAAAACAATATATCCACAAATCTCTTACAATTATCAGAAATGGAGATCATTTATCTCTCTACTTAGCTATTCGTTTTGTTGCAAAAACTTCTAATTTAGCTGAACTCTGATGTTTAGCCAACAAGGTAGCATATTTTGCAAAAGTACAAGTAACACCCGTCACAGGGCTTAAACCTATTATTGCATTTAGTTATAGTAAAACCGTTCTAATAACAGTTATACATATGATCCATGGTTCAGTTGGAGCAATATAATTTGCAAAATCTAAAATAACCATCGTTTCAACAATTACTGTTCTACAAAGATAATAAAAAAATATATATACGATTACAATCACAATGATAAAAGTCAACCGATGACAGCTATTGTTTTACAACGTCACCATGGCCTTTTAAATGACTACATACCAGAATCTTGATTAATTTGAAGTAGCGTACCGGAAAATAGTATGTTGGTCCACCCTGTATTTAATTTATTTTTATTAATCAATAATTTTCTTCTGTAATCTAAACACCGTAATTGAACATAATAGGAAATTAATTTTCCTAACAGGATAAAAAAGTCAACAAAGGCGGTAACCGAATTAATTATCTGTTTTGAGTTTCCCATTTATCCAAGGAAAAAAACTCTCCCAGTTCCATAAAATATTAAACTCCCTAAAGGAATGGCCATTGTTCGGAAACACAATAAAAAAAGAAATATGACTGGCTTTCTTTTTTGTTAAAGGAATACGCCACAAATTTGATTTACATATACTAATACATACAGTCAAAGAGAAAATACCTCATATTATGGGCTTATCTTGCGGCGTGCCTGCCTCCGCGAATTTTTCATTTTCTTTATAAAAGTTTTTTATTCCCTGCCCGATTCATAAGGCCATGGGACTCGTACGCCTGTTGCGAATGTAAATGTGGAGCCTATTGTAGGTTAACAATGACTCGGAGGAAAGAAATCCCTTTTCGCTACCTCCAATAGTACTTGCTTACTCTTTATAGCTGGGTTATTGCGAGTGTAGAAAATTGTTATTAAGGGTAAATTAAATTGAATTAAACAATAAAGAAATGTACATGTGGCATACAAATTGAAGTATTATTGTTATAGGTACTATAAGAAATAAGTTGTTTTTTGTACCACTTTCAACTATACTGGTAAGTCTGTGAAATACTGTTCATGTGACGTCACAAGCTATCAACTCTCATTTTTTAACTCTTTCAAACACAGTAGAAAACGTAGTACCATATACATACGAGGTGTGTAAATTAAATAATGAGACTGGCAATGTAGCGCCTGATCTACCAATACTACGGAAACGGAACTTGGAAGGGCGGTAGGTTAACATATAATGCACCTTCAGTACAAGTTTGAATTTGTTAGAGTCATTTGTTTGTTCTTTGTGACTGTTTTCGTAAACCGGATTTTTCTAGTGCGTTTTTAAAAATGAGTTGCTCAAAAGTTAATTTTTGAGAAACAGTGTGCTATAATTTTGCTTCAGGCTTGGTTACAGTGTAACGGATACTTTTACAAAACTTCAAGACGCCTACGGAGAGACTATTTGTTCAAGAGCCCAGGTTCTTCGGTGGTTAGGACATTTTCAGAAGGAAGTCGATTGAATAGAGAATTGAAAAGTGAGTCGACTGAGATGAACCACGCAGCGGAAGGGCTTCATCTTCCAGAACCGATGAAAATGTCGATAGAATACGGGATCTTATGCATTCAGATCGGCGGTTGACGACAAGAATGATCAGGGAAGAGTTAAATTTGAATCAGACCGCTGTTCATCAGATTTTGAATAACGAATTGGGGATGACAAAAAATCTGCGCAAAAATGGTTCCCAAAAACCTTTCGCAGGAACAGAAAACATTCGGAGAGAAAGGTCTTGACATTTTGGGATCGATTGAAAATGATCCCCATTTTATGGAACGTGTCATTACTGGTGATGATACTTGAATGTTTGAGTACGACCCGGAAACAATGAGCAAGTCAAGATCAAATGCATGCTTATTTGCTTTTTGATAGCCAGGGAATTGTCCACAAAGAGTTTATACCTCCAGGCCAAACAATAGATAAATCAATAGTTTTATAGAGAGGTTCTTGAAAAACTGTGAAAAAAGGGTCATGCGTGTGAGACCAAACAACAAGAACAACTGGATGCTGCATCACGAAAAATGTGCCTTGTCACACAATAATTTCAGTAAACGAGTTTTTAGCCAGTAAAACATTCCTCTGGCTCCTCAGTCTCCCTTTTCGCCTGACTTGACCTCGTGTGACTTTTTCTCTTTCCGAGATTGAAAAATCACCTCAAGGGACGTCATTCTGAGACCATAGAAAACATTCAAACGGCTGTAACCGACCAGCTGAAGGCTATTCCAGTATATGAGTTCCAGCATTGCTATGAGGAATTGAAGAACCGTCTCCACCGCTGTGTGGATTCTCAAGGAAGTTATTTTGAAGGAGATAATACTGAATTGTAATTCTATTCGAAAAAAAAATTGTCTCATTACTTAATTACACACTTCATATTAATGGAATGAGAAATGAGTGCCTAAAGAACTACGGCTTAGATTGAGTCCCAAAATACTACAATATCACGTCGAGTGGCATTTTAAAAATTCGTGTCAACTTGTTAGACTCTGTTGTTTCTATTTTTAGTTTCTATGGTTTGTCTTGGTTCTACTATAATTCATCAGTGGATCAAATGTCACATTACATAGTTCAAATGAAAGTAAATATGAAACGATCATGGATAAATTTTATAATTTAAAAATTCTGTATACTCACCATACAGGGTGTTTCACAATTATTTATACAAACTATAACTCCTATATCAATAAGAATATAGGAATGAAACAAAAGCGTCAATGGATTGAAGGAGGAGTTAGTTAGCCAACTGTATAAATGCTGCTCCCGATAAAGCCACCCCCGCAGTGTCACCCCAAACCCCAATTTTTTTAAATGACACCTCGTATATTTTTTTGCACTTATACAGCGGTTTAGGAACGTGAAGAGACAAAGACTGCATTTTTTTTCTCAAACGTAAGATCCACTAATAAGTAAAATCTACTACTACCACGCCCTTACATGGATAAGAAAAACTCATACAGAAGGATAAAGAAAAAGAAACTTAACTGATTAATGAGACAAAAAAACTTCCAAAACAAATAAGTCATCAAGAACCAACATATTCATTCATGTAAAAAAAAAACGGTTTGAACCTCTTTTAGACCATTCGTGTTTTGAACATACAAAATGGCCCACAACGCAACGCGACGTTTGAGACGTTTCAGGAAATTTCTTGAAAACCGTAAGTAATTTGGCACACTTATCTGTATAAGTGTGCCAAATTGTTTTACTGTCTATTAGTAAATATTTTATTACTGTCTACTGACTAGACTGTATGACAAGAAAAAATGTATAATTTTGCATCCTTACGTTTTTTTTTATTTCTCTATTATTGTTTGTATATTCTTTTATTCTCGATACTCATTACCTCAAAATTAAAAACAATAATTTACAATAAACTTTGACACTTTTATTGCAGATATATTTAAACTTTTGACAATTAACGTTACGTATTAATTAGTTGCTATGATAGTTTCTATTTTTTGGGGGGGAGTGCTTCTATTTTTGTGGGGTGGGTTTATTTCTCTATTTATTTATTATATTACTTTAAACTTCCTGTCTGAAACATCGTGAACCACCTTGTATATTTGTCCAGACAGAAAGTAAATTTAAAAACCGCTAACTGAAGACTAAAGGAAATGATGTATGTATCGCATCAAATAATTCTGAGACTGAATAGCATACGAACAACCCTCACTTGTCGAGCTACATATGTATACATATATATTCTATAAATACCTAAGTTTTAAATATTCATCCTTGAAAGATTACTATTTTTTGAGCTCCACGAGTGACGACGCCTCATGTTCATAATCAACTTGACAATCTGCGGAAAATGATACGTTTATAAAATGAAGATTGGTTGCCTTTCAAGGAACGAGTCATTTGACTACGGTAATCGCCAGATAATATAATTTTCACTCTGTAAAATTCATCTGGTCGCCTAGGAATTAATCACATCGTAGCCATCCGTCGAGAGGAGGAATATTTTAAAGCAAAATATGTATAATACACAAAATGCAACGAGGTGGCGACGAGACAAAGACAACGCCGACTGAGACTGTCGGCTTTCCGCACGTTGCACAGTGACACCGGCTACCGTTTCGACATGACCTTTTTTCTTATTGACTAGTAGGTATGCGTGAATATTGATCGTTGATGTGTATGGTGTGATCGATTGAATTAAAATAAGAATGTTGTTTACAGAGATATTTATTAGTTCATCTCATTCAAATGTTCACAAACATGAAAATAATACATATCCAAAGGTTATGGTTAGGGTCCGAATAGTGTGCCACAATGCAGGGTCTGACCAGGGGCTGTTCACTCTTATGAGCCTACCTGAAATGTGATATTTAGTATGAGACCAACTCTATAGATGGCGCAACCAGCTTAGTTAGTTATGTATAGTTGGTACTGTTAAAAAAAAGAGATTGGTAGTCCGGAAGAACTAGTTCAGTTCATGCGCCCAAATGTTTAATATTTATAATTTGCGTTATGTTCTTACGTCAATATTTATCTGGGCGTATCGATTGAATTGGTTCTAAGTAAAACCAAAACAAAACTAAGTTTTGTAGTTTTGTGTTTAATTTGTTTCCATGTGTTAATTTATTTTGTGTTTTATTTGTTTATTGGGTATTATATATTCTTATTTGAGACAGAAATTAGTTGAGTTAATATTACATTAAAAGAAGGAGAACTAGAACTGGTACCAGATGCGTGTTATAAATGAAACTTCATGTAAAGAAAGTTATGCCTTTACTTGTTTTTTAGTTTATATAAATGGCTAGTTGGAAATAATTTATACTTAAATGTGATTGTGTCTTGTGTATAAATGTGATTGTGAATGCGTATAAATGTGGTTGTGAATAAAGGAATCTTACATCTAAAACAATTGATTTTGGTATTTAATGGTTTCAAATACAGTTTATGGACTTTTTTAAGTGTTTCCTTATGGACGAAACGTATATATATATTATATGACAAGAATAGCAAAATCATATTTAGTTTATGCTAGATAAGGATAAAAAAACTTTATGTAACCAAGTATGATTATGCTATTCTTATATACATACGTTTTGTCCATAATGGAACTCTTAAGAGTCCGCAAACTGTATTTTATTTTTGAATATTTTTTTGAATATAGCGCCATCCGCCATATTAGTTAAAATTAGTTTGAGACCAATTCAAGACATGGCGCTTCACGGTTCTTTCCCTCTCTCTCTTCTTTTATCTATGGGTCGGACTCGTAATCCGACATGTCATTATCGGAAGGTTATATGAGAGACCAATAAGGCAGAAGTAAAAATGTGTTAATAATGTATACCTATCGCTTATGTTATTCAGAAACACTGACTGTCTGCATTGCTTGAGCGTACGTTGTCACAACCACTAGGCTTTCTGCATTTCTTCTCGTTAAACGTAAGCGATTTTGCGTGTACATATGGTTGTAGAAGGAAAATGATTGTCCCACGTTGATGCACAAATCAAACCAAAATTCCTTTTTTCTAACAGTACCAGTAATATTTTGTTGATGGATATCCGAATCTAAATGTCTTTCACAGTATCGGCGTCTACGAAATATATATCGACGATTGCAAAAAATACATAAAATATGTGATCCGTCTATTGTAAAAACGTCGTAATTTTCAATCAACTTTTTCCACAAAATTCCACACAAAATCAGATAATATGTAAACACACTACACGAACTCACAAGTTAGTCATTCACGACACATCAAGTTATTTTGAACTCGGCGTTCTACCGAGTATCCGCTCACATCGAGGTAACGTAAACCACTACGGAATCGGCACACACCCCGTGGCGAAACTGCATTTACGTATCATGTCTACACGCACGGAACTGGGGTACTAGAGTCCAGCGGGCGTTACCAGGCACGGTCAGTGGCGTACGTATGCATGGGCAAGAAATATATCAGTACATAATTTATAAGGTGCTTAAAAATACGCTTTATACTTTAATTATCATGTATAGTGTATAGTACCATGCGTTATGTCAGACTTTCCGGACCCTAGTTTTCAACCAACTGTAAGAGAATTACCAAATTTAGTAAAACAAAATGCGATAAATTAAATAATTTCAGTTAAACGCAGTACCAACAAAAACTGTTTTAATATGAGTACACAAAAACGAAGAGAGGAGAATATTGATAACGAATATTTTATACTAACTTTCTGCAATTCCCACAGTAACTACAGTCCGATAAACAAATAATGAAATGCAGGGGTAGCAAGCGATGCGGTATACTGTTGGTATATTACAGATTTTAGTTTACAGACCGTAACTACCTGTCACCATTTCATCCGAAGGAACCCTTCCTAAGTTCAGAACAAAAATTTGTTTTCAAATACCATTTTTCTAATTAACTAAAAAATAAAAAAAGTTACCTTATTAAGTTCTAAAATAGTATTCATCCGGCCCTGCTTTCAATTTAAAGGAAAGGTAAATTCGAAAAACAATAGAAAACATAACTAATGTTTATCGCTTTTTTGTGGATCATTTATTCCTAGTATTTTCTTTTCTTAAACATTTTTGTATTTAGAATTTCCCTGCACAACCTTTTTTTATTTAATGCAAGACCGTATTAATGCTATTTTCGAAATTAATAATAAGACAACTTTTTTATTTTTGTGCTTTGTGAAATATGTTTTTTAGAAAAAAATGTTTTTATCGAATAGCTTTATACGCTGTTAAAAAACATAAACTTAAGAATCACATTATATTTACTAGATATTTCTACACCTATAGATAAGGTATTAATTGTTTTCTTTACCTTCACGTATTTTGTAACTATTTATCATTACGTAGAATTTCGTAAGTTCAAGTTTACAGCTACTGAATGAAGCTGCAAATTTTAATCACGTTTAGAAGTAAAACTCTCCTAATTGTAAGGGTACGAACAATTTTTTTTTAAATAGAACCCTATGTGTTTTACTAAAAAAATGTATAAGTAGTTTTCTGATTACAAAAAATATATTATTATTGTATGGTTACATCAATTGAACTGTGATTATTGTATCTACGGATAATATTTTTAAGTAAAAAAGAACATGATGTTCTATTTAAAAAATTTTTAAAATTTTAAATAGAAAAATTAAAATTTCGGGTAGTAGTTTATAAGAATTCTAAAACTCAATAAAAAAAACCTGTAAAATCCTTTTTTGAATTTTTCAAATTGATGAAAATTAAAGGAAATAAAGGGGGGTCAAATTTTGGGGACCCAACCCCTTCCCCCCCCCCCCCCCCCCCCCCCCCCACAAGAAGTGTGTCAACGTACAGATATGTATATAAAGAAAATGTCAAAAAAAGGATGCCAAGCAATCTCATGTATTACATTTTAGTATTTTTTATGAAGCAACGATTCTATAAACCGAATATGCACTAAAAACTCGGCCTGTTATAGACTATAAGTTATACTAGTAGTTGGGTACTTATTTGGGTAACACAAACTAGAGAGGTTCGCCATCATTTCAGGTTCAATCGAAAAAATCCAGGAATGGCGGTCATCGTCCAGGACGACTAGACAATCATAAAGTCGACGACACGCCAGTCCCTTGGGGGGTTCGCGTCGTTATCGCCGTCGGAATGCAAACAACCTCTGAAAACGCGACGCCGCCGCAACGCTGAATCAAAAGTTATCTTAAAGGCATACCGACAGAGGGCGTTAATTAAAGTCCAAGTCGACTAGGGTGTCAAAGGGCCTCTTTGTCAGCGGAGACTGACCGCTGCAGACTTGGCCCTTTGATGTCCGGCTGTCTTAGTGTTACACGACTATTTGGAGGTGTTGCGGTATTTAGCAATGTATGAACGCTTTGTCTGAGCCGGTGTGCACAGACGGGGTTCCGAGCACTTTGAAATGCCGCGCTCTCAAAGCTTCCAACCGGCATTTTTATACATTTATGGCAAATGTCGGCGTCGACATGAGAAGTAAACGTCACTTGAAAGAAATTATTTTCCTCTGTGCTCGGCCACCGGCCCGCCACCTCTAACGTGTCTGCGTTTTATTTTTTTATTGAAAAAAAGCAGAAGGGAGTTGCAGTAGCGGCAAAGAAACGGAACGGTCAAAGGATACTGTTTACACGAGGTAATCTTTTTATAATAGCAATTACACAACTATAGTTGCTGTGAGCTTCAATGTTTTGCCTCTACATATGGACTGATGCTCTGGAAAACTGAAAAAGTATCAATAATTTAATCCATTGTTGCCACAATTTTTAACTATTTGTGCTGGGGATTACTAAAAACGTAAAAGAAACAGCCAAAAGAAAATATTGTGGCTTTATTTGACAAGACAAGACTAAACCAAAATGAGAAAGTGAAAGGGCTCATTTGGAAGACAAAAAGGGTTGGATAATGTTGGATTTGAATACATTATATTCTGACTAATGCTATCTACTCAATTATTAATTAATAAACCTATTTATAATTCATTAGGTGGCATTGGTAACATAATTTTTTTCAAGGTCATGCAAAATGTGATCATGCCACAGTTTCAACAAATTTTCGATTCTACGCCTAAAGAAACTAGGTAGTTTTAGGTCATTTTTGAAAAGCAGCTTTGTTAACGAAATATGGGAAAGATGAAAAGGGAATAGGATATGGTCTGGAGGCAGAGTTGGCGTTGAATAACTTCCCCATGAAGCTGTTGGAAAAAATGTTTTTGTCGCGTACTTTCCTTCTACTAAAATCACCTACGTCGGAAGAGATTTCTTTTCTCCTTAGCATTACCATTTTCTCATTTCAACACTCATTTCAACATTTTTATCATAATTTTTGCAAATCTTGCAAATCTAACACGTCACCATCAAGAACCATAGAATGTTTTCTCTATAAATCGAAAACGTATCTTTAGTTTTCGGCGAAAATAAAAAAAATCTCTATTTAATGCCAAGTGTCCCAGAATAAGATAGGAACGTAAACAAACAAAAGTGCAAATGGTACGAAAAACTACGTCTGATTTTACAAATCCAGATTTATGTGGAACAACCC
The DNA here is from genome assembly GCA_029963805.1 of Aromia moschata. NCBI lineage: Eukaryota > Metazoa > Arthropoda > Insecta > Coleoptera > Cerambycidae > Aromia > Aromia moschata. Next base: position 850,891 of record JAPWTK010000114.1, read on the forward strand.
TTAAGAAGCCACCCTCAAGTATTTTTTTAAATAGCACCCATTATATCTAAACACCTAAATTTAGTATCTACTTAATTCCATAGATTGATGGTATAAGGTACTTGGTATTTAAAATTATTTAGTGGTTATATGTAAGTTACATTGCAAATTATTACACATACTTACATATCACTTAACCACAAATTTAGAGGTAAGTGACAAAAGAGCGATTTGTCAGTGTGATAGTTTTGACGAAAGCACATGTCATTTGGTTAGTTTTTACATAAGTACAAGTACGTAGTTACTAGCCTGATTTTTTTTTTTTTTTTGGAGAAAGACTAAAGAGCGAGAGTAGCTTGAACGATGCGAAATTTAACTGACACAATCCCAAGATTGTGATCAGAATCCTACATGGCGTTGTTAGTGTTTTCATGCATAGTTTTCCTTTGTAAAATGAAAGACATTGATTAATTTGGGGCACAAGTAAACAAGACCTGGGGCGCAAAATATTGTGTTTTTGTGAAATTTAAGTATGCTGAAATGCTAAAACGTTTATGATTTCTTGAACTGTAACCAGAGTTCGACATTCCATATGTATTAGACTGTGTAAGCACCAGTGTTATATTGCAATAATAATCATATATTATTGAAAAAACTAAATAAAGTGACTAAATGCGTGGATATGTACTCATGTATGTAAAAAATGACCAAATGACATGTGGTTTTGTCAAAACTGTCACACGTATCGCTTTGTTGTTACCTACCTTTTTTTGGACAAGGACAAGATGATAATTTTCAAATTCAATTAACATAATCTATAAATGATTTTTAAATACCAAGTACAATAACATCACCTGTATCCACTTAAAATAATGTGAGGACTAAAGAACAATATTAAAAAATGGGTTTTTTGGCCCCTCAAGACAAAAGCATGAAACTAGTATTTTTATACTAATTTTTGGGTGCTGAATACGAATTATTTATTTATTTTACAAAAATGACTGGAACACCCTCTAATCAACTTCTGTATGGGAGTGAAAAAGGGATAAATGGTTTGTTTGTGCAATTTATTATTTGTATACTAGTTTGAATAATTATATGAAATGAGCATTAACAATTTTAGATTCAGTAAAAATTACTTTCTTTACAAAATTAAAACTACATTTTTTTTATAATGGAAAATAAACGGAATTTGTTTAAATTAGAAATAATTAAGCATTGAAAGAAAATCATACAAAACCTAATTTTCTAATGATTTATTTTACAGTTGGTTAAGCATATTATCTCTTATATAGACCTAAAAAGTCATTTCATTTGCGAGAATAATTTCAGTACAAAGTTGTCGAAAAAGCGCCAAGTTACACCTTTCAATAAAAAGCTAAGTGTTAATTAAATTTGATTAAAGTTGTTTCAATAAAAAAGTAAATTATATTATTCAAACTAGTACACAAATAATAAATTGCACAAACAAACCATTTATCCCTTTTTGAACCCCCATACAGGGGTTGGTTAGAGGGTGTTCCCGTCATTTTTGGGCAAAATGAATAAACTATTTGTATTCAACACCCAAAAACTAGTATAAAAACACTAGTTTCATGCTTTTGTCTTGAGGGGCCAAAAAAGACATTTTTTTACCATTGTTCTTTAAGTATTTATTTACTATTTGAAAAACAAAACTTGACAATTGCTTTTTAAGAGTTATAAAACACAAGACGAAATGTAAACTGTAATCAGATGTAGTTTTTTTACCCATTTGCAGGTGTCTTTGTTTACGTTCGTACATATATTTTCAAATAATGCCCGTTGTTTTCAATCTGGGACACCTGATATACTAAATAATCGCTCATGTTCCACACGTTGAAACTTCCTGAGCGATAGTTCTCCAACAAAACGCGGCTGCCACGCAAAATTCAGGGCGTCGTTTCCCGATATGAATCAGCATAAGTTGCCGGGGAATAACTTTTTTCGGTACATTTGCCGATAAAACAGTGGGCCTTCCTAAAAGTCCCGCGAGACTCACTTACTGATACCGTATTTATAGGTAGTATAGATTTTGTCGGCTGATTGAATGTTTATGTTGCCGTGCTGTGGCACCCCTCGGTGGCGCGTCACCCCCGGCGGCGGGGCGGTCCACGCTTTTTACATTTAGAATAGAAAAAACGGCGATGGTAAAGCGGCTAGATTTAACGCGCTTATGTAGGAGGTTAATCGTGACTCGCATTTAGTAGTCGGAAGCGTTTACATTTTTTTTTAATATACCCGCCATTTCTTTTTTTGCATCTTGAGAAATTTGAAGAGTGCGTTTTAAGTATTTTAACCCTCTTAACGTACACGGGTGCGAATTCGCACCGCCAAAAATTTCAAGTTGCTGACATTTCACGCAGTTACTTTCCCAAGGTCAATCCCCACCACGACAAATATACAGGGTGTTCCACCTAAGGCGGATTCATCCATAACTCTGTAATTAGAAATTTAACAAAAAAGTGCTTTGGGTGGTAGTTGTATGGAATAATTGTGCATATGAGGAAAATATTTTCAATTATATAGGGTGCTCCGTTTATTCTGCACGCCACCTAACTTTGTTATTTTAAATGGAACACCCTGTATATTTTTACATTTTTTGATTCCCCGTTTAATTCTAGTTCGACTTTGTTAAGGGTTCCCTATACCTATCTCTTATAGTTTTTGAGATATTCAACTGTCTTTGAAAAAAATGACGATTTCAGCTCTTTGAATGAGGCCCAATAGCATTTAAACCATAAAAGATAGAAACCTGCGGTTTGGACGATTAGATTTAGCACGAAGTACTCTATCTTTTTCACTACGGGCAACATGGATACGTTATTCAGAGCCGGAAATATCGGACCCTACATTTGACAATTTTAAAACGTGAATACTATTTTTTTTCAAATGGCATGACCCATATTAAATAGTGCCGTTGGATGCAAAATTAAATGCCCTTTCTACTGATATCGGGTTATCAATACTTATCTCCAACAGTTTTCCAAGAATATTCGATTCTTTCTAAAGTTTGCAAAAATCTGATGTCTACAGCGTCACGTAGGCGTTGCAAAATCACTTTTTCTTCACATTTTTTCAGGCTTGGGACTGGCAGTAATAATACTTACTGGCGTGTTTAAAAAGTGGTTTAGCAAACAAAAATAAATCACTAACAACAATTAATAGAACGCAAATGGAACGAAACTCCACAATCAAGAAAAAACGACATAAACTTAGCCTACTGAATAACAACAACTGCTCAAAATGATGTTTAAAAAGTGGTTTATCAAACAAAACTAAACCACTAACAACAACTAAAATAGAACACAAGTGAAACGAAATTCAAACAAAGGCAGGGCACACAATCAAGAAAAGGCTACATAAACTTAACCTGTTGATTTACAACGACTGCTCAAAATATTCTCCGTTTTGGTTAATACACACGTGGATTCGCTTTTGAAAAGAATATCCGGATAGCGTTGTGCATAAACTCTTGATGCCAATAACGGATTTCGGTGGCAAGCACCAAGAACAAAAACCATATCAGCCATTTCTTCCTGCGTCAGCGACATTGATACACAAATGTTGTGATACATTGAATACACTACACGTATTCACAGTAAAATAACAAGTCAAATCTAGTCAACCCTAAAGTGACGTTTAGTTTGGCTTATACGTCAAATAGTGCAATAAGCAACGCAATTGCAACGCCTACGTGACGCTGTAGACATCAGATTTTTGCAAACTTTAGAAAGAATCGAATATTCTTGGAAAACTGTTGGAGATAAGTATTGATAACCCGATATCAGTATAAAAGGCATTTAATTTCGCATCCAACGGCAATATTTAATATGGGTCATGCCGTTTGAAAAAAAATAGTATTCACGTTTTAAAATTGTCAAATGTAGGGTCCGATATTTCCGGCTCTGAATAACGTATTCATTTTACCCATAGTGAAAAAGATAAAGTAATTCGTGCTAAATCTAATCGTCCAAACCGCAGGATTCTATCTTTTATGGTTTAAATGCTATTGGGCCTCATTCAAAGAGCTGAAATCGTCATTTTTTTCAAAGACAGTTGAATATCTCAAAAACTATAAGAGATAGGTATAGGGAACCCTTAACAAAGTCGCCCTAGAATGAAACGGGGAATCAAAAAATGTAAAAATATATAGGGTGTTCCATTTAAAATAACAAAAGTTAGGTGGCGTGCAGAATAAACGGAGCACCCTATATAATTGAAAATATTTTCCTCATATGCACAATTATTCCAAACAACTACCACCCAAAGCACTTTTTTGGTAAATTTCTAATAACAGAGTTATGGATGAATCCGCCTTAGGTGGAACACCCAGCAAGTTCTAAAGTTCGAGTTGGTGCGAATTTGCATCCGTGTACAGTTAGTGAGTGTAGATTGTTAAACATTAAAAAAAAATTTTTTCGAATTTTCTATTGGAAATCGAGTTTTTATCAACAATTGTAAGTACATCGGTTGTCAGAGAGGATACAAGGACAAAATGTAACTTTTGCGATAGCGTTGCATCAGGCAGAACAGGCATGAAATGACCAAATTGTATGCACAGAATGTGTGATGAGCAACGTGCAGCTGCTTTGCGTAGAGTGCGAACATTTTTTCGAACAATAAAATTTTTTTTTGTATTTTTCTACATGTTTTTTATAGTAAATAAATTATTTCAGCGTATTTTATTTTTATTTATTACTTGCATGGTCATATATCCACTCCAAAAGCCGATATGCACCTAAATTCCCCTTTCAAAAAATATAGTAACTTCGGAAGCGCGGGAAAAATACTTAAAATAATTAAATCAAATTTGTATATTTTTTCTCAAAAAAAGGGTATATTTAACTTAAAAATCGCATTGGTTTTGTTCAATTTAATCAAAAATTTTTAAAAAACATGATTTTTTTCTTTTTATTTAACAATAACAATTTTAAAAAATGTTTTTTATAAAATTAAATTGTTGCACAGTATTGTACGGGAAATTTTACCCCAAAATCATATATTTGACGATGTATTTAGAAAGCTGCATCTCCAAATCGTTTGTTAAAAAACGCGAAATCCCAATTCGCACCCGTGTACGGTATGTGGTTGCTGGATACCAGTGTACGTTAAGAGGGTTAAATGTATGTTGTAATCGGTTGGGAATACCCCGGATATATATCGTACACAGGAGAGGACTTTCTATATCCTTAAATGACAAAGCATTTCTGCGCATAGGCTCCTCACGAAAAGGCCTACCTGTGTCGCACACATTCGTTCGTTCGCAGACCCAGACTACACCTCGATACTTGGGCACCGGATCATTTTTTTTATCCTAGCTCTCTGAATCGGCTATAACGTGAAAATTGCTAAAAGACTCGAAATTTCGAGCCATTTGCAGCAGAAAAACGAAACGCGTAGACACCCGGTATAAAACAAGGGAAAAATGATTTGTACAGGAACTATTGCCTACTTTTTTAAAATTAGGGACCGAAAAAAAAATAGCTCGCCCAGAATCTTTTCATTAGCGGAAACGAAAAACCGAAACCCGACTCATGACCCATATGTCCTTTACGTCCTTTATGACCGACTACACCTCGATACTCGGGCAGCGGATCATGTTTTTATCCTAGCTCTCTGAATCGGCTATAACGTGAAAATTGCTAAAAGACTCGAAATTTCGAGCTATTTGCAGCAGTAAAAATGAAACGCGTAGACGCCCGGTATAAAACCAAGGAAAATGACTTGTACAGGAACTATTGCCTACTTTTTTTAAAATTAGGGACCGAAAAAAAAATAGCTCGCCCGGAATCTTTTCATTAGCGGAAACGAAAAAACCGAAACCCGACTCATGACCCATATGTCCTTTACGTCCTTTATGACCGACTACACCCGATACTTGGGCAGCGGATCATGTTTTTATCCTAGCTCTCTGAATCGGCTGTAACGTGAAAATTGCTAAAAGACTCGAAATTTCGAGCCATTTGCAGAGTAAAACAAACGCGTAGACACCCGGTATAAAACCAAGAAAAATGACTTGTACAGGAACTATTGCATACTTTTTTAAAATTAGGGACCGAAAAAAATAATAGCTCGCCCGGAATCTTTTCATTAGCGGAAACGAAAAACCGAAACCCGACTCATGACCCATATGTCCTTTACGTCCTTTATGACCGATATGTTACTTATGACCTGTATGGTATGTTTAGGGCACGGGTTAAACCGCACACGTCCTTCCACTCGCGATCCGTATATGCGAGTTGTTCGAATCCTGGACGGGGATAGGATTTTTAATTGTTTCGCTTCTTCAGCCAGAATTTGATATGCAACACCTAATACACTAGTGTAATGTGAGTGCAAAGATGCCAATCCAACCGTACTTGCCCTAGATTTGATAATGTTATGAGTTTTCTGGATTTCCTCAGACTCTAAAGTCGCTCCCAGGATGCCATGGCAAATAATAATAATAGCCAGCCTTTCCTCGCACAGATCTATTTCCAACTAAGGCATTCTCACACAAAAGTAGTTCATAACATACCCGTCTTCTTGTAAAAATCTAGTATTAACCCTAATATATTCGGTGCGTTTAAGTTTATGCGTATTAGGGTTAATACACATTTTTGTAATCCAAATAGTCCATAAGGACTACTATTTGTGTGAGGTTTTAATTGCACGCAGATATAGGCGCAACAAACAAATAATAAAATGACTCACTACAAAAAACAATCTAAAATTCCTTACGTATTTTTAAATTAATTACCAGATTTAAATTGGAAGTAATAATATTCATCATCTAGCACCTAATTTATTTCATTTACTTTAGGCAACAATAAGGACCTCGAAGGACAAATACTTCGTTCCAATAATATTTCTATGGTTCCGACGACTAAATCCTAAAACAATTATTATTTTATCATCAAATCTACACCGTTCCAATTAAAGCATCCGAGTCTACCATTTCTACGTCTGCAAACAAAAGTATAAAGCGACAATCAAGCGGGCTTTGTGTCGGTCCCGAATCGAATCTTCACCTACTAATACTTTAAATTGAAAGGGAAAATTCTGGAAGCGTCGCGTCCGTCCTCTACCTGCTCGCCGAGGATCTTTTCATTAGCGGGAACGAAAAACCGAAACCCGACTCATTTTAAAGTCCGTCCTGATGAATTTCCACCCTCCTTGAACAGCGGCGGCTGGTGACCAGGGACAAGGGCAGCGCTAAGGCACTGTACTATATGATTATTCTTTCCGCCATTTTTGTCTCAGTCAGCTGATATCATCGTGTCATATGCAAATGAGGTATTTCTTCTAAGTTTTTATTGAGCCCTGTAGATAATAGAATAAAATACTTTTCTTGAATGAACTGTCACTGCAAGAAAATGAAAAATACTGCTGGGGATTAGTTTTTTTACACATTGAGAATATGGCCACCCGCCATTTCATATGCATGTTGGCGTGTGTTGTATTTTTTGTGATTACATACTATGCTACCCTACCGAAAAATAGTTAAACAATAGATACCATTATTGTTTAATGTTTGTGCTTTCTATAACGTTGGACATTTTGAAGGCTAAATTTGTTTTCTAAAAAATATCCCCATATGTATTTTTTGTCAAATCCACTCGGCAGTCAATTGACATTATACAATTATATATATTTATAGTTTTGTATCTAAGCTAACAAAATCGTATTTGAAGCAGTGGAAAAAATTATATGACAATAAAATGAAAAATACATATTGTATTTTGACATAGGTAAGTAACTTTAACTGAAAGTTGCCCTTGTTTTGAGAGGTGAATGTAAATTAGTTAAAAAAAAAACGCTGCCTAAGGAATCACTACTTCCACATCAAATATTACACATTCAATCAGACTAAATCGCTAAAAACGATCGTTTATATTTTTTTTATGAAAAATTAATCAAAACTACAAAAAAGAAATATAAAAACAAACCAATATGACCCTTATGACCCATATTTTCTTTACATTCTTTATGACCTATATGACTTTTATGACTCATATGACCAATAAAACCTTTATGACCTGTATAACTCATCTATAGTTACTAAAGGGAGACTCGTCATATTGTATGACTCATCATAAGCAAGGTCATATGACCTATATGAACTTTATGACCAATATGAACAGTGTCCTTTATGACCAGTATGTCCTCTATGTCCAATATGATTTTTATGATTATGGTCAATATAACCTTTATGACTTTCATGACCTGTATGACCTATATTACGAAAATAACTTTTATAACCTATGTTATATAGGTCAAAATTATTGTATTGGAAATGGTCATGGTAATAAAAATGCTCTTAAAAACGATAAAGATTAGATGCTTACTAATGTGATATTTGAATAATTCCTATACCCCAAAAACTAATAAAACGACACGTCACATTCATATCTTTAGTAATTCATATTAAAATGCAACCATTTTGCCCTCACCCCAACCCTGAGACAATCAATAACATCATCAGCCAAATCAAAACAAATTTAATGTACGATTTAGCTTGACCATCCGTATATACGTTTACACAAAATTGTAATACTTTCTTTATATTTTGTGTTGGTTACCTCTGTCCCCCTGGGAGCGGCGAAGAAAAGTAGGATTTTTTTTTGAGCTTCGTCCACGGTGTAATTATTAAAATTAATGTTAAACATGTTTTATTTGACCTATTTTAAGTATTTACCCCCTTCAACCCCCTCAAGCCCCATCCCTATTAAGTTAAAAACTTTTACATGTGTAGACTCTGTTATGTTGTTTATGTGTCTCAAATTTTCATGTGTTTGCGAATTACTGAAAGTCAAGTAGAAGTGTATTATACCCATCTAACCCTTAACCCTAAACCGATTAAGCTAAAAATTAGCTCCAGATCTCGTCATGGTACATAAGTGTTCCAAATTTGAGGTTGATTTCTTAACTCGTCCTCGAGTTATCGTGTACATAAAAAAGGTTAACAGACAGACAGACTGACAGACAGACAGACATAGTTTTTTTCACTCCACTACGGGGATGTGGAAGTAATAAGAGTTCCTACTTACTAAAAAAGAAGCAAATAGATTTTTAATTTTTTTTTAAATCAAAATTTCACAAATCCAGGAATGGGCATATGAATTAACTAAAAATAAAGTAAATAAAACAATTTCCAAGAATTTGCAGAAAACACACTGCAAAATGAATGATCATTAATTAAATTCTTTTTATGTATAATTTTTTTTTTTCAAAATTAATGAAGTTCATTTTCTTAGGGCCCCTTAAATATCAACTTTTAGAAATGATTTTTTTTATTATTAAGCTCTAGCCAGCGGAGTACTGAACACGAGTGGTGTCGGTGAAGTTATGTCAGAAAAAGGGGTACTGGAACGCGTCAGACAGATTACGCTGTATTTAAAACTAAATACGATAGACCCCGATTACACAAAATGAGTAAGACTCGGGCATTTCGGATAATCGAAAATTCAGATAATGCGGAGATAAAAATAAAAACACATTAAGATATTTTACAATACGGTAATCTGATGAAAAAAGGTTGATTTCGCATTCATTTTTATTCGCCATTAAAAGTTACAGATCCGGATTTCAATATTGTTAGATCTCATCAGTAGGACATATCTGATAGCAAATGATGAGGAACAAGCGTGTCGACTACATCCTGGCCAGAACAACATACGGTTGTGTTACCTTGAAGATGTCACCCACTAGTGTGTAAATGCGACTAGACGTGTTCAAATTCAGCAACTACTAGACGTTTCTCTCCTATGCCGTAACTGTTAGAGGTTGTTCTTAACTCTTCTCCAGCCTTAAGATGTTTAAGGGCATCTAATATGTCCTCCATAATTACAACTTTTTTTTCTCGTTTGGTATCCATATTTGCTGAATACTGTATGTAACTATTCAAGTAAATATTGTGTCATCTTGTTAACTTTCAAAACTGAACTGAGAATTTCTGAACTGATATTTGACAATCGAAACTGAAATAGAAAAGAAAAATATATACATAATTCCAGTTCCAGTGAAGTTTTGGAAGTAAACTTCTACTTCATCATGGATCTTGGATTTTATTCTCCATCAACAGTGAAATGTATATTGATTTATAGACAATATTCTTTGGAGCAATTTTTTAATGATGTAAATAAAAATTCATGGCGGCTTTCAATAAACTATGGAAAAATTGAAAAAAAAATGAGAATGGAAATTAGTTGTAAACCATCTATTTTTTTTTATTTTTGTATTATTTTTATGATTCAGAATTATTCTTTTTCCTCCTGGTATATAAATCTGTATATTTTTTTTTCACTTGAACAGCCAAACGAACACCCACTACAAAATTGCATGTGCTGCCACTGTCCCCATCTGTCATTTTTTGTCAAAAACTGTAAATATTTCAAAAACTGCTCAATATAGTTAAGGTATATAAATAATATACGGGGTGTTCCATACAAAATTAGACGTTGACATATACTTTCAGTATAAGCGGAAATCCCAGATCTCTTAAAATAGTTTAGTTAAATCGAACGTCACATCCAGATTTTTAAAATTTTAATATTCTTACGATATCTCGTGCCCCGTTGAGACAGAATAACGAGCCGCTACTGTTCTTAATTACGGCCCCTAAATGGAAATCTCGAATATCGCGGACCCGCTCTTAAGGCCCCGGCTAAATCCTCCGGCGTCCTGGTCTTCGCCGCAAATCCGTGGTCATTTTTGAACTGGGAGTGGACTTTTCTAGATGGGCTTTATTAATTCACGGGCTATCCGAGTGGCGTACCCCGCGTCGATTAAAATTTATTATTGTTATAACCGAGCGGTTTTCCGCATAAGCACAATCGAATTATAATGTAATTAACTATGTATCATGTGTGTACCCACTGTGTGTGTGTGTATTGGAGTTGTATCTGAATTAGAGCGCAGTGGGAATAATTAATGCGCGATGGGTATCATCTAATTTCTAACAAGATATCTTCGTTTTGTTAGAAAATATATAGTGTGCGTTTTATGTTTTATAATGTATATTATTATGACTCGCAATATTAAATGGACAATAAATTATGCTGACGGGCACTCGAACGTGACCATGCAGAAAATTATTATTTTACCAATCCTAGGAAAAGTCCTACATTTAAATACAGTAAAACCTGGTTCACTGAGATCGCAAGAGGCCGCTGGTTTGGTCCCAGTTAAAGGGATATCTCACTTACACAGTTTTCCACTTACTTAGGTTGAAACAGTGTATGTCTATCTTACAGAGGTAATTATGAAACAGCCGGTTGCTTCTTTCTTCGCCTTCTCCGCCTTTCCCTAATATCTCCGAAAAAATGGCGCAGAAGAATAGTACATATGTATTTGAATACTCTCCCAAAGATTTTTTTATAAACCATCTCAGTTATAAAGGTAATTGAGCTGCCAAATCTGCGTCACAGTTCAAGAGATCAAATTGTCCCACTAAATATACTGAAATTTTACGATGGGAACTTCAAAATTATATCAAGAATGGAGATTTCCCACTTATCCGGGTCCCACTTAATCAGGTTTTATTGTATCTACCAATTCGAGTTTTTTCGTTCCTTAATATTTAAAATTAAAAGATTAGGGTTAAGCTACTCGTGAGCAGATCATATCGTTCCAGTCATCACCACGACCTCCTAGACTTCTATAATAATAATACACCCATTGTTTCAGAGCACCTCATCTTGCTTGATTCTGTTTATCACATTCTTGACCGATGCTCTTGTCTTAGCTATTAGTCTTTGCATTTGTATTCCCGAGAATTTGAAACCTCAGTCTTTAGATTTCAGACAGTGCATCTTCAATTTAACATTTAAATGTTAGACTCTTAAAAATTGGAATTTTTGTGATGTCGAACGATATTTTAAACCTAGTACCCGAGTTTAAATTCAATGTTCATAATTTTAGTTTTTTCGAGTTTTATCAAAATTTAAAAATGTTTGCTTTTTAGCAGCCTTTACCAGTATTAATATTATTTTTAACTGATTATGACTCAATAAATTGTCCGATTTTTGAGATAATTTGACACACTTATAAAAAAATAAAAATCACAGAAATATACAAGCATACGATGTGCACAAATTTTTGCACATCGTTTTTCACGAGGAATAAATGTGACGTGTATTTTTACGAGCGCAATATATTTTCAGCGCGCACTGTGATGTGAAAAGACGCAAATCGCTTTTTCCACTCAGAGGAAACTGTCACCGCGGATCGATGGGCGGTCATCTAAATCGAATTTACGATTTCCATATTGAAGAGGGTTTTGTGGTTACTTTGCGGGGAAACCGCAAGATATGCCGTATATTATTTTTAAATTTGTCAGTAACGTATGTTTCCGAATTCCCTTTTCAGGTCTGATACAAAGACGTCTCCGTTTCAGTGGGCATTTTACTTTTCTAAATAAAAACGAAAGAAAAAAAAATGTTTTCTAAAAATAGTAAACAGCTATTACGATTGACCGATACAAAAGCTACCAAAACTAGCAAAAAGTTTGGTCAAACAAATTTCTGCTATAAACATGATTTTAAAAAGTATGGAACAATATATTCGTGTTCCTAAATAATTGTGGAAGCATAGCACATTCATTCATATGCATTCGTTATTAAAATATTTAGTAAATTTCATACATTGCATTTTTTTGTAACCTAATGGGTTTTTGAGAATTAATCTGGTAAAATGAGGAAAGCTCAGATGTGGATGTGTCAATTTCCTCAGAGAGATTCCATGTTCAGATAAGCAGTTATCAACATTAGACAAATCATTTCTATTAGAATAAATCAAAAATTAATACATCTCACAAAGAAATGCATCTAGTCTCAGTTAATTAAGTCAATTAAAAAACTGAAGATAACTAGATATTTAAATTATTATCATTATTTTCTTATATAGTTAAAAATAAAAACAGAAAAATTTGTTTTACAATTATTGTATTATTTAGTCAATTAAGTAAAAAATAGAAAAATAAATACATACCATGTATAAAAGACATACATGTAATTAGTAGTAGTTTTAAACATATGAAATTTATAAATTATTATAAATTTAAAATAAAAAATTTCTGTATATTTAGTGTACTTCTCTAGTTTATTAAGATAGTACTGGTTTTTAATTATTTTGAAATTTGAAAATTTGTCCAGGAAAATCAGGATATTTTTCACACCTAATGTTTACAAAATTATTGTTTTTTAAACTAAATGTCTCTTTTACATCGAACGTATTAGTTGATAAGTAAAAGGTTTTGTAGACAAAGTTTTGTTTTGTCGAAAAATGATATTTTATACCTATGTATATTATATTGATTTTTTTTTTTTTTTTTTTTATATATATATATATATATTTAGACGAGATGAATAACTCTGATAATTTTTTCAAAATACAGTGTTTCCTTTAAGTGTAAAACAAAGGCAGTTATTTCTTAGAAAAATTATTTTTTTTATTTTTTGATTATAAATCATATATTTTTTTAACAAGAAATAAAAATTTTGTAAAGAAAGACTTTTTGTCGAAAAATGAAATTTTGTGCATTTCCTATCGTGTAAACCTCATCCGTGAACCTGCTGTATGTGTATATCAGGTTTAATTTATTAGATTAAACTGTGGGCCCCATCCATAAACATAATTAAATTTATACCCGATATAAGATACATAAACATATATTCGAAATAATATGCAATGTTTTAATTACAAATATTAATTGTATTATGTTATGTTAACGAGTAAATGTTGATAGAATATAAAATACAACATAGGTATATCACGGCCACGCGAGGCCAAATAGAGCCAGCGAACAATTAAATTATAAACCGGGCGAGCAGCGCAAACATTTACCGTTTGTTTAAACAATGCCATTCAAAATGGAGTTCTAATTACATATTTGTCAGTGTCGGCCCTTGCCAAACTTCGCAGCCAATTGTTATTAAGATAATTAAGTGTAATTCCATTCTGCTACGCCTACTTATTTATTTAAGTACCGAAACGCCTACGTGGATAATATTCTGGGTAATTATATACTTACCATTGTCTTGTCGCTATACTAGTCAAAATAAATAAGGGGACGACGTTAATTCGATTAAATACAGCGCCGCCCACGGTATCAGGTTTCTCTGGAAGTTATTTTTTTACGTGGCCTGTCTTAAAGACTAAGTAGAAGATGAACCCACGGGATATACTGTCTTTTTTATTTTTTTATTGCAAAAAAATATATACAGGGTGATTCAGTAACAATAGAAAATCCGGAAGCTGGTAATACTAAAGATGAAATCCTGACGATTGGCCCAAACAATTGCATATGTTGATGGTTTAAGAAATACAGAATGTTGAAAATGTAAATTTTATTCTCACTTGTTTGCACCGTTGTGAAAGCTTTGATCTGAATTATATAGAACCTGGTCTAATAGTCTCCTGGACATAACGAATTTAACCACTTGTATTGTTATAAATATTGCATGCATAATCCACAAAAAAGAAAAATATTGTGGACAAAATAATAGTAGTAGTAAACGACAGAACCAAAAAAGTGTATAACTCACTTATGAACTGTATATATTTATAATTACACAAATTAATGAACAATTTAATATTTAAGATACGAGGTCTGTAAATTAAGCAATGAGATTGATTTTTTATTTTTTTTTATTCGAATATAATTACAATTCAGTATAGTCTCTTTCAAAATAACTTCCTTGGGAAGCCACACAGCGCTAGAGAAGATTCTTCCAATCCCCATAGCAGTGCTGGAATATACAATTGTGGACAATTCCCTGTCTATCAAAAAGCAAATCAGCATGCATTTGATCTTCGACTTGCTCATTCTTGGTTTTTTGGGTCTTGGAGAGCTTGAAGTGTGCAATTCCATGCTTTGACGTTTGGTTTCCGGGTCGTACTCAAGCACAGAAGTCTCATCACCAGTAATGACACATTCCATAAAAAATCGATTTCAAAAAGTCAAGACACATTTCTCTCCAGATGTCCTTTTGTTCCTGCGAAAGGATCTTTGGAACTTTTTTGCGCAGAATTTTCTCATCCCCAATTCAATAGTTAAAATCTGATGAACAGTGGTGTGATTCAAATTTAACTCTTCCCTGATCATTCCTGTCGTCAACCGACGATCTGAACTCACAAGATCCCGTATTCTATCGACATTTTCATCGATTCTTGAAGATGAAGACCTTCCGCTGCGTGATTCATCTTCAATCGACTCTCTTCCTTCTGCCTTAAACCACCGAAAAACCTGGGCTCTTGAAAAAACACCGTTTCCGTAGGCGTGTTGAAGTTTTGCAAACGTATCCGTTGCGCTGTGTCCAAGTTTAAAGCAAAATCTGATAGCACACCGTTGCTCAAAATTAATGTCACTCATTTTTAAAACACACTAGATGAAACCGGTTTACGAAAACAGTAACAAATAACAAACAAATGACTCTAACAAGTTCAAACTTATACTTAAGGTGCATTACATGCTAATCTATCGCCCTTCCAAGTCCCGTCTCCGCACTGATGCTAGGTCGGGCGCTCATTACTTAATTTACACACCTCGTGTTTTAAATTGTGGATTAGTACTTACAACAGCTAGGTGTTGAGTTAATTATTCCTCGACAACGCAATGTTCCGCAGGAATTCCGCTTTTTTACTAGAATTCCATTAATCGCTATAATTTTGAATATAGGGTGTCTTACATATCTCCATACGTTTCGTCGATAGTATTTTGAGTCCAATGACTATGCAAGCCACTTCAAATCCTCAACCCTGGTTGCCAAAAAAATATTTTGTAGCATTTTGGCCAATACGCTTTTCGTCGCCATATTGCACAAAGACCCATTAGAGTGGAATTTCCTACTAGTAAGATTAAGACTAGTAGTAGGTATACAAATATAAAGTAATTTAAAAGAACTTTACTATGTCGTAAAGAAAACCATATTTACGCGAACAATTTTTGCATTTTGCAACAGGTGTAAATATGAATTATATATAATATATACAAAAAAAACATGAGTTGTAAAGACGACAATTTGAGGTTATAATTTACATAGTTTTTTAATTGGTAGTTCTATTTATTTAGTTATTTTGAAACACATTATTTCCAGTTCTACTTCTCTAAATTTTCACTTAACATCCATCTTACTTCACTGACGGAATAAAAATCGACAAATAGTTTTAACGTTGCTCATAGAACAAACTGTTTATTTATTCGTTAAGCAGAGTTGTTTTTTTTTTTTTTTTTGCTGACAAAATGAATCGAAAATCTGAGAGAGCGTCCTCTTTTACATAAAAAAGCCCACTCGTGTTTAGTGGCAATATCTCCTTCTTAAATTCTGTCGTGATTAAAGGTTTCAAGAAATTTCTATATGTCCATCTATTATTATTATATAATAATATAATTATTAATTGTATTATTAATTGTAACTATATTAGTCCTTAAAATAGTGTAGACCAGGGGAATACGTTAATACACTTTATTAACGATGTATCTGAGCGGCAGTTTTACCCTGATGTTGGGGTAAAATGACCACCCATACTGGGGCAAAACAGCTACATTGACATATTTATAAATAAAAGGAACGAATAAGTACATATTATTATTCCTGTTTATTTAAAATATTTTATTAATCTACACAGTTATCACAAATAAAGTCATATTTTTGTTTCCCATAGACTGCGTTTTTCATGTATCCATATTTTACAAGTTGGACATTGAATTCAGAGCTCTCCTTTGTCATTATCGTAACAATGATCTTCACAGATACCGCAGTTAGAATTTGGAGATGTCTTCAATTGGTTTTTACCTCCCCACTTGTTGATGGGGTCATAGATGTGTCAGTATTGATGAAATATATAGTTCAACTGTTCTCTTTTTTCATACATACACATTTTCTGTATACATATTTCTTACAAAACAAATTTAACTTCTCTGAAGTGTCAGCAATGAAATGCTAATAGACATTCAAAAAACAATAAACTTTTAATTCATATCCACACATTTTCCACTTCGTACCAAATGCTTCTGTGAATTTTTCATCAGGATTATATCATATAATCTTGACTATAACAATAATATTATAAATCATCAGGATTGATGTCAGTAGGTACGTAAGCGGATAACACAACTCAGAGAATGACAAACGTCGGCTACTAGAACGTCTGATAGTATCTAGATTTTTTTAAACATGTTATTCAGCAATTTCTTGTTTTAGAGACCTTACTTACACCTTTAGTGTTTCGTGTTCACTTTCTTATACATATTTCTCTTTTTCCATGTTGTTTAAATCGTATTTGCACTGTGGAAGCAATAACCTGAAACAACGTCTTCTGCAATTATTGTAAACCTCATTTTTTCCTAGATATATTCACAATATAACGTGCCACTTCCAATCCAACTCTTTTGAATATCATTGATGCAACCTCAATGCCATTGTCGTACTCCAAACACTCGACGGGTGTCTGTTGATGATTTATTTAGTTTCTGAAATATGCGATTCAATTAATAGATTAGTATTTTCAATAAAAATCTCCCACTGCAAATACTAGGTTCGTTGTTAGTAAACCGGGCTTCAGACAATATCTTTTACTACGGGCGAAGCTAATAAATATCCTTTTATACCTGTCTATCGCAGGAAACAGAAATAGAATCGTTATCGGGCCGAGTCAGATGCGTCGTAAATAGGGCGATCCGGCGCGAATGACCCGAATCGAGTTTTATTGGACGAAAACCCGGAGATATGTGTTTCTTCTTCACCGCGACGCGCTCTGTGACCGACGGTTTTTATATCTGCGACGCATCGGCCCAGCGAAAACCCTACCCGCTTTTTCTGTCGAAAAGACAGGACAACTCTTCTGGATGGATGTACCGGATAAAATAAAATGTTTGACGGCTCGCATCCAATCAGTATTTAGAGAGAAGGAATGACGGGATGTCGCGAGATTGTTTCGAGCAATACGGACTTATGTCCGGTTGATGTGGCAAATATTTACTGATGTGTTCCTGAAGGGCTGACTCAGGTCGGGGAATAGCAAAATTCATACCGTGTTGGGGGACCAAATGGCGTTTTATTTTATTTGTCCGAAATAACGAAATAAAAGTCTGTCGCAAATGGGTAAATGTAAATAAAAGAATCGCTGCACTCGAGCAGCGTACTCCCCCCGTAATCGTCAGACTTAGACACATGTGACTTTTTTATGTTTCCAAAATTCAAGGAATCTTTGAAAGGAGCTGATGAGAAAAGCTGGATCAACTGAAAGAAAAAACCGCAACACTACTCCTGCAGATATAGGCACGTATATGCCGATGATGGCCCCTTTGCAGGAATTCAAAAAACCGCATATATACCAATGTAATGATTGTCTATTTGATGTAGCAATGATTGTCTATTTAGACAAGCATTATCTCAGAAACGATTTGACATTAAAAAAAAAAGTTAAACAACCAGAGTTCGGAAATCCCGGCTTACCGCATGTAAAAGTGCATTTAACAAATACACGCGTATATAATTTACGGCTGCAAAGTACGGTTTATACTTTCATTATCATAGAGTTTTATAAAGTCGAGCCTTGCGTTGTAGCACAAATTTCCGAACTTTATAAATTCCGAAGTTTTTCAATTGTAAAACATGCGTTTTAACATTTATTTTTTTATGTATAGGATCATAAAAAAAGGCAACACGTTATGCAGCTTTAATTTTTCAAAAGAAACACCCTATATGTATATCTTCACATTTTTATTTAATTTCTAAACAGATTTTGTTAACCATGTCATATATGTTTTATGAGATACCAACTGTTTAATCTCGAATCATGGTCAGTTTCCACATTCTTAAATAACAGCCTTGCTAAAAATATCAAAATAACGCCTGTTGTCTTCAGTTCTGGGACAGGTTGACTTCTCTTGTTGACAGGTTGGGAAAATCTCTTGTATTACTATTATGTTTTTTTTCCTGTTGCGTTACGATTTTATTATTGCATTAATACAGAAAATGTTACCTCAATAATTCTGCAAATATCTCATAAACCATTAACAATAAGTATATGACATGGTTAATAAAATTTGTTTAGAAATCAAAGGAGAATCTAAAAATGGAGATATATACAGGGTGTTCCATTTGAAAAATTAAAGTTGCATAGCGTTTTTTAAAAGTCTAACTTTTATATTTAACATTTTTTTCTGTCAAACCTTTCCCGAGATAATGATAGAGTTGGGACATCCGGTATAAGCTTTACATACCTTCTTTGTGTTATAATATTTAGTGACTGTTAACCTAAATCAGGGAACAGTAATTCGTGACCCAATAGATTCAAATTAATACATAATTTAAAAAAATTATGAAACCATTTCCGTAGGGGAGCCATCATAGGCATATTTCCCCTACTTCATTTATGACAATAGACAACATACATACATATGTATATTTGTCGGTACTAGTCGTACATAAGAGTACATCGTAACTAACAACATCCCTGAATGTACCATTCCACCCGCTTAAAGAATCAACAGTCATAGCGTTGTATCGAAGCCTGCTGAAAAGCAACTGACATTTTACATACACTTCTACGCATTAGTGAATATTTTGTATAGGGAAGTATATCGTTAAGAAGCGTTCAGCAAAGAAGCATTCCAACCATTTATTATTTCAACCAGTTATCGTTCGGCCACGGCGTTAGCCAGTATCGCTTGTGTATTTTTATCGTAAATAAAAATGAATGCGAGCAATAATAGCAGAGCCAGTCTGTAATCGATTTTTGTCAGATAAAGCTGAAACAAAAAGGCTTGGGAGACCTATCCAGATTCGAGACTATAATATTGTGCAGACAGTGTCTTGCAAAGTTTTAATAGAAAATTTACTCGAGACGTTTAAAAAAATGTATAGATTTGCGGTTATAGCATCAAACATGAGCTTTTTGTTTCTCCTAGTTATTATTTGGTAATGAACAATTATGGACTAAGATACTTAGACCGAATTAAAAAGCATGTGGTGTCGGCACATGTGAAAAATGTGCAATTTACGATTTTTGGAAAAGTAAATATTGCAGCTCAGCAAGACAATATAGATTTGTTCCAACAGAACATTTATGAACCGTTTTGAATGAGTAATTCATTGTTTTGTGCAAATGTGTCAGCTTCAGAACTAATCTCTGTTACTACAGAGAACTAATGTTCTGTGGAGGAACAGCGAATTTCTCCCTCCACCAAAAAATTCAAATTAAAGATTATTGTGAACATAACCTTAAGGGGAGGTTCTCATCAGGACCGACCAAAAAATCGATTTTTTTTTTCATTTTTTTGTAGTAAATTATATGTAGAATATATTCCCAAAACCGTTTGTTATATAACTGCATATATGTATATATTTTTTTAATTTATGGAACAAAAACGAGACCCACATTTTTAGTCAAAAATTGAATTTGAGGGGTAGTTCAGGGGGAGCGATTTTACCACAAATATGTTTGAATAATGCATCCATATATCCATACTATGGTAAGTACAGTTACCAAAAGTACCACCAGATATCGCATGTATGCATGACTCCGAAAAAATTCGAAGGTACGACTCAAGGCCAAGATTTCTCAAAAACTACTTGACGGATCGACTTTTTTAATTTTAAAGTAGATTTGAGTCATTGGAGCCCCTACTACAATCAAGATGATATATGCATAATTTTTTTACAGTACTTTAAAGATCGAATAAATCGTGAAAAACTGTAAGTAACAATTCAAACGTCCGTTTTGGTGAATTTTGACTTTCATGGATGATTCTAGTAGGGGCTCCAACTACACTCATATAGTTTATAAAAAGTTTTCGATTATTGATTTTTGATCATTTTTGCAGGTTCTAGAGTGGCCAACAGTAAGGTACCTTTTTTTTGAAACGGTCACGTTACAAGGCGTGTCAAAAATTATTGTCACAATATTTTTTAATAAAAAATTTGTTTTTGTACTTTATAGCATACTAAACAAGTGACAAAACGTTTGAGTGTCTAATTTATTTCCCTCTATTAGAAAAAAAAATCGAAAAAATGACGTTGTTTTGGGGCCTCCAGATGAGAACCTCCCCTTAAATCTACCTTCTTATTTCAAATTAAACAGTATTGTGAACATAACCTTAAATCTACCTTCTTAAAAGATTATTAATTTATTAAATATTTTGTGATTGCTAGTGAATATTTTTTTGCATTTTGTCTTATCATATAGTTTGGTTATCATAGCTTGATGTTAACGTGAGAAGCTAAATTAATTTAGGTCAACAATTTAGTTCTGTTAATAGTATAATAGTTTTAAATCTTTCTCTTCACTTGATTCGCTTTACTAAGAATCGTCGATATTTTGATCACTCATTTTAAATACATAAATAAAATAGAATCACATATAACCAAATATTACACACCAAAACAAAATCTTTATGAGATTCTTATATCGTCTGTCAGACCCATGCTCAAGCTTTATTACATTAAGTTCGAAGTCGTTGTTACTGCGTATGTGTTATAAAATAGTCTCTTGCAGTTCCATCCTCGCACCAGGAACTAATTTCACCGTTCTCGAACCAATTCGGAATTAATTCTGTGTCTGTTGGAACACAAATTTCAATTTACGCACACTCCTTGAGGTTCTGAACTGATTCCGGTACATATTGGAGCCAACCTTATAACACTATAACACAACACACCTTAAACCACTAATAATTATAAGCATTATAGTTTGAACTTTTATCATATTTTTTTATTTGTATGTTGTTATTTACTTGTTGCTAATTCTTCGTCATGCCTTGGTAGGTTTTATAACATTTTTGTTCATTTAGTGTATGCATGTTCCATTGTGGTATATATGCTGTACGTAACGTTATCGTAAAGATGGTGAACGAAAAACAGGTTTCAAAGCGGGCAATTTCGATTGACTGCCCGCAAAACATCACTCGTCCAATGCTGATAATCGCCGCAGCGCCAAAAGGCCAAAACCGAGAGACGTAGGTATAAAATACGGATCTTTTGAGACGCATATCTCATTTTTATGTTTCAAAATGAATAATGCAGGCGCGCGTTTTATTTCCTAAAATGCAAAATAGAAAAAATGCAGCCCCCCAAACGGACAAATTGTAGGTTTCCATCGCCTCGGGCAGCGAATCGATATAGTCCACTGCCATTTGCATATTTATGAGATACCGAACTTTTACTTAGAATGCGCTGATTTTTGATTTGTTGCACTTTGCACGATTTCGTGAATTATGGTGCCCACGAGACGGTCTCCGACGTGGATGGGATAGGGGTGGGAGACGAGAGAGGAGGATGACGCGTTCGAATTATCTCGCACGAGATATTTACTTGGCCATTGGCTCGTTCAAATAATATCAACACGAATTGTCGGAACGTCCATCACGTCTGGTGATTGCTTGTCTTCAAATATACAAGCCACACGATTTACTCCAGCGTAACCAGATCAAAACAAATAGTAATAAGTTTAGTAATATTTAGTACATTTTGTTTATAATATGACATAATTTCAGACACCATCAATGACCTATTCATACGAGGTGTAAATTAAGTAATGAGAATAGAATTACAATTCAGTATTGTCTCCTTCAAAATAACTTCTTTGGGAAGCCACACAGCGCTGGAGACGGTTCTTCCATCCCTTATAGCAGTGCTGGAACTCATATATACTGGAATAGCCTTCAGCTGGTCAGTTACAGCCGTTTAAATGTTTTCTACGGTCCCAGAATGACGTCCCTTGAGGTAATTTTTCAATCTCGGGAAGAGAAAAAAGTCACAAGGACTCAAGTCAAGCGAATAAGAAGGCTGAGGACCTAGGAATGTTTTTACTGGCTAAAAACTCGTTTACTGAAATAGCTGTATGACAAGGCGCATTGTCGTGATGCAACACCCAGTTGTTCTTAATGTTTGGTATCACACGCATGACCCTTTTTCAGGAAACTCTCTATAAAATTGTCTATTTACTGTTTGACCTGGAGGCACAAACTTTTTGTGGGCAATTCACTGGCTATCAAAAAAGCAAATCAGCATGCATTTGATCTTCGACTTGCTCATTCTTGCTTTTTTGAGTCTTGGAGAGCTTCCCCAATCATTCTTGTCGCCAACCGACTATCTGAACGTACAAGATCCCGTATTCTACCGATATTTTCATCGGTTCTTAAAGATGAAGGCCTTCCGCTGCGTAATTCATCTTCAATCGACTCTCTTCCTTCTGACAATGCCTTAAACCACCGAAAAACCTGGGGTCTTGAAAAAACTGTCTCCGTAGGCGTGTTGAAGTTTTGTAAAAGTATCCGTTGCGCTGTGTCCAAGTCTGAAGCAAAACCTGATAGCACACTGTTGCTCAAAATTAATATCATTCATTTTTAAACGCACTAGAAAAAAACAGTTTACGAAAACAATCACAAAGAACAAACAAATCACTCTAACAAGTTCAAACTTGTATTGAAGGTGCATTACATGTTATCCTACCGCCCTTCCAAGTCCCGTCTCCGCAGTATTGCTGGATCGGACGCTACATTGCTACTCTCATTACTTAATTTACACACCTCGTATAATTCAATACAGACCACAAATTGTTTTAAACGGTTAGAAAATATACAACCAGTGAGAAAATATAAATTGTAAAAACTGCTCTAGCAAAACCATGATTTTCTCACTTTCATAATTCTGCATTACTCCAGAAGTTTCATTTTTCAATCAACCACCGACAGCTGTTAATTCTAACGGAGCTCATCAGCATGGTGACGGTCAAACAGGAACCAACCCATGAATACATAAATTTCAAATGAAACTGAAGATGGAAGTCGCCACCTACAAGAAGTGTAACCGAACACTGACTATGTAGAAGCCATGAAAACTCTACTTTAAAAACGAAAGTTATTGTTGTAAAGGCAACACTTTTTTATGGGAACTTACTTTAAACAAAACGGGAATATTTAAAACTGAAAAAAAATGCACAGCTTTCTGAAGTAAAAGGTAGCTAAATATGGACTTGGTAGTTTTATTGTAATTCGAAATAAATAAAAAAAAACGCAACAGAAGAAGAATTTTCTCAGAAGAAGT
Organism: Aromia moschata; assembly: GCA_029963805.1. NCBI lineage: Eukaryota > Metazoa > Arthropoda > Insecta > Coleoptera > Cerambycidae > Aromia > Aromia moschata. The sequence continues at coordinate 874,920 of JAPWTK010000114.1, forward strand.
TTTTCAGGTTTCGAAGCATAAATCTGCGGTCTGTCGAGAATTTCAGGCTTTGAGGTTATAGTAAGTTAGAGCTTTGAAGTTATAGTAAGTTAGAAGGTTTTGCGCAAAAATTGCAGCTTTTTTGAGTAGAAGTCTTGGGTTTATAGTTTCTTTGGTTTAAGAGCGAATACCTCTCTTTAAACTGATTTTTTCACTCTTATATAAAAACCGTTTCATTAAATATTAAGTCCGTCCCTGGAATGTCGCCGAAAATTCCTACCCAAGCGGTCGCTACCGTTGCCATTCTTTTGTTACAATTCTCGCCCCCAGCCTTCTAAAAAAGACAGTAGCCGCGTCGCAGTGCGCGCTAGAAAGCGCAAAATAAATACCATTATGTCCATTATTATTGGCACTGTGCGGCATGGGGACCACCCACAGGTGGCGCCTAGTTTTGCGGTCTCCGGTAAGGAGCGCACCGAAGCAAAGCCGCCGCACGTTATTAACTTCTTTTGTGGGCCCGTCCTGCCCGCCAGCCCCGTCCCGCCGCCCCTTCTCGATGATTAATATCATTCCGAATATTTCCACACACAAATTAAAGCGGGATCCTCAAAATGAAAACCAATAAGTTTTTTGGGTCGGCGACACAGGACCGGCGCGAGGCCGCATGGTCCCCTAAGCGGGATATGTTTGTACTAATTTTAACATAACACAGAACAAGGAAATTAAATATTATTTAAAGAAAATTTCTTCAGAAAAAGATGATAAGATCATCTTTTTTTTACTCTTTTAATTGTTTATTTAAAAAAATGTTGACATCTGTATGTATTGATTTTTAACCCTCCTACTTTTTACTATCCTCCTACTCTTATTTTTAACACTGGGTAAAATTTACCAGAACGGAAGAAGATGTGTGTGTGTATATCTGGAGAGGGGTGGGGGGGGACGTCTGGTTAATGGCTCGAAAAATCAAACAAACATTATTTGATGATAAAATAAGTAAAAAAAAAAGTTTTCTTAATTTTTTTGCAATTAAGTTTGCAACTATTTTTTTTTTAGCCCACAATGACCTATACAGCCTTAAAGCACATGTCTTTAGCTTTAAAATAACCACCTATTAAAGTGCTTTATATTTTTTTTTTAAGGAGATACAACAGTTTGAAAAAAAAATCAATTTTCAAAAAAAAGTATTTTTATATATTAAATTCAGAGCAAACCAAACTGTGCAGGCGTATTTCTGAGATTCTGACGATGAATTTGAAAAAAAAAAAGTTTCAAAAGCTTGCTTTGACTCTGGATTATAAGCGTTTGAAAACTGCTCCGGTAAAAATCACCCAGTGTAACCCCAATGTTATGTGGCATAGATGTAACTCCGAAGGGTTAAAGTAGATTTTATGGGCGCAAATTGAACACCAAAATTTTCCTGTGCATGTATAAGTATCAGGCGGCAGGTGGAATTTGAAGTTCTTGTATTTTCATACCGCAGCAAGGGACCCACATCATATTTTAGGGTGCGGTTACTTATTAGCAAAAGAAATTTCAAAAAATGCGTGTCCCGCTAGAGGATCTTAAACGGTTTGCAAAATATTTGCTAAATATATTTTCATAATCACCAAGTAAATATTCCTTCAATATAAATTCCTTTTATACCTACCCGTGATTTTTTTTAAATTTTGAGGTATGTAAAAGTTATGGTAATTTAAATTATTAAAATATTTCACCCCAGCATTTCGTTTTGTTACAATAGCTGAGTAGCTTCAAGTAAAATGAAGAAAACTATGCAAATAGCATGAGAATAAAATGTTTTTATATTTACTTGGTAATTATGCAAAAAATATATCGCAAATATCTTGCAAGCCGTTTTCAAGGCCTTCTGGTGGGGTACACATTTTGTTATTCTTTTTTTTTTGTGTTTGTTGTGTTTTATTTTTGCTATCGTAGCCTTCTACTTAGGTTTAGTAATCACTCCTTAAAATATGCTGTGGGCCCCATGCTTTTTACGAAAATACTACGATTTTAAACTACACCAGCCACTGACGAGCATTCTTAAATATATTTATTTATTGATGATTGTATAGCATGAGAAAATATGTATTTTACGGTAGATAACTTGTTAAATATAATAGTAAATACTGGAGACACATAATGCATATTAGAATTAAAAAAACAAAGTTTGATCAAAGTGTAATCATAGTAAATATATGTATTTTATAGCACCAGAAACATACATTTTATAAATATAACTTGCCATTAAAAAACCGTCATCAAAGTTGGCCGAACAAAAAATTCTTAATCTCAAGTCGATAACCTTATTGAATTGTCAAAGCTGTCTCATTATGTGATGGGTACTTTTACCGGGTATAAAATAAAATAAAAAAAAAAAAAAAAAAAAAATATATATTTTCGAAAAAAACAAGACATGCTTCACTATTAAAGAAAATGATGACCGCGCAAATTTATACACACCTGAGCTCTTATTGTAACTGAGCCAATAACGTGCTGCATTCTCCAAGGTGTTCCATTAGTTCTTTAATATTATTGACGATGAAGGTGCTTCCATATTAGCCAATGAAATTCAAAAAATGCCGAAGTTTTTTTCAAAAATTTTTTGGAAGGTCTTCCATATCGCCAATGGGAGTTTCAAAATGAATTGATTTAGATAAGGCGAGAGTAAAAATCACAGGGGTTCAAATCGCAAGGTGTAGGGGGAAATATGGTCTGCATGTTCAAACTAATTATACGATCTTCGAAAAATTCGCCTAAATAATTAATTGCTTCCCTAGCAGTACGCGCACGAGCTCCATCTTGTTGAATATAACCTTCTTGCAATTCGTTGTCATGCAACATTTGTACAAAAGGTGTTGAGATTTCTAAACGGTACGTACCTGTCTGCACTCATCGTTACGTTAAAACAACAAGTCTAACAACCCTCCTTCTGTTCGCAGCTGCCCACACTCCTATTTTTTGTGGGTGCAGTGGAGTTTCAATACGAAAGTAAGGGTTATCTGCACTCCAAAGTCTCATACTCTGAGAGTTAACGTATCCCAAAAGATGGAACTAAGCCTCAGCAGTAAAAAAAAACCTTTTCGAAGATAGCATAATTAAAATGGTTAATAAACCATTGAGAGAACTGTAGTCTCAGAGAGTCGTCCGCTGTAAAATTTCATGTGTGGATTGCAGACGATATGGATAGAGCTCCAAGTCATTTTTCAAAAACTCATTGACACGGTGTATAGGGCAGATTCACTTGTTGGCTCAGATTGCTAATTGATATTCTTGGATTATCCATTATGACTTGCCTAACCATTTCAACGGTTTCTTCTGTCCTTACTCTGGGTCTGCCACTTCCTTGTTTTCGACTGACTCTTCCAGTTTGCCGGTACAAAAGGAAACACTTTACTGACCAGCTAAAATGGTCGAAATGAATAACTGTGTCTGGAAAAACTTCCCCCGAAGTCCTCATATACCAAAAAATATCCAGTAGATAGAGCCACTTAATTCTTACTCTACATTTTACCCGATTATGACAAATTATCTATGAAACTGTCTCTTCCCTATGAAACATATGAAACAATTTATTTCCTTTTTTATTTTTTGGATTTTAGTTAGTTAAAAAAACAAACTGCTTCATGAAACTTTCTCACTGTAAAACGGACCACTTCGATTTGAAGGATCCTCAACATTCTGGAATACTATATAACACTGTTCAAATGTTTTACTTCACCTTTTTCGCGCCAAGAGTTGACTGATGTGTGGGACTATTCACCAGTTAACTATTGTGAATCATTTGAATTTGATGAGCAAAAATTGTGGGTATCGTATTAACCAAAACAACAAAAATCAGTTTGAGATTATTTTGTGATTGTTGACTTGTTCGAGATCGTTTAATCAATCTATTACTATTTTGGTAACATATTGTCATTGGTGAGGAAATATGTTTTTTGCAATAAGATTTAGCAAAAAAAAAAAACAAGTTTGTCTGCAAGATTCGTTGTACAAACGTTGTTTTTAACGGTGAAGAAAATTGTAAAAAATCAGAAAGCGTACCAATACCTCTTTATATTGAAAACAAGCAACAGAGACAATCTCGGTGTCGCACTGTTAGTTCAAGAAAACGAAGAATTAAAAGGAAAAGAAAATACCCCAAGAAACAGTGCATCTGATATTTTGGAAAGAGCCGAAGAGGGCGCATACTAAATATTGATTTGTCGTTATTTGATGTATAAATAAATAAATAATCATCTAAAAATAATGTTGATCGAGTTCACCGCTACCGTCAAAAAACGTCGACGAACTGTTTTCCATCGTACTGATACCGCCTCAAATATTACAGCGACCTCTAATATTACGTTGAGGTGTCCCTTACCGCTTCCTTAACAATATAAATCACGATTTTACGGTCCGGAACCACAGCTTAACGCCGTAGTTCAAGAAAAACAAGAAATTAGAAAGTGGTTTGCAAAATGGTAACGCCTGACCACACTACAAAACAAACATTACAAAAAAAGACTAACAACATTGATTTGCCTATGAATATATGAATCTCATAAATCCATGTCGTTTTAGCAGGCCGGTGACAGTTTGCGGTACGAATGTTTTTTATAGGAAACATTTTTTGATTATACTAATAGCCTAGGACTCTGCGGGTCCGTTTCCAACTTCTTGAGACAAAACATTCTAGACATACTTTCCTAATAGTTTTTTAGGCATATGGCAATTCGCAGCATGAATATTTTTGTAGAAAATATTTTTTGATAATACTAATAGCCTATAACTCTAGATACGAATGAGGGGGTGTTCCCATTTAACCGGAAAGTTTTTCTGATTTTCTAGAGAGCGCGTGTTATTTTGATAAATTAAAACATATTTTTTTATCTGTCGAGCCATGTGTAGAAAATGTCGAGAATTTAAAAGAACGCTCAATTCTACAAAGAAAAGGTACTCTTGTTTAGGTCGTCTAAATCCATCGGTTTTTAAGTTATTTGCATTTAAAAGGTTCAATGTACATATTTAGTTGATTTTTTTTTCAGGCACTGATATTGCTATTTTTTTTCTAAGTAGGCTTGTGACACCATTTGTCAACTTTACGTATCATTAAATTATTTAACTATTTTTCGTGCATGTTATTATTTGGGCATGAGGACTGGCTACTAATCAGAAAATGCCACGACATAATCATTTTTCTAACAGTGAGATAAGTGATATGATTTCTATTTTTGCTTAGGCAAATTTTACCGGACATAAGGCGACTCGAAGAGATTTACAATTATACCCAAATAGAAGGCAACATGATCATAAACTTTTCATAAATCTTTACAACCAGGTGAAACTGGATCTTTTCGCCCAAAAAAGTAGCCATGGTACTTCAAAAACTATCACAGTGGATGAAAAAGATGAAATTTTAATTCGTGTTTCGGAAAATCCAGGTATGAGTACTCGACGGTTGAGTGCGGCAACGAGGCTAAACCAATCGTCCAATTGTAGAAATTTGTAAAAATAAATGCTCAGGATCCGTATCACTATACTCCGGTTCAGCAATTATTGCCTCAAGATTTACCAGCTCGCCTACAATTTGCTCAGTTTCTACACAATATGTAAACCGAAAACCCAGATTTTCACAAAACAAATATTTTATGTACCGATGAGGCGACATTTACTACACAGAGAGTTTTTAATTGGAGAAACAATCATTTGTGGGATTACGAGAATCCACATGCTGTAAAAGAAAAACATTATCAGCATAAGTTTAAGGCGAACATTTAATGTGGTGTAATTTCTAATTTTGTTATTGAACCTTTTGAATTGCCACCCAATCTAACAGAACCTCGGTACTTAAACATTCTTCAACAGTTTAAACGAGCTCCTAGAAGATATACCACTCGCATTAAGAGAAAACATGTGGTTTATGCACAACGCGGCGTCACCACATATTTACATGAGTCACGCCAATATTTACATGAGCATTTTCCTCATCGGTAGATTAGCCGTGGAAGTGAATTTCTTTGGCTCCAGACCTAAATCCTCTGGACTTCTCTGTTTGGTCTTTGGTCAAACTTGAAGGATTTAATTCATCAGGAAGAAGTTAATTCTACTTCAGGAGTAGAGGTATTTACCTAAAAATAATAGGGAAATGTCATTTCACATTCAGAGATACTTAAGAAGGTGTACTTTAAAATGTATTGAGGTAGGTGATGGACACTTCCAACATTTGATTTGAAGTTTGTCATTAACAATATTGCCAATAATTGGTATTGTTATTTACTGTCGTTTTGTTGTTTTTACTGCATCTCCGTACCATTTCATCTTTTAAGCATAAAAAAAATCATAACAAAATACATTGAACCTTTTAAATTCAAATAACTTAAAAACCGATAGATTTCGACGACCTTTAAAGAGTACCCTTTCTCTGTATAATTGAGTGTTCTTTTAGATTCTCGACTTCTCTTGACAGATAAAAAAATATATTTTAATTTCCTTAAATAACATGGTGAAATTAGCGCCCTCCAGGAGCAACGTCAAAATAACCTTAAAATTCGTAATTCTCACACCATAGAACTACCAATTTTTAGACATACTATCAAAACTTCCTCAGTCATTGAGAAATCTTAGATAAAATTTAAACTTTAAACACATTGGTATAAGGCATGTTGAGCTCAATCATAATATTTTGGTGTCTAATATCTTCAAGTGTACATGGCCATCTTTGACTCACCCTGTAATAATATTGACTTGGATGATCAAACTATATTAACACCTCGCTGGTCTGTGCCAGTCCTGTATTTTTAATAAAATCAGGTCGCGTAGAAGTCGTCGTATATATTCCCGTTTTATTTTATTTTTTTACATAGTAATTCGATCCACACAAAAGATCGGCTTACCGTGTAAATTTGATTAGGGCGGCCGGATTCTGACCGCTTATATGGAAGACGGAGAGTTTAATACCATTAAAATATTTGTAATTGTTTGTTATATTTAATGGGTTCGGGCGGCCGAGATGGAAAAAAGGCCGCTCTGAATATAGTGCGTTTTTCCGCGACGGGTGTTTACCGAGAGTATAATAAAATTAAATTTTTTGCCGTTATGGAATTCACCGCGAGTCGAAGAAAAGACGCTCTCTGGACTGATTACGAAATGGAAGCCTAATTTAATTTTATATTGGAATCGAGAAAAAATTAATGTATTAGCGTAGAAGAACTCGAACGATCCAGAGCACATACACAATACGTATACCTATATGTCTCTGAAATATCATCGTAAAAACCTGTAAATGCAACGAGCGTTCAAATAAATTTGATCTCAACTTGGCTGTGGAAAAGAAACCATATATCTTAACCATTTTTAATCCAATATAGCTGACATATAAACATATTTTTGACAGATTGAAGTAGTTTGGTGAAATGGTTAAGTTTTTACCTTTGAATCTAATAGTCTGGGTTCAAATTCCAGTAACTTTATCCTTTTTTTTATTTTTTGCCTCTAATATAGACTAATGAAAAACGAAATGAGATAGAAATATTCATTTTCATTAAAACAATAATTTAAGATAAACATTGTATCACGAAATGGGTCGAAAATAGCCTCCACGTTGTTCTAAACATTCCTGACACCTTTTTCGAATAGAACCGAAAACATTTTCTATGAGATGAGGAGTAGTATTAAATCGCATTTATTTTTTCCAAAATTCTTTCTTAGAGATCAAGGTTATTAATAGGACACTTGAAAATTGTATTCTTTAAAGCGTGTTCTCACTAAGCGATTATAAAAAAATATTCTGTAACATACTACGATTTATTACCATTGTTTCACCCACAGTGTGTGCTCTAACACCATATTGCTGTTAATAAATTCTAGCAATTTTGTTATTATTCAACTGATATACGAAAGGTGTAATAATTTCTTCCCTATACCATTCAACTGTCAGAGTTCCACTAAGAAATTTGAGCCGATTATTCTTCTTCGACTAATAGCACAAATCAAACACAAAGTTTCTGTACTTGAAGGCGGGCTTCGACAAAAAAATTGTGCGACTTCTCATAACTTCACATTCTCACATTCTGCGAATTCACATAACCACTGAGATAAAACTATGCTTCATCAAAGAAGAACATGTTTCCCAGGTTGTTTTCACCAAGATTATTTAAAAAACACTGACAAAACTCTGCTCTATGAGGGTAATCGACTTGACAACTCGAAGTTCTTGACAACAAGTTACACGATAGAGAAATAGGTATTTTTTTAAAAGTATGGCAGGTGCCAAAAGATACACCAGTTAGCTGCGACATAACACGCACTAGCATATCATGGGGCACATCTTTTTTTCAGCTCCTCTGTTCGTGGTGTAGGATGGCCACTATCTTTCTTTCGTCCTACATTCCCTGGTGTAAACGAACCTAAACAGATGAATAATGTGGTGACGAGAACACTTAAACGTGTTGCAGTCGATATTTACAATCACATCAGTAAACTGTTCTTGAAACTAAAAGTAAGTCTTCATACATTGTCGTTCAACATTCCATCCATTTCTGAGGTAACACTCTACCATAAACGATTTTAGTGTTGTGTACACACCAATTTACAATTTACAATTCACAATTTAGTTTTTCGTAGAATCGAACACGAACTGTTTTGACTTTGACTCAAACTTTAATCTTGACAGTTTGAAGGCTGTCAAACGCGAAATCACAAAACAACAATTTTAGACTTGTACTTATCAAAGATATACATTTAAATGGGCACAGCCTACTTTGATATTAAATATTGTTGAACGCTAATTATATCTTCCTTAAACTTATTGTAAAAATTATTAAAGTAAAATTTAATTATCAAAATCAAAATTATTTAAATCAAAATAAATCAAGAGGTAAATTTTTATAAGCACTCTGAACTACATTTACTACTAGAGACGTGTAATTTGTCCATCTCGCTAAACGTAGTGATAGGTGGGCGACGTTGGCCACCTACCGTTCTAAGAAAATCGGTGAGCACACTGTTTACCTACCTATGTACTTACAATTAATACTATAGCGCGTAAATCTGAAGAATGATTACTATTATATCAAGCACATTTTTTTATTGGATGTTATCAGTCAAAATAATTATTTTCTCATATACCCCCTATTAATTTAATAGGGTAGGCGGCATTTTTTTCTAAACCCTATTTCTAAACTCTTTATTGCAAACCCGTATGCGGACCTGTTTGTAAAGCAGATCTTATCGTAACGTTCATTCCTTTACTCGCACGCTCCATTGACCCATCATTTGTCATCCCTTTTGCAGATTGTGGAGTAATAGTCTAGAACACTATATATGTAATTCGTGGCAAAACAATTATTCAAGATGTTTTATGTTTATTGCCGAATTTGCGTCAGTGTCGTGGATGTACAGCTTGCCCAAAATAGGATGTCCATCAAGTGTGTGGACACACTGTGCGCATGAAATACGCGACAGTAGATAAGTGGGGTTATGAACGTGTGCTATAACGCAGGGCTGGACTCGTAATCCGGCATGTTTGCTTGTGTCATTCAGAAACACCGACTGTCCTCATTCCTTGAGCGTACATTGCCACGACCAGTAAGTCTTTCTGCATTTATTCACTTTAAACGTGAGCGATTTGGCCTGTACATTTGGTTCTAGAACAAAAATTATCGTTCCACATCTACTGAAGTTAATTATTCAAGATGCAAATTCAAAATAGTTCACGGACAGAGGACGGCACAACACACAAATTATTTTCACGAATTTCACACAGTAATCTGTTTAACTAACAGTTTTTTGTTACCACTAACATCATTACATTATTATTTTTTACATCTACAGAGGACAATACACGTGTTACTACTATTTCTATACTTTTAGCCGCTGTTTGCAAAACCCGTTTATTAGCTATCAATATCGGGGGCATTATCGACCTTATTACCGCAAAATCTGTTGTTTCGTCCACTGTCAACCACAGAAATTTATTACATACATATATGTCGTCTTTGATATTTATTTTGTTTTACGTAATGTATGGCTACTAGGCAATGGAAAATCGGATACATATTTGGCACAAATCGAACCAAAATTCCTCTTTTCTAACTGTAGCAGGTGGAAATATCTTTTGATGGATATTTGAAGCTAAATGTCTTTTACACTCTCGGCGATCACAAAATAGATATCGACGACTGCAAGGAATACATAAAATATGTGTTCCGTCTATTGTAAAATCCTTGCAATTTTTAATCATATTTTAAGTCTATTCACAAATGGTAACGACTATGCCGTTATTGTAAAAATCCACACAAAATCAGGTATTATGTAAATACAGTACACGAATTCACGACAAAAAAATTGTTTTCAATGCGGTGGTCGATCCGTTTGCACCACCGCGCCGGCAGGTCGCTATCGGAATAACTCGCTGTCTTACGGAGAAAGTGTATTGCAGGGTCCTGGGTGCCCGCGAAACCTTCGTTCAGGAAAACAACGCCACGGACAATGGCGTCGGTATAGAGGGGCAAGAAATATGCACTTAAAAAATACAGTTTATACTTGAATTATTATAGAGTTGTATAGTGCCGACTCTGTGTGACAGCATACTTTTCCGAACCTTACTCATAACACTTTTCATTGTCGTGCTACATATAGCGTCTTCCTCTAACATTGCTCTCTAAACTATTTTCTCTTTCCCCGATGTGCGATTTCACGCACCAAACTAACTTACACAAGCTATATGTGTGCACTTATTCTTATTACTCACTAATGTACATAACGTGATTTTTGTTACAAGAATAATCAAATATACCAACACTAAAATAATATAGGTATAACGCAGCGATTATAAATATTGTCGATATATACCTAACTTAAATACCATATTTATATATACCATAAGTTAAATTCAATTAGGTTAAGTAATTTACTGTGTTATAATTTAGGTAATTGTTATTTATACACATTTTATGTCTGAATTTAAGTAGAGGAAAGTAACCAAATATGGAATACCATTTTGTTTTATGGATATAAAACAAAAACTTAATATAAATGAAAAAAAATTAATAGTAATTCTTATCAGTCAAACATTTTTACGTAAGTAATTAACATCCTTGTGTTAAATATATTAAATAACAATATAAAATCGAACATAAAAACAAAATAACAAATGGGGGTCTAAGTATGGAATAGGTAACTAAATATGGAATGTAAGCCTAAGGCACAATTTTAATAACAAAAATAAACTTAAACTACTCTGATATCAAATAATTATGGTCAAAAATATGAAGTAACTCTATTTACTAACAAAAAATAAACTTAAACTTAGCCATTCATATTCAGGCAAGCATATATGCCATTCTGCGTAGATCTGTTCTCGTTAAACCATGAAACTTGCTCTCCGTCATCAATATACAGGCATAGTCTACAACTGACTTTCAAGTTGTGAGCCCAATACTGTTTTTCTACCAAATTTAGTGGCTGCTGCGGATTCTGGAGACATTTAATTTTTTTTGACATAGGCGGAACAAAGTTGTTCTAGGCACTTGAAAATTCTGGGCCGCTTTTAAATAGCCCATTTTTTTCTCGGACGAATTTAATAGCTTCCGCCATTTTTTCTTCATTCCAGGTTTCTCGTTTTTTGGTTGATTGTGAAGACGACATTCTAGAAATAAATATAACATATTATTATTAAAAGAAATTGTAGCAAGTAGGAATCACCTGACGCATTAGGACCCAAAATGGAATATTCCATATTTAGGCACTAACGAATGTCCATATTTGGATTTTCATACCAGTTCAATCTTGTATTAATATTTTTACAAGCTGCTGTATTTTAATTGCAAGAGGTCCCAATACATATAATATCAACAACCAACAAACATAATATCGACATGCTTTATCATATAAAACATATATGTATTCATACATATCACCGAAAAATACTGATTTTTTCATACCTTTTAAAGTTTCCAAGAGGCGACAAAACAAAACATTCCTGCCACAAGCACAGCGTTCGCCCGACTGACGCGGTAGTGTGAGAATGACAGTAAAGTGAGTGAATGAGACAGAAGATGGTCATGTATTGCGTTTCGAACTTTTATTTTCTGAGAAATTGTGGTATTCCATGTTAAGACACCATTCCATATTTGGTTACTTTCCTCTAAATTAGGGAACCTGGAATCGTTTTGGAATTAAGGGTCCGAGAAAAAATAGTCACCAACAAAATCATCAACATTAGTGGTCTTATTACCTACAAAATGGTAAGGTAACAACAACAAGAATTTTTCTTTTTTACATCTAAAACGTTTCTGTTGTTATTACCAGCAAAATAATTTTTATACCGGGTGCCTGTTTAACCATTGTTTATTATTCAATTCAAATCTGAAACGTGACCGAACCACGTAGTCAGTTTTTACGCACTAAATTAACTTCAATTGTTCTAACCAGAACCTGGTAGGTACCTGTTTTTTTTTTCATGGAAAAAACGTCTAACGTCTCCAACAATGGTAGAAACAAAAAATGAAATGATCGCGAAACGCCGGAGACCGACAAAAAATCAATCGCGCCGAAATTAACATATTTCATTAAGGAAGACAATGGCATCACTCCACCGGAATCGATTGACACTAGAAAAAAAAGAGCCTACAGTAATTGAACTTCCCATCGTGTATAAACAATCGCCACGCTTGATCGCATCCAGAATTGCGTCGGGCTCGCTGGTCGGAATGGAGCAGTGGCGGCGGCTCCATATTGGCTCAAGGATTATAGCCTCTCAGAAATATTAAGCAAATCACAAAGTCACAAAGTACATATTTTTCCAAATATTTTTCGTTAATTTTTTTTCCATATGTTATTACGATAGTTATATCCTGGAATGGGTACTGGAACCTTCGGCGTAGAAACCAAAAACTGGACGTTTTCCACGATTGTTATAATTTAGGTTTTGCGTGCAAACTAGTTGTAACACCACGTTGTCCAGAGGAAGGTACCTCTGTACGATATGTCTATCAACTCTGAAAATAATTAACTTCTCATATATAAAATTCTCAATCCTCTGGCGTGTCACAAACCCAACATTTTAATTATAATACATTTCGACACAATGATTTTAAGAATCAATTCAAAATTTTGACATGACATGACATACGTAATCTACATTACTAAAGATACTACTATTAATAAAGAGCGTTCCAAAAAAACGTCATCAAATCTGGCTATGAACGAGAGAGATGGAAATAGCGGTTATGTTGAAGCTCAAAACAAAACTTTGTTGTTGTCAAACTTTTGACAAGGGACTGTCACATTAGTAATGGCTTTCACATGATGTAACAGACTTGACAATTAAATAAGGTTATACATTTAATTTTGTTTTCTGGGAGATGTCCTTTTATGTATTATTGTGTCGGGAGTTTTATTGTTGACCATGTGTAGCGTCAGTCAACTTCTCAGTACCGTGGTAGGTGTTTATGTTAGGAAATTATTGTTTTTAAAATAAATTTCATACAATGTAAATATAAACAGTTCGACCATCCAGCATTACTCAAAGATTTAGACCTTATAAGTAATTCTAACGAGACTTTTTTTACCTTATAACGTCAAAATGTTCAGTAGTCTGTTCTCAGTCCCTTGAAAATAAAACGACAGAGGACTAAACAGCCAACCAGAGGCCTGATTAGAGTAGAAATAATGGTAAAATCATAAATCTAAAGGTAAAAGAAGATAACTGCGAGTAGTATCAGTAGGCTTTTCTAAATTGGACTCCGGAGAGTATACACATCCACGTAGGAGGAATTGAGTGAAAACTTCTGTTTAAAAAACTTTTTGCTGTTTGTACCTTTGTGCAGTTTACTGTCCAATAAAATACACACCCTTGCTTCAAGGGTGTCATAATTAAAAAAAAAACTCTTATATTTGAAACTCATGAACCTGCGGGATAAACATTATCCTATCAGTCCTCTCTAAAGTGGTTTAACTTAACTTCAAAATCAATCCGTCGAATGGCCAAACTCCAAATTGTTTTTTAATTTATTTTAATTTTAATTTACTTCGCCGACTTTATAGTCACACTTCCTCAGCGTAAACGCTGGGAAACATTCACTCATTCCTGCTCCAGACAGTGATGACTTGATATATCATCCTCGTCTCCAGCAGAAATTATGCTCAGGCGAGGGGAGGAAATTCATCCTGTCCCAAAACCGTTCTTACAATGTGACAAGTTTGTAACAATATTGCCTTTTTGGTCATTTCTAATGATATTATAAACCACTCCTAATGTCGCGAGATTCTTGGTGAATCTGGTCGTCATCACTCTCTCTGCCAATATTACTAGGGCGTATGTCTCCACCTTCTCTAGTTTCCATAGACGCTTCAACTCGACTGATAGATTTTCGTATTTCGCGATCTTCTCCCGTTCAGTCTTCTGAATGTTGTGAGTAAGTGGCACTGCGATGTCTATGATGATCCCTCTTCGTTGTTCCTTGTTGATCAGCACAATATCTGGTCAGTTGAAGTCCACTGTTCGGTCGGTGATGTATCTATCCCAGTACATCACTGCTACTTCCGATTCCAGCACAGCTTCTTGGGTACATTTGTAGTATAAAACAGTAGGCCATACTTGAGGGCCAGTTGTTGGTGGATCATCTCCGCAAGTTGGTTGTGCCTACCGAGATATGCCGACTCTGCTAACGCGGGACACCCTCCTATTATATGTATTATGTGTTCTCTAGTTTCGCCTGCAGATCCACATTTCTTAATTTATTATTATTGTTATTATTATTGAAGTATTTTCATATTTTATGTCGAATAATATGATATCTAGGGAAATAATGCTGTATATACCAAAAACCACATTTTTTAGCTGAATTTATTGAAATACATAATAAACTAAATAATAAACTAAACTAACTTCGAACTAAAGTAGGTAAATCGTTTTTGGCTTTTCTGGAAACGATATTTTTTTATTTGTGTCACCTTAGTAGCAAGGGTGCGAAATACTCGCCCACGTATTTACGAATCTTTTCATTCGATAAATAGCTCGTTAATAAGCATTCAGCAGGTTGCATTCCAACTGCACTAATTATTATTTCAGTCAGTTGTCGTTCGGCCTCGGCGTTAGAGAGTATCGCTTTTGTATTTTCATTTTAAATAAAAATTAATCCGCTGCAAAGTTTAATAGCAGAGCCATTATGTAGCCGATCTTTGTCAGACAAACGTGAAAAAAAAATCTTGGGGGTCGTATTCCATATTAAATATTATTGTAAAATATAGTGTTTTGAAAAAAAATGGAATTTTAATAGAAAATTCAGTCGACACACTTATGAAAAAATGTACCGATTTGCAGTTGCAATTTAAAAAATAGGCTTTTTTTGTTTCCTCTGCGTATTATTTGGTGGTGAACAATGGACAAAAATGGAATTGCCTGATTTAAGTCATTTTTAGACTGCCGAATCACAAAGCATGTAATGTCAGCAGTCTAACTTTCAGATTCGACCCTAAAAAATTCAAAAATTTCAGTTGCGCCATGTTTCTCATAAGTATCCACTTGCAACCCCCACATTTTTATAGCGCATGCCGCCACTGATTATGTTGCTTACGTATATACCACGCAAGAAACTAGAGTCCCCAAAATAAGGTTATTCCGAGACGCCGCTGGAACAGACGAAACGGAATTAGATCTAAGTGTGCTGTGGTGTAGGCCGTAAAAAAGCGGTGTAAATAATTAGAAAATTTACCATAATTGACGCGCCGACTCCGAAATTTACATATGTACATTAGTCACAGCGGAGCACAGGCGGCGGTGGACACCGCTCCGGCACGCACCTGTTTTTTAAATGGACTTCTGTACAAATGAGCAATGGGTGGGGCCAAAACGTCGGTACAATGATTGTCGTGGCAGCCAATCACGTTGGGAAGGTAATGCCAGGTTACAGTGCATAATGTGCATATAATGTTGGCCTTATCAGATGCGAGACGCGGGCTATGCCCTTCTCGCTTTACTTTATTATACTCTCAAGATGGAAGCCGTCGATATGTGATTAATATATTTATTGACTCCAGTTTTGGAGCCCAGTTGGCCCGGGATCCATATGTTACCGCGCGGAACTTGTAGTCTGCCAAATCTGGGCTTATAAAGGGATGACGTTCGAACCGCGCTTAAGACCTTCGCAATTACGTAGGCTAATTGGTTTAAGTCTCGTACATACAAGGTATACATAAAATAAGGATCATATTAATTCTTCCGAAAAATAGGTTTTAGAGAAATTATTGGTTTTTCAAAAGGACTTTTTGTAATATATATATTTTTAATGACAATCAGTATTTTTTAGATAAACTACGATATGTGCTTTTCTGCAATATAATAAAGCACAAATTAAAGGGGACAATTTTCGAAACATATCGGTGACGTTATTATGTCATATAGAAAGATGATTAAAAAATATGTGCTTCTATAACACGTCTTCAAAAAGAAAAAAAGTTTTTCTTCATCTACTATTCCCATATTTCCAGGATAATGATTTTATTCATTATTTTATGCAAACCGTCTATAATTACTTACAATAAAATGTATTAAGATTCTTCCAGTCGTATTACACTGTTTTACATTTTATATCCCCTTTCCAATGCAATGTGATTGTTGAATGCTGAAAATAGAGTCCTGCTTTATTATCTCATCTTTTGTCATTAGAAGAGAACATGCTTCCCCTTTAGCCACCCAGAGAGATACCAAGTGGTATATATAGTAAATATTTAAGAGGATTGAAACTTTATATCTTTGTGTAAAACACAAAAGAAAATATTTGAATATTGCAAAATTACTACGTCGGAGATTTTTTTTTTGCTAAAATATACTTAAATGTTTAGATACGTTTGTTATAAATGTTTAACACAAAACATGTTAATGTTGGTTGGTCTGAAGTTTACAATGGTGCTAAAAACTGAAGCAGTTGAAAACCTACAATAAGTTTCATACAAATATTTTATTTTCAAGTTACATAAACTCTAAGAATTATTTTTATTCAAAACTGATGTTAAACATTTAAAACGCTTTTGAAAACATTAAAAGTATGCGAAATATCAAAACAAAAGTACCTTAAAAGTTCACATTAGGTAAATGAGATATCAGATGTTCAAAGATCGCACAAAGATTATACAAAAATCATTTTGCATCAAATACAGAATCAACCATTTTTTTACAACCCACATACCTTAATGAAGTTTTAAATACAATAATGGGTTTAAAAAATAAAATAACCGGTAGCAGAGGTCGAAATTCCAATAAAACCTTTAAAAATAATAGCTGCTGATTCGATTCATGTTCATCGATTCACATATATAGTAAACTTGGCAATAAGTACTGGAATTTTTCCTGAGAGCTTGAAAACATCAAATGTCAAGTTATACATAAAAAAGGTACTAATAAGAATGAATTAGGTAATTATGGACTGATATCTGTTTTATCTAGTATTAGCAAAATATTCCAAAAAATAATATACTATAGAATTATCAACTTTCTGGAAAAACATTCGTTGTTTTTGGATACACAAAATGGTTCTCGTACGAAAGAATCAACAATAAAAGCAGCGTATCAAACTTTGTGCAAAGTAATAGATTCAATGAACAGCAAAAAAAATAACAGTTGCAATATTTCTGGATCTGCCAAAGGCCTTTGATAGTGTAGAACACGATATTCTCCTCAATAGAATTACAACCTATGGAATAAGAGGTTATGCACGCTGTTTGATTAAATCCTATTTAAAAAACGGCATGCTATGTGTAACAGAAATAGATAAAACAGGAAAACTGCTTAAATCTTCAAAAATGTTGATTAAAAGAGGAGTACCACAGGGGTCAATACTGGGACCTCTGTTGTACATAATTTATACGAACAGGTTACCTCAGATGCTAGATGACTTTTTATAGTCCAATATGCCGACGGTAGCACCATAATTTTTAGTGAACAAACTTTTACATACATTAGACAATTTCTTTTTATCGATAAATCTTTAGCTCAACAAAGAAAAAACCCAGCCATTAAAATTTTCAAATAAAAAGTGCGATGATATGATACTACTTACCAACACATATGAATCAATAACTTCTGTGGACCAATTAACATTTCTTGGAATAAAAATATACACTAGGCTAGACTGGAAAGCACATATTGACATTTTGGTGCACAATATGGCTTCTTATTGTTTTGCCTTAAAAACCATTGCACAAAACATTAACAAAGATGTAGCTTTTATGGCAATCACGCCTATATACAATCAAAAATTAGATATGGCATTATCTCGACATTATGACACCTCCTCGCGAATAGAGTCTTTGTCTTACAAAAACGGAGTCATAGGAATATCTTAAACATAAGACAAACTGAGTCATATAAAGAGAAATATGCTGCAAATAAGAATCTTACCTTAGCTAACCTCTATATTACATGAATCAATAATATTTGTAGTAGAAAACAAGTTGTTGTTCGAAAACCACACAATAAATCACATATAATCCCTTTTCTATTTTTTCACATGTTCGACACCATTATAAGTCTTTTTTGAACAAATAAATGCAAACTAACTAACTAAAGTAAATACTTTTAGCACTACACTTGCCACTCAGATTTTTCGTAAATTGTAAACATGAAAATTTGACTGTCCAGTTGTAAACCTAAATGCATTCGAGACAATCCCAAGCAAAACTGCAATATTTCTTAAACTTCAAACGCAGAATGTAATACTGAACACTTCCGAAGAACTTATCTACTTTATTGACTTCATCGATGGCAGCCACTTTATTTTACAACATCATGAATGTAAAACCACAAATGTAGCTGAATAATTATGTTAACGCTTCTCTCAACAATAAAAAAGAAGACGTGTAATTTAATATAGAAAGAAAATGGAAAGATGTACACACCTATAGGTACTCATGTTACAAAAATATTAAGGATCAGTAAAGTTACGACTATCACGGATTTATTTGATTCATAATTAATGAATTACTTGAAATTACAAATAATTTAATTACAAAATCAATTATTTACAAATTTATTTTCAATTTTATAGTAAACATCCCTAAAAATTATTGCATCATATTTTTGTACATTAATAGGTAATATTTTATTTTTTTCATGCTAAAACTAAAATGGCGGATGTTTTCTCATCACTGTATTAATTTAGCGATTGTTTTTAACAATTTTTAATACGTTGAAAAAAGTCAAGAAAAGTGTTTCAAACTATGGAACATCGAAGGTATATTTTTTTTACAAACTCCTTACTGAATATGTTAGACAACTGGAAGGATTAACCTACTTCTACCTCTGGTTATACTGGCCAAAAAACTACTCAAAAAAGAATGTAAATCTTTTTAACATGTAACCATTATTAGACAGTGTCCCCATGATTATCCTCCCTATGATTACTTTAATCAGTATGGTGTCTCCAAAACAACGGCTAAAACTGTATTTGCACTAAAATTCGATTGCTTCAAGGGTTACGTTTTCCAATGAAAAATACTCTCTCTTTCTGCCAACTGAACAATCATATATGCCATTCTGCCAAAAACCGCAGTACACAGAAGTTGTTAGCTAGATGGATACCCCATTTTTATTTATGAAAAAAGCGATTGAAATAATATGGTACGGTTTCTCAGAGCCTGCTCTTGTTAATAAAGTAAACACGATATTTACCTCGAACATTGACGTTTGAAGAAATATGGGCGTTTCCGAACTCACGCCCTAATACGACCAGTCCCGATTTTGGTTAACGGTTGCAGAGGTTACCGTCACGAATTCCTCGTCAGTAAAATGCACAATATTCGTTCGTAATAATTACCACAGAACGAGATGAATTTCCTCCAAAATTCTGTTACACAAAATCATTTCTATTTATGCCCATACTTAAAGAACACAATTTCCCAAGGTCCTATTAATAACATTTACTTACTACCATTATTTAACACTACAATACACTTCATTAACACTACACTTCATCTTCTTGTAATTTTTATAGATTCTATTCGAAAAGAGTTTCAGAAATGTTTAAAATAACGTGGTTAAGTGAGGCAAAAGTGTTAATTTTGAACAATTTTTTTGTAATTAAATGCCTAAGTATATTTATCTCATTTCTTCATACAATCAGACCAAGACAAAAAAAAAGTTGTTAGAATTTGAACCCAGACCCTCGTAAACTACTTTTTTTTTTCACAACGGATACTTTTGCAAAACTTCAACACTCCTACGGAGACAGTGTTTTTTCAACAGCCCAGGTTTTTCAGTGGTTTAAGGCATAGAGTCGATTGAAGATGAACCACGCAGCGGAAGGCTTCACCTTCTTGATAACCAGGGAATTGTCCACAATGAGTTTGTGCCTCCAGGCCAAACAGTGAATCAACACTTTTACAGAGAGGTTGTTGAAAACCTTCGAAGACAGTACAGAGAAAATACTTGTAATTCTATTCAAATATATTTTTTTTAAACCAGTCTCATTACTTAATTTACGTACCTCGTATGTGTTTTTTGAATATGTATTTTGTACTTTATATACAGGGTGTCCCCAGATTGAGTTACCTACCTATAAGTGAAATGTACAAAAAATTTAATTTTTCGGCAAAGTCATTCTTCATAAAAAGCTTTGCTTGTCTTGAAACGTCCAGAAAGTTTGTTGTTTGTTCAATTTAACATACAGGGTGTTCAAAAATAAAAAAAAGTTAAATAATAATGTAAATAATAATGAGTAAAGTACCTTAAATATTAACGCTATGTAAAAATGTTATTAAGAAAAATTGTTTACAATTAAATTTAATACTCAAATATGAAAGCCTGGCCTACTAGTCAATATTCCGCAATTCCGCAGTTTTTATCATTGTACTTTTGAAGTACAGCCATTTTCCTTTATAAAAATTATGTTTACTAAAGGCATAGACATAATAAGAAATCGTAAATCCCAAAAATGTTATCCCTCTATATCCTACATTTTATTTTAACTTTGTGTTTGATAAAACTTCTCATAGAAAACGTTTTCTTTTGCCTGAAGTTTTAATTTGATGGAATTACCACACACCACATACTCATATATCATCCCTAATAATAATATTTCATCTTGCCTGAAATGAAACTATTTTTCTCTAACTGTGACCTCTTTCGCATTACCGCAAATCAAGACTTACTAACTAATAACTTATCATCTCCGCCGTCTAAGGTGCCGTTTCTATATCGGCGCTTTTCAATTAAAACCTCGAAGATATCTCCGAGATGGCTTTCGGCGGGTAGACGGGGGCAGGGGTGAAGAGCCCCCGTGGCGCCCCCGCTATTAGGCGGGCGGTCGCCGCGGGACTTCGCGGGCCCGATTCCATTGCAACGCGGCTAATTATACCGTTCATTAACAAAGTTTATTAATCAATGTTCAATAGTAATCATAGCCAATGGACGTATTACGATGGCCGCTGGCTGGCACCTTCTCGCGAGAGTTGAATGCGGATGCTATCCTTTGAAAAAATAAAAAAAAATGGCGCGAGTTATAATCACCACAGGGGAAAAAATACAATCAGTATAGAAAATGCTTAATTAGGGTGACACGAAAAATATTACAAAAAACAGATTAATTCAACTAACATAATATCCTACTCGAATGCAGAAAAGTGTCAAAATAAGTGCTAGAAGAAATATGATGTTTATATCGAATTGTCAAATACCTATTTTTCGTATAATTTGTAAATTAAACAAAGTTAAAAAAACCTATTTCTGTAGTTGTTCTAAAAGTGTTCATGACCCAAGTCGTTTTAAACAATTATCCTAATTTGAAAAGGGGCGAATTAGGCGATAACATGGAGAAGATGGGCTGAGGATCAGAGTTGTGCAAGGATGCGAGGTTCTGATTGTCCCAGGAGTATCCTGTGACGTGACAAAAGTATCTGAGATTGCTTGTTGTACGACATCGACGAGAAAATATCTGGCAAGTACCTGATACTTTTATTGCAGCTACAGGCAGAGCAGTTTCAAGGATGAGTGTAATCGACCTTTATTTACTCGCGATGGAGAAGTTTATGACCCGTTTTGGGGAGCTTCCTCTTACAAACAGCCACAAAGCTGTCGACTAAACCCGAATGGAACAAACAGTGCAACACTATTTCCTTTTGGGATGAACCTAGATTTTGTTTGAGTGGTCGTAATGATGAAAAACAAAATTTAATTTTCATGTTAGAACGGCATACAGGCATTACTCCAGGCACTATAATGTGGAGGGTTAGGTATATGCCTAGGAACTAAGTCACCACTAGTATTCATAACTGCAGCCCTTTATGAATATTGCAGCCCGGCTCATCAACCACAGTTTTAAAGACACTCATCTGGCCTTCAAGATCACCAGATTTATCACCCATATAACATGTGTAGGTATTGTACGTAACATTGCATCGGTCGAACAACTATTGAAAGATTGTCAAAGCCTCCAGCAACATTGAACGAACTTGAAGCGTTGCAAAAATAGTTTAAAATTGTCATTCTGTCCATTTTCAAAGATCCTTAAAGTAAAAAAGTAAAAATAGGTAAAAATAAAAGTGCCAAAAATTTATTATGTACAACTAAACGAACGAAAACTTTAGATTAGCCTTACGAACGAAAGGCTTTATTGAAAAAGAAAAAAGGACAACGAAAGAAAACGTGTTGTGTCGAACCTTCGATTCAAAGGGTCCGGAAAGCAGAGATGTTAGTTGTACTTTCTGTATACTTAGTAAAGTAAGTATTCTGTATACTTAGTAAAGTAGATATAAGAAGGCGAAGTCCTCTATAAATCATTCTTGATATATCGTGAGATGATTTAATGAATAGCAATTTAGGGCCAAGGGAATTTAATGACTTGTTTAGGTGAACACAAATGCTCAAAAACTTGGTACAGGTATGATTGCACTTTCAATCAAAAAAAAGTGCCTTGCTCAAGCCAACGAATACGACTGTCTCTTTTAGGGGGCGCGTTCTACACTAACAAGAGGAATTATTGAGGAAACTGAACAATTTCGGAATTTCATACATATGAGTGCAGTCCAAGTACCAAGACCAAGGAAAGTCATTTCTGTTATAAAAGCGTAATTATCACATTGCAATTTTTATCTTCATGTTTGTACATAGTAATGTAAGTCTAATTTTTAAAAGTAACGTTTCCAATCTACTGAAATTTTAGGCGATTGCTACTCCTTTCGTTTCATATCTTCAGAACAACAATTACAAATTTAATTTTTATTTACATATCTGCTTTTATAATTTTTATGTGTGCCAAATCTCGTGTGTGCCAAAAACTCGAAAAATACGGTTATTCTTAATTTAAAGAAACTCTTTTCTCTATGAAAACTGAGAAGAGGACACCAAAAAGGTGTTAGAGTGTAAAGCAGAAGACACAGCGCATAACATTATTCCATATTCACCATATTCACTAAATTTCAAAATGCAGTGGTTTAAACGATCGTTTATACAAAGTAAACGATAACCACCTATTAACTAAAAAAAGAAACTGTATTATTTCATAACCAATTCCACCTCTGTTGACCTACGCAGTTAATCTTCGCAGTCATAATGTGCTTTTGTTGTTGAAATATTGGCAAACAAGAATTTTATGGCTACATGATTTAATAGTAATTTATGTGACAGCCGCGAGAGGAAGCCTTTAAAAACAATATATGTATAAATATGCTGGGTGCCATTAGGCATGTACTTGTGAAAATTATTGCCCCAGCTGAGCGATTAGCGGTGTTATTACCAAATAGAGAAAATACCTATTATCTCCCGGCCAATGGGAACGCCGCAAAAAAGTGCGCATTTAATGCCGGCGAATGAACGGAATGATTTCGGATTATTTTTTAAATTCGGATTAGATTAGATTTTGTTTATAATGTTAATGTTAATAATTGATTGCTAAATGGAATTTGTAATTTTAAATGAAAAAAAAGGCATAAATTCGGGTCACTAAATTCTCCCTAATATGCTTCGGGCTCTGCCCATTTTTCCTAATACGTCGAGGAAAAAACCGGTTCATTTTAAGGCAACTAAAACAATAATCGATCGATTAAGTATACGTACTTTTTGTTCAAGTATCAAAATAGTACAATTTAATGAAATTAAATGATATGAAACTTAAAAACTGAATAGACAGTATGAGAGTAGATATTTGAAATATATTATTTTGTGCATGAGTAGGATTGAATTTCATGAAAGGTAAATTTATGAAAGAAAAAAATATATTTTGAAAAAAATAGTCGTAATTTTATGACCGTACCTTCGGTTTTTGTTATGATTTTTGACCATGCAAAGAAAAACAAAAGGCCAGCTTCTTAATTAATCAAAAAAAAATCTGTCGTTTTTAAATACCCTGGCTGATAGATCGGTATAAACCTATCTCTTGAATAGGGTAATTATGTCTTTTTAGATAATTTTGTCTTTTTTTTCTACCCCTGCCCCCGAAAAGCAACTTTTCACCATGGATTTTGAGTTTGAAATGAACAAACCAAAATGTATTCACTTACCGTTCTATTTCTAAGGACTGTACAGGAAACGATGAACATGAATATAATGAATATAAAATCTACATAAATAATAATTAGCAGTACCTACCTACTTAAGAAGATATTAGTTAATCTAATTCGCCTAATTACTTTTATACAGACATAACGAACCACAGGTACAATGATACAAGCAACACATTTTTGAAAAATTAATCAACTGTCATATTTTGTTTACAAATCGAATAATATCTACAACAGCTTTTGATTAGAACCTCTCCAATTAATTTTAAATTCATTAGAGAAAGTACCATTTTGAATTGAACTCCAGTTGCAGTGTTACGTGCAGGCAAACACTAGACGATATTTCTTATTGTTGGTGACCATCTTGCGTGGACGTATACCAAATAAGTGCTCATCCAGTAGTCTTCAAAAATATTGCACCCTCTTCGATATAAATAAATTATGTGTATATTAACGACCACTTTTTTTACCCGATTAATATATACTTTATAGCGATCAAGTTCAACAGATGATCTGTTAAGGGAATATGTTTATTTTAAATATGTTCTTTCTAAAAACATTTTCTACAGTTCTTTGTTTTTTGACATGGTGGACAACAACAAATACTATTCTATAATGTATGAGCTGCTAAGCTAGGATATTCGTCCATACGACTTCTTTATTATATCTAAAATATTTTTTACTCATTCATGCGGTACAACTTTTCTTCTTTCTTATTTTTAACACGTTTTTGTTGGTTGGCCTATATGTCGTTATTGTTGTATTATGTATTCTGATTGTTCTACAGGTTTCAAATTTTGCATACTTACTAATCTTTGATAACAATGTAATGTTATTATAACTTGGAACTGATTCCGACTGAATCTGATTATCGACTCCGAAGGCAAATAATGGAAATCTCGCAATTGAAAAATTTGATAATACCATTTTTGGGCTCATTTTTCTCATCTAATGAGGGACTCGATAAGTCAGATAGCTGGTTTTTAAAATTTATGACCAAACATAATGACAATGTTTAGATTAAGATTAGACCGAAAATTCTGCATTGCAATAAACTCAATCGAAATATGACAATTTTCTAAACATAATTATAGATACTTATTAGGTAATACATTAATGGGAAAGCCGATTAAATTAAATAATTGAAAATATAAATAAAAATGTTATGAGAAAAGGTTTTTAAAAAATAATTAATTTTTATTCATAAAATTTTATATGCACTAAAAAGGATAACGTAGACTTTTCTCTTGCAGTGCCCGTAAATGTTTAATTTTTGAAAGCAAAACTAATTGCGAACTCAGTTCTTGGATTTATACGATTAAATATTAAATCGTAAGGTGGATCATTGAACGCAAATCATCATAATCAATGATTGATGATAAGTTAAGACCCACGTTTAACTCTTTAGTCAGATAAAACCAAGAACTGACGAGTTCACTACTTAAATATTGTAAACAGACGCTCTGATCTGCGTCCATGTTTTACAAATACGTCTTAACAATTAGTTTTGTTTAACCATTAGCTGCTATTTGTATTACGGTTGTTTATACCTTCTATGTAAATATACTAACTACCCTTCATTGGTGATTTGTATTTATAATGCATTAATAATGGATATTCATAACGTTGTTAATTATATGGACGATTGTATAAGATTTTTGGGAGGGGTTTATCATAATCAAAGTTACAGTTTTGTAGCACTTATAACAAACGAATATTTTTTACTTTAAAAAGGAAAACGCCGTACCACCGTGTGATTTTTATTTCTTTCAGCTCTCCTTTCCCCCCTTACATAATCCAGCTACCAACAGTGTTATAATTACTATTATTTAACTGCTACTGTTTTTTAAATAAATATGTTTTTCTATTGTTACGGCAATTTCGAGTGTTATTTTATGGTTAGCTTCCGTTTCCGACCTTGATATTTTATTTTTAACTTCCTTTCGAGAATGATTGTCTTCTCCCCAGCGGTCTACAAACATATAATACACAATATTTATAGCGCGATGGGCATACACGCTGTTATTACTCGCTCCCTGCTCTCAAACGATAACATTCCTTAATGCGATGTAAACATGGGCGTCTATTAAATTTACCTAAACGTATACTATTTCAGTTTATTACATCCTCGCCTTTAATTATTAGTTAAAGAGCGCGGCAAGTCCAGTTTTGCGATCGTATGTGGGACTCGGTGCAAGGAACGTGGTCCTATGAGGCCCGTTTTTGGTCCTCTAAAAAATGTCAAATTCCCCAAAAAAAGATTTCATAAGTACATTTTTCACATAAAAAAAACTCATCAACGTTATTCAAGAAAAAATGACCACTCGGTCCCCAATCGGATAACGGGCGAGTGTTTTTGCCTCTTGTGCCTGCAGGTAGTTTTAGCCGTTGTGCTCGAATATACTATATACATGTTTTATTTAATAATGTACAATATACATATGTACAAATTTACTTGAACACTTATCCATTTAACACCAAAACATTTTTTTGTGTTGGTTAAATTTAACTAATGTTACATTTGACAACTTCTATACTTTCAAATGTATCTGTCTACTGTACATTACCTTTATTAATACCTACTTTTAAACCAAATGTCTGCGTACACCATACAGTATACTTTTCTTCTGAATTATTACAACTTTTCTCTTTAATTCCCGACTTTTCGTTGTTATTCTGAAACTGAATACATACAACGTGTTTCATTATAAATAATTGATGAAATCAAATAAGTATTGTTATAATTAATAAATATCTGTATATTATGTGATTCAATTTTAGGCCATGTCCACCTTCGTCAACACCACGAGAATTGGTTCACTCCCTTTTAGCATTTACTAAGATGAAATGAAGCTACCAATTGAAAAGTCCCCGGTCTACCATAGTAAAACACATTTTTTTTGGCAAAATTCGATTTTATTATTCAACATAGTTGCCTTCGAGGGCGATACAGCGATTATAGCGATCTTCCAACTTTTCGATACCATTTTTGTAGTACGATTTGTCTTTTGCTTCAAAATAGGCATCAGTTTCGGCGATTACTTCTTCATTGGCGCTAAATTTCTTTCCAGCGAGCATTCTTTTGAGGTCTGAGAACAGGAAAAAGTCGCTGGGGGCCAGATCTGGCGAATACGGTGGATGCGGAAGCAATTCGAAGCCAATTCATGCAATTTTGCCATTGTTTTCATTGATTTGTGACACGGTGCATTGTCTTGATGAAACAGGACTTTTTTCTTCTTCAAATGGGGCCGTTTTTTAACGATTTCATCCTTTAAACGATCCAATAACACTACACTATATAATAATCGCTGTTGATGGTCTGGCCCTTTTGGAGGTAATCAATGAATATTATACCTTGCGTATCCCAGAATATTGATGCCATAACCTTGCCAGCTGACTGTTGTGTTTTTCCTCGCTTTGGATTCGGTTCATCGTGTGCAGTCCACTCAGCTGACTGTCGATTGGACTCCGGAGTGAAATGATGGAGCCATGTTTCATCCATTGTCACATATCGACGCAAAAATTCAGGTTTATTGCGCTTGAACAGCTTCAAACACTGCTCAGAATCATTAACACGTTGTTGCTTTTGATTCGATTGTTAGCTCACGCGGCACCCATTTTGCACACAGCTTTCTCATGTACAAATATTCGTGAATGATATGATGTACACGTTCAGATGATATCTTCACAATGTCTGTTATCTCGATCAACTTCACTTTACGGTCATTCAAAATTATTTTGTGATTTTTTTTTATGTTTTCGTCGGTGACAGCCTCTTTTGGGCGTCCACTGCGTTCGCCGTCTTCGGTGCTCATTTCACCACGTTTAAACTTAGCATACCAATCAATGATGGTTGATTTTCCTGGTGCAGACCCCGGAAACTCTTCATCAAGCCAAGATTTTGCTTCAACTGTATTTTTTCCTTCAAAAAGCAATATTTTATCAGCACACGAAATTCTTTTTTTTCCATCTTTTTTCAAATAACAAAAGTGGCTACACTCACAACGCAATATCTCACAAACTAATGGTCGGACTGCTGTCAAATTTTTACACGTATCGTTTGAAGGTTGGTACTAACTAAACATCATATGGATTTAATACTAGCACCGCTATCTGTGTTTCAGACCGGGGACTTTTCAATTGGCCTTATATATGAGCTGTTAAGTACTGTCTCACCTCTACCTTTTTTGGTTTACCTCAGGGCAGCTTCTTCGAGACCCATCGAAAACTCGGACCTTTTTTATTGGAGTTAACCCTTCAGAAAATAATGTTATTATTTATTTTAAAGAAAAAACAGTATTACCTTTGTGAATCGTTTTTTACAACGTGAATGTTTATTTCACATATCGTCTTTGATATTTAACAATAAAATGATATGCAATTAATAATAAAATAATAAAAAATATATAGGTACATAGATTGTTATTATACTTAAGTTAAACTTAACTTAAAACTTAAAAATCGTTTGAATTGACTCTTAACTCAACACCAGTATTTTCCATCAATCACATTTGTAATTGTTATCCCTTATATCACTATGGTCCATAAAGTGTATCCGATCAACTAAACTGGCTATCTTAATTTATATAATTTTTATGATTACCCTAGATAATGCAAATTTTTATTTCAGTACTGGTACAAAAAAGGTTACGGAGAGAAAGAAGAACTAGAAAAAGGCTCCACGACCAGCTGGAAATAGAAGCCAAGAGGCGAGCACAGCTAGAAGACGCACTAAGGGCTGCTGGTGCCCCTGAGCAAATAAGTATAATAAACGGTAAGATACTTAAAATACATACAAACGCGTCTAATACTCCGAATTATCAAATAAGTAAGCAACACTTTAAACATTTTTGACGTTCTTGTGATAATATTTATTTTAGCCAGTTATATTGCAACGTATCAATAATAATTAGATATTCACACACTTTTACACTTAACACCGAAACCTTTTTTCACTCAACGCGCACGTTTCGCCAACCCTATTTTCATCATCAGGAGATGTTTAAAACTGAGTTTTACTTGGCTTTAGAAAACAATTTTAATCATCTCCTGATAATGCCAACTTGGTTGACGTATAGCGCGCGTTGATTAAAAAAAGTGTATCGGTGTTAAGTGTAAAAGTGTTCGAAAGAAGTATTAATTTACTTCTACGCTCATGGTTCCAATTCTCCTCCTGTAATAAGAATTAGAATTGTATTCAATTTTGAAAGAAAACATACATATGTGCTGAACTTAGTAACAACGTTAACATAATTACACTACCCTGCAAGATTTTGCTCCTAGACAATGAATAGTTCTTTCCGAAGTAATTTTTCCCGCTGAAAACAAATCCGGAACAGTTTTTTGACACATTTGAGGTTATGTAGCATTGCAATTTTTTTCTTCAAAAAAATATGTGTGGGATCTTAAAGTACAAGTCTTTCTCTTTCAAATGCCGTAGAGTTTGCTCTAATATCTTTTCATTTTCGCCGAGATATCGCGTTTTGAAATTTTCATGTTTGTGATTTTCACACGTGTATTTCAAAATATTGTTTTCTTATTAAGAAACGTAAAAAATATTTAAAGATCAATAACAAGTCAATATTTTCTTATGTCAAAAGATCTGCTCTTTCAGAATCTAAGTTCAGATTTTCACAATTTTTCGAAGAAAATTCAATATAGCCTTGACTCATTGAATTCAATATAGAGTTGACTAAAGTTACAATAGCGTCAATGGAACTTTCATGAACTTTTTTTTAATCAAAGAATGGCGTCTTTATTTAGATTCTTTTGTATACTAGAAATTTATAGTAACATAAAAATTAAAATAAAGCTTAATAACAATTATATTCCTTGTGGCGGAAGCAATATGGCGACGAAAATGCGAAATTACGATAAAATAAATGCGTATTCGATTGACCATTCATTTTCTATGTTTTCGAAGTAACTGAAATCAAATTTGATATTATATTTTCATTTCTTTTAATGAAAAATTCAATATGGTGACCATGAAAATTCGGAAAATAAGTAGGATGTTTTAGATGTTCTAACCTAAATGTGCAAAAACTTGTTATTGACGTTTAAATATTTTTTTACGTTTCTTAATAAAAAAAATAAACAATCTTTTGATATACACGTGTCCCTAATGGGATTTCAGGTAGGTATAGGAAAAATCACAAACATGAAAATTTAAAAAATGCGATATCTCGGCGAAGAATAAAGCTATTTGAGCAAACTCGATGGCATTTGGTTGACGATGTGCATTTGAAAAAGGAAGATTTGTACTATAGGATACATGTTTTTTTTTGGGAAATTGCTATATAACCCGTGGCATATGTGGTGCTACATAACCTCAAATATGTCAAAAAACAGTGTTTTTTGCACTTTTAGGTTGGAATATTTCAAAACCCGGCGCGGTAAGGGCCTTTCTTTTCAAAGTGACAAAGCCCGGATTTGTTTTCAGCGGGAAAAATTCTTAGAAGCAACTATTCATTGCCCCTGGGTACAAAATTTTCAAAATTTTGCAGGGTGGTGTTATTGTTAGAGTTTTATCATTGCAACTATAATTCCAACTTAAATTTTATTGGACCATCTCATGCTTAGCCTTCTTAGAGTTATTTTTGGTATTACAGAAGTAATATTGAAGCAACATAAAACATCTGGATTATTTACTGTACAGAAATATGGCAACTTAAAACAAAAATTCCTTTGTTTTCCGATTTTCCAAAGCTTTGGACACAAGAAATTAAAGTCAAATAGCTGGTAGCTTATATTAGAAAATATTAAGAGTAAAACAAACGAAAATTGTGGATCAAACAGAAACATTTCAGCCATATAACCACAATACCACTAGTATTAGACATTATATCGACACAAAGAAATTCGAATAAATGTTTTTTTACCACTATATTTACCCCAAAAAACGGTGACTGCAATTTCGACAGTACCTTTTCATTTTCAAACAATGATTCAGATAAGAATAAATAACAGTATACAATAAATATATTATTATAATATAATATACAGTGTGCTCCTAAAGTATGGAATAAATTCAGTAAATGTGAACAAAAAATTTTGGAAAAATCCTCGAACAGGTCGTTTTTTTTTAAAAAAACACACTTTTTTTGGGGAACTCCTATTTTCAGATGTCAGTTTTTTAATAATGGCGTCATCAACTTATTTTTCAAATGGCAACCATTTTTTTAATTTAATTTAAACCCCCTTTCATTGTCGATTTAACGGTATAAAAATGTATACTCAAAATTTTTGAGTAAATGACAATTGAATGTTACAAAATGAAAAATATATTTTTCACAATAAATGAACGAAAATTTCTGAAAAAATTTAACATAAATAAAACAGCAAAAAAAGTACGTTGCTAAGCAAAAACATTATCAGATTAAGTTTTTTGACGTATCCATGGTTTTTACTGTCAGTTAATCAGAAAATTTGAGTCATTAAACTGCGAAAAGTTAATGTAACGTGTTAGTATTTATAAAAATTCCAATCCCCAGATTTTACCCAGTGCCTGCGAGATCCAATTCCCAAGGCCCGCGAGATCCCCAGATCTTACACCACTTGATTATTTTTATAGGGTTATTTAAAATCAAAAATTTACTGCAGAAGACCACACAATTTATCCGAACTACGAGATCGCATTAGAGATGAAATGGGATCCATTACCCCGGAAGTCATTCAGAATGTGTTCAAATTCAGAAGAATTTGTACACAGGCTTGCATATTGCCAAGAAGTTGATGGACGGTATTTCGAACACTTAATTTAAAATTGTATTTGCTTATTAAAGACATTTTCGTTTATTTATTGTGAAAAATATATTTTTCATTTTGTAACATTCAATTGTCATTTACTCAAAAATTTTGTTATGTAAGGTGGCAACATTTTTATACCGTTAAATCGACAATGAAAGGGTCTCTCAAATTAAATTAAAAAATGGGGGTTGCCATTTGAAAAAAATAGTTGATGACGTTATTACTCAAATGAACAAATGACAAATGACATCTGAAAATAGACGTTCCCTCAAAAATATGTGTTTTTATTAAAAAAATCGCCCTGTTCGAGGATTTTTTCCAAAAAATTTTTTGTTTCACATTTACTGAATTTATTCCATACTTTAGGCGCGCACTGTATATGTATATTACAACATATTTATAGGGATCATGAATTAGAAGGTGGCCGGTTTATAACCTGAAAATTCGTAGATGCTGTACTTCGGATCATAAAAAAATTCATGTATGCACAGATTTTTTAAACGGACTCGTTATTACCCAGATCAGTGGGAAAAAAAGGTGATGGTATTAAATCTATTTGGTCATTTAACAAATTAAAATTATCGACCTGTTTATAAATTTCTATAGCTTCTCATAAATTAAGTTTTAAACCTTTTTTGCACAATGAAGAATTTCCAAATCGCACATTTGTGAGAAGCTATGGCTACCGTCCTATGTGGTTGGCAAAGGTCGAGTCTGGTTTTTTAAATCTCCAGGATCTATACTCCGAACATCTAGTTTTAAAATTGCGCCCACTTTGTCCTATATTGCAACGGTATTGCACTCTGAGCATTTAAGCTTATAAACTCCAGATTTATTATATTTGTTAACGTTCAATTGTTGTAGTTATTCCACGAAAATGTGTAGGTTTAACCACCAAAGGTGGTCAACGTAAATGTGTAGTTCGTTGAGTGCTTTCAACCGAATTTTAAGATAAAAATGTGATAGATAGAATTTTAAACGTTGTTGTCGCTTCTCTAATGGCCTCAGATTCAGTCAGTCATGGCGTAATGTGTTAATAGATTTTCGTGATATCTAACTAATTGGGTACCTGTTTTGTCGTCTTAAACGCATATTATCTAAATAAGTAAATTATCCTATCTTAATGAGAAATTTAAGTGCTAGTTTGAAACTAACACCTGTTTAACGGACAGCAAGGATATTTTTTTAACTCAAAACCTTGAATGACAACTAGGTGAAGAATGACTGAAGACAATCTTAAATTTCTGAACCTTACTTTCATTCACTTGATAATAAAAAATAATTATATCATATTATTGATATTGATCGTTGATTAATGTTCAGATGCTTGGGCAAAGAAAGAATGCTTCAACAAAGAGGATACTATTATCATCTTCAAAATTGTCAAAGCCAATAACAAACGATACCTTAGTTAAATGGCCAATATTCCGTTTTTTTTTAATAAATAGCAGACACGTACATTTCTTTAGATAGAGAGACATTGAGTTAATGTTCATATTTTCAAAATACTCAGCATCATTTCAAAGTATGTTTGTCAATACATAATTATTTATTTCACTGTTGATTACTTATTTTATTTGTTTACTTGATTATTTCACAACTTGGTGGTTTTGAATGAAATTATTTTTATTTTACCTGAAATTTCCCAAGGGAAAACTTTTCCAAAAAAAGTATCTGCATTTATAGAGATATTTTCTATATATTTTCATTCCTATAATACAAATATATAGGTATCGTCATAAATCAAAGTTGGTTGGTAGAGGAGTGATTTACTCGTATATCTAGTTACAACAGCTAAATACAAAATAATAGCCTCAATGTTTCAATTTAAAAAAAGTTCAACTCCAAAAAATCCAACTCTTCCAAGACCAATCATCACCTCTTGAATATTTTAACTCAATCATACATGTCGGAGCGACAGGCTCTTACACTAGTATCAATATAAAATTAACCTTTGATTGACAGAGCAGCAGTTATAAAAAGACAGTGATTTCTACGGCACGCACATTCCTGCAAAATAACTGTTATAAGTACTTGTTCTAAATACGAGTAATTCAGTTTTTTTTAAGATATAACCATCTTCTGACACCCGATGAGGAGTGTCGTGCAAGAGGTACTTTTGGATATTTTTTTATGATACTGTATTCCCAAGAGAAGTGTAATTTTAAAGTCGTTTACCACTTTATTATTTTTAATTTTATTAGCAATTTAAATGATGGTATATTAATTTTCAACAGTATTTTTTTGACACTCAAAATATTCATGTCAAGAAGATAATCTTTCTTTGCAGGCCACGATGTTAGTGTTCGTTTTAGTTCGTCATTTCAAACTAGCAAAAAAAAAATGTCTTCTAGAAACAAGAGCCGTGTCTTATTTTAAAGGACCGCAAAGGAGGTAGAGGTGTCTTATTGTAAAAGAGATAAAGCTACGATTAGATCGAAAAAAACAATGTAACGAGCTCTTTTCAAAATAATGAGGTCAAAAGTCAATTTTCGTCAAAAGTTGATTTTAACTTTTTTCAGTTACTATGGCCCAAGTGGCATATCGTGGGAAAATTGGCTATTTCTACATTCCAGACAGATAGGTTACATATATGAAACCCTTATGTCACTGTGACCCTTAAGTGAAAAGTTACAGCGTACCAATAAGGTGAAGAAACAAAATATTTTTTTGATACAATCGTGTGATACATCGTTGGATATTTGACTGCTACTGATAGCTGATAGCTAATTTCGTTCCAAATCTGAACACTTATGTCGCTGTGACTGCTAGGTAAAAAGCTACAGCACGCCAAAAAGTTAAAAGACACTTCGTTTTTTTTAGTCTTTTGTTTTTTGACATAGTCAAGTGATACATTGTTGGAGAGCTGACGATTTCTACTTTCCAAAGTCACGATGGCTTCAGCCGGGTGCAACACACCGAATCACATGTTCAAAATATCCAGCTAGAGCCAGCTATCTTCCTAATACTTAACCAATACCTCACTGACTTTGAACGAGTATCTGCCTTACTAAGTTCACAATGTAAATTTTGGAGTGTTGTTACTTTTGAGCTAAAACATACCAGGAGGCAAATAGCAATAATCAAGTTGAATCACAAAACAACTTAATAACCGTCGAATACCTTTCCGTTGAAGAGTTGTCGCCAGAAACTCATTGTCACCATAAATGTCAAGATTTCTTAAGGTATGGCTCCTCTTTATTGGCCAGTTTCATGGAGTGCCAAGGCAAACACTTAGGAAGCGTTTTACAAAACTGAAGTCTTCTTCACTATTTCACTTACTTTATTACGTACCCTCTAACTGCGACCATCTATTTTAGAATTAGCTTTTTATATTTTCTGATCAGTTTATTTAATAGTTGAAAAACATACCACATTGTCAGTTATTCTTGATCACCATAACCTTACTAGTCCAAGATCCAACCTCGTGATACTGTCTTGTCTAATTTTGTAAAGTCATGTATAAAGTATTTGAAGAGCCAAGGGTACCGGGCACAAGTACCCGGAATAGATGAAATATTTTTTTTATTGTTTTAGTATTTTTTTATGTTCGGTAAATCGTCTCGTCCAGTCACGCAGCGACCAGTCACGTTATATTTGTAGTACATAGCAGGATTTTTCGAGGGAACTGGACGAGAAATACGAAAATTATTGCATTGCAAAAACGCATTGTTCATCACATTGCATTTCTTACATAGCAACCCAAATGGATCGACGATTCCACTTTGAAAGAGACAGACATACAGTGGTTCCAGTCTGATTTCTGATTTTTTTCCGACGTGACGCCTCGTCCGACGTTCTAGCTTTAAAATTGTCAAAAGTATTCTGAAAATATGGCGAGGAATTTCGAATTGGGTTTCGAAAAATATCATCGAG
Organism: Aromia moschata; assembly: GCA_029963805.1. Lineage (NCBI taxonomy): Eukaryota > Metazoa > Arthropoda > Insecta > Coleoptera > Cerambycidae > Aromia > Aromia moschata. The sequence goes on from JAPWTK010000114.1 coordinate 910,998, forward strand.
TGACAGAAAAATATGTGTTAAGTCCTGTATGATAATCATTATATAAATGGGGTGGATACCAATGGTTGCAACTTGCATAAGAAATAGGGGTTGACCATTTAAAATTTAAGGGTAGGGGTATATAAAAAAATGCCCGAGGTTAACCAAGTTGAAAGTAATAAAAAATGACAACAAATGCCTCAAAAGTTGTCCCCCTTGATATGTAAATTGACGTGTTTCGCCAAATTTTGATACTGTCATTAGTTTAGGCAATATTAACTGCTGTGTATGTGTACCTACAAGACCTTTAATTCGCGACACATCGCATTCTATTTATATGGGGATAGAAATCACGCGGTCAGATATCGTACTATACTACTTGCTTCGAGATTGCGCCAGCATTTTCGTATACAGCTAATTAAACAACAGACTGTCATCGGGAACGTCGAGAAATTAACCGAGATTTTTTGTGGGATGTAAATCGGATCCCTCTTGCGCCCTGCGCGAGTGAGAGGAATCAATCAGGCGCAGAACTCGTCCAGGATAAATGTGTAAATGATCCAGGCCTGCACCGGATGGTTAAGTAACGGCAAAGAGGGCCTGTCAATCACAAGGGTATGCGCCCAAGTCTTTGATGCCCCGCGGGGCACCAACTTTCAGATTGATCCCCGCAGATTACAAGATATTTGCCTTGTCTACCCATTAAGAACGTTCAGCCGTTTCGACGGAATTATATTTAGCAAATAATAACTTCGGAACAATAATATTAGGCATATAAGGGGGGGATAATTCTGCCCCGCGGCCATTTTCTATTATAGCTCGCCGAGAACCCAGAAACTGATGGGATAGGTGTTGCGGGTAAACGTTATGGAGAAATAGAATGTTAATGTGATGAGAGGACTCACTGAGAGAAGTCCCTAATACAGAGATAACTCATACTAAAGATTTTGTTAAATAGAAATCTGTCAGCTTTGAAAACTAAATATTTGTAGGTTATAATTTTCCATACTTCCCACTCCACATCTATGTTTTCGAAATCTGTTTTTCAAATATTTGTGATGCTGTGAAAAGGTATCAGATGTCGGAAAAATTGTTGTCGGGTGGGGGTCAGATTTCGATAGAGCATAAATTTCGCTTCATTTAAAAAAATGAAGTCTCTAGCGTTAATATAGCTCAAATTGAAAGCAGGTAAAGTCTCAATATGTAAAATCGTAATTTTGAGAAAAAAATCGATATCTCGTCTTCTCTTGCTCCAATCCGACTGAAATTTTGGTATGATGTCTTGCGAATATGTACCTACAGATCCTGCAGGTATGTGCGATATATTTCTATCGATATATATCTATTGTATCGCTAGTATGGGCGATACATTTTTCGACTTGAAACTGCGTTTTGGGCTGTAGCGCAAAATTTACTTTTCCGACACCTGGTAGGTACCTTTTCACAGACCGCATCACATTTATATTATATATTAAAAAAAAGGTGGATTTGGTCGTAGTAATCCAGCTCTTAAAAGAATTGGGACTATGTTCAAAGTACTCGAAAAAGAAACATCTGCAGATAATAAAACAGGAATCTTGAAAGAAAGAAAGGAATATAGCAATTCCGACAACAAGAGATACTAAAACTGCTAACGTTATGTAGAGAATACCATTTTGTCTTTGAGATGACAACAAACGTGAAATCGTCAAGCTGTGTAATTCTAAACTATTTGGGATATGATAGTGTTTAGGATTATGATGAGAGTAGTGTTTAAGAACTAGGAGTAGTGTTTAGGAACTGTTTGGGGCGAAATGATGAAATAATGACTTAAAATAACCTCAAATTTTAATTTGAGATGATGTATCCAAAACTGTGGTTTGGATGTCTATATATATGTATATGTATATACCTTATCAAAGATTTGGATTAGATTATATTAGGTATATGTAGAAGTGCTAAAAACAAATAAGTTATGTCATCTGGAATTTTATTTGGATATAGAAATTAACATAGTGTTTCTTGTTAAAATATAAAAATATTTCATCATCAATAATAAAGCCTTTTGTTTTTAATGAGACCAAATCAAATGTTCAAAACAGTTTTCTATTTCAACAAAGATTTAATCAAACCGTAATTATGAACTGCAAAAAAATATATATTCTTATACATTCGTCGTAGTCTTTAGAATGAAATACCTAATATAGGTATGTATGTATTTAATTAATATTTTTTTATAATTTTATATTGTCATTCTTATTTTCTAGGACATAATCTAGAAAAATTTTCAGTCTATTCTGAACGTAAATAATTTCGATTTCATAGTTGATTTCTTTCATATACACATAATGGTTAATACTGTTTTCGGTGAGAAATGATATTTTGAAGGTGCTTTTCCTCTTATTTCGTAAAGTTCGAGATATATGAAATTCGATATCAACAGAGGTCATAGAGTTGTTTATTGTTTTTATCATTTTTTTATCATTGTTTATTGCCACTTTCTAGGACACAAACTAGGGAAATGTTTAAAATTTAGATCATTTGAATTACACACATCTGAACCCAGCAGAAGAAAGAATAATTTTCTTATGGACTAGAAAAAGTTAAAAAATAAAGGATATTACAAACATATACAGGGTTTGCCGTTAATAATGGCACACAGCACAACTGCTGATTTTTTGAGTAAAAAATATCATAATTCTAACCAAACTACCTAAAAGTCCAAAAATAATTTAGATACAGGGTGCCAAAATTTTATATGATATTGTTTCTCATACAACGTACCTATACTTTATAAATGTCGCTTTGAGTAACCCTTTCTTATATATTTGCATTTGTGAAAGTGCTCAATTGATGCAATGTAAATCTTCTTTATAAGATGTTTAATTTTTCATAATAAGAAAGCGCTCTCAAACTCCATTTCTGTCAAACTTTCTTCGGGTTTGTTAGTGTTGCGGCTGTTTTAAAAGAGTTTTCGACGGAATTTATTACAAGGTTCCAAAGAAGGTACATAAAGCAACGACTATATTTGATTCAAAGCAGCTTTTTAATTTTTTTAAAAATCTTTAGTGGCATTTTACCCAAATTATTAACCCAAACAATTTGCAGTTTTACTGTATATCATTATTAATGATATACATGATTTTCATGAATTTTGCTTTTGCACATACAAGTAGTAAGTAGTATGACGCGTACGGTTATGGCCGCGCCGCCCGGATCTGCCGGCTTTAGTAATGACGTCATAAACATTTTTCAAATGGAACCCCCCCCCCCCATTTTTTTATTTAATTTGAGAGACCCTCTCATTGTCGATTTAACGGTATAAAAATGTTGCCACCTTACATAACAAAATTTTTGAGTAAATGACAATTGAATGTTACAAAATGAAAAATATATTTTTCACAATAAATACAAAAATTCACAAGAAAAATATATTTTTCACAAAAAAAAAAAACTGAACACAAATAAAACATTGCAAAAAAGTACGTTAATAAGCAAAAACATTATCAGATTTTTCAATTATCAGATGAAGTTTTTTGACGTATCCATGGTTTTTACTCTCATTATCCAGAAACCAGAAGATTTGTCATTAAATTATTCGAAAAGTTAATGTAATATTTTAGTTACTTTATAATTTAGTTAGTAATATTTTAGTACAGTTAATGTGTTAATATTTATAAAAAATTCCAATTTTAATAGGGCACATTTAACTGTGATACAAAGAATTGAAATTTTGATTTTCATCGGAATAAGACCAGAACTCAGCAGGAAATATGCAATTTATTTAATGCAAAATATCCAGGTAACCCTATTACCCAATCCACAGTTCAAATTTAGAGAAACTGGTGATGTTAAAGATCTACCACAATCAGGACGTCCAAAAATTACCCAAGATAAAAAGATTGACATTGTGTTAAGTATGGAAGAGAACCCTCAGAGTACCGCTACACTAGTTGCCTCAGAAAATGAAGTTAGTCAGACGACAGTTCTACGTATCCTGAGGAAAGAAAACTATCATCCCTACAAATTTCAGCTTGTGCAAGAACTCAACGAAGACGACCCCGACCGGCAACTGCAATTCTGTGAAACTATGGTGAATCTTTGTCAAACAAATCTAAATTTACACCAGCAAATACTTTTTTCCGATGAAGCCACGTTTTGTCTAAACGGCACAGTGAACCGTCACAATTGCAGGTATTGAAGTCGGATGAATCCTCATTGGATCATCGAAGCACATACTCAACATCCGCAGAAATTAAATGTGTGGGCCGAAATAGTCGCAAACAGAATAATAGGGCCTTTCTATTATTCACAGGAGAAATATATCTGGAGTTCTTGCAAAATGATCTAGTTCCAGCACTTGCAGTAATTTTCCCAAACGAGAATGATCCTGACATTCCAGATAACACATTCTGGTTTCAGCAAGACGGAGCTCGGAGATCTTTCCTCAGAGGTGGATTGGCAGACGAAAACCGATAGAATGGCCCGCGAGATCCCCAGATTTTACACCACTTGATTATTTTTATGGGGTTATTTAAAATGTATCTTAGATTTAAAAGTTTACTACAGAAGACCACACAATTTAGCCGAACTACGAGATCGCATTAGAGATGAAATGGGATCCATTACCCCGGATGTCATTCAGAATGTACAAGAAGAATTTGCACACAGGCTTGCACATTGCCAAGAAGTTGATAGACGGCATTTCGAACACTTAATTTAAAATTGTATTCGTTTATTAAAGAAATTTTCGTTTATTTATTGTGAAAAATATATTTCTCATTTTGTAACATTCAATTGTCATTTACTCAAAAATCTTGTTATATAAGGTGGCAACATCTTTATACCGTTAAATCGACAATGAAAGGGTCTCTCAAATTAAATTTAAAAAATGGGGGTTGCCATTGGAAAAATAAGTTGATGACATAATTACTCAAAAACAAATGACATCTGAAAATAGACTTTCCCTCAAAAATGTGTGTTTTTATTAAACAAAATCGAACGGCATTTTCCCCAAAAATTTTTTTTTTTACATTTACTGAATTTATTCCATACTTTAGGCGCGCACTGTAGATATGTACAATTGGCTTAAAAGTAGCAACCAAGATTATTTATTTGAGAATGAATTCTGGTGCCTCTTAAAATCGCGTGAAAGAAACAGTTTTATCATTTTAAATAAATCACAAGAGAGGAAGGCCGCGGCAGCAATTTCCTTTGTTTGTACAGTTGTTTGTATTTTCGATGGAAAAAACTCTGGATTTCGCAAATGACGGGCGGTACCACTTCGCGGCAGCGGTACCGCCCCTTCGCCGTGTTGAAACCGACTATTTACACTGTGATTAAATTTGGTATTCCTGCGTTTTTGCATTCGCTCAATTTCAACGCGAAATAAACAAACAAACAGGAATTAGAAAACGTAAAACAGTGGCGACGACAATGGGCGAAAAAATTGGATTTTTTCCAAATCCAATAATATAGTTAATTGATCAAAAAAGTCGAATTGAGTAACCGTTACATAATAATTATAATTCGTGTCGGAGAAAAAAAGGCGTTTGGACGGTGTAAATCGGGCCACGCGAAAAACGCGTAATTCTCATTTCTGAAATTAACGTTTTAAAAACTGGTGTTACCATATTGCGTAAAATACAAATTGTCGACAATTAAAATGTGCCCCGAGCCGTTCTGCCAGTGCGAGCGAATGAATAGGCAGATTAGAATTTTAATCTGTAAAATTGTATTTTTTTTTACCCGAAAGCGGACTTTTACGGTGAGATCTAAAGAAGGCAGCTACGAAATTGGCTTTCACATGCCGCATTAGACATAATTAAATTTGCCCGTTTATTATTTGCCAAAAATTATGATTTTGCATGGTAGTTTCCAGTGGCTACCGATCCGTATTTTAGGTTAAATATTTAGTTCGAGCAGCGCATGTGAATAAACTTGCCACACTTTTTTGTATCATAACAATAGCAATCTTCAAACTTCCATATTTAAGGCAGCCTGATTTTTTGCTTTGAATTTTACAATTTGTTATGTTATTAAATTGATCTCAGTCCAACTATCTAATAGAAATAGTTTATCTTATGTCTGAGGTTTCATATTTAAACTGTCAATATCGAAACAGGCAACCAATTCTTAAAGTAAACCCACTTTAGACTATTATATTTCATAAAACTACAAATACATATAAAAATCTGAACAGTTTGATTTTCAGTTTTCAATATTTTTATGAAACAAAAAATTTGAATATATGAAAATCTCTACATATCACCTTCATGCAACAATTAAAACGACTTCATTACCTGATATTTTTAGGACAATGCCAAAAAGTGTGTAGGACTATAGGTACCTATCTATAGGACTATAGGACTATAGGTACCTAAGTCTGTAGGACTATAGGTACCTAAGTGTAAGAGGACTATAGGTACCTATCTGATACCCAATTTTCAGCCAAATCGGTTTAGGCCCAACGCTCGCAATGGCTCTATTTATCAGATTCTTTGGTTGCTTACATTGAAATACATAAAATATTACTAGTTCGTCCAATACATTTTATTACACTATGTAGGTATCCTTTTCACATTTTAAAAATTATAACTAGAGTAACAAATTTTAATTCACTTACATACGAGGTGTGGCTATTAAATAACCGAACTGATGCGGCTACCAGCGCGCTGCGAGACGTGTCGCGACAAGTTTGAACAGAACTGTGTCTGGTGATACTTTTCCCCACCCTGAGCTTACTGGACAAGCCAGTGGATCGCTCAGTTTGACTGTACCAGTCGTTTGAATTAGTCTACGCACCAGTGACGCGTCGAAAATTTGTTAAGTGTTCAGATGGAGCAACGGGTTAATCTCAATTTTCTTGTTAAATTGGGAACTTTTTTTATTTTTTAGAAAATAAAAGAAACTTATGCAATGTTAGAAGAAGTGTACGGGAATAAATTTTTATCCCGCACAGAAGTTTTTGTATGGTTTAAACGGTTTGAAGAAGGACATGAAACGATCGAATAGGATCCGCGTCCCGGACGGCCGACAATGTCAAAAACAGAGGAAAACATTGTAAAAATTGGTAAATTAATCCGCGAAGATCGTCGTCTAAGCATACGAGGGCTTGCTGAAATACCAGGCTTCGACAAAGAATGTGCGCCAGATTTTGCATGAATCAACGTTCAACATGCGCAAAGTTTGCGCAAAAATGGTGCCAAAACTCCTCACGCCCGAGCAAAAGGATTCAAGAATGAACATTTGCGCTGACATTCGAAACAACATTGACACTGATCCAGGCTTGTTAGACACGGTGACACTGAAGGGGAAAAGATTCGAATGTGTGGAAGCGGTTAAAGCAAAAGCGACGGAGGTTCTGAACCAGCTGACAGAAGCGGACTTCCAGCACTACTTTCAACAATGGAAAAGTCGTATGGAGCGGTGTAGATATCGCCAAGGGGAGTACTTTGAAGGCGAAAAAGTTGCTACTGTAATTGGCAACGAATAAAAAGTGTTATGACAGCAGTTCAGTTATTTAATAGCCACACCTCGTAGTCATGTATATAGAGCACGACGGGCAAATAGCGGAAAGCGCGCTGACCACATATAATTTATTCACCGTCGAACACATAATTTATTCGAGCAAAACGGCTAAAATCACCTGCAAAAGACTAGTAGACTAATTCAAACGACTGCTACAGTCAAACTGAGAGACCCACTAGCTTGGCCAGCGAGTTCAGGGTGGGGAAAGTATCACCAGACACAGTTCTCTTCAAACTCATCACGACACGCTTGCGGCGCGCTGGTAGCAGCATCAGTTCGGTTATTTAATAGTCACACCTCGTAACACCAATAGCAAGGGAGACCTCTAGGTACACGCCTTTGAGTCTAGAATGTGAACTAGATCGACATACTAACAGAACATGGACTCCAAATACAATGGATGAACCATCTCTACAGCTCGAATAGTTGGTCTGTAGAAAAGCTGGTCTTTATTGATATATATCAATAAAGAGATCGTTAAAATGGCTTACCAACGGTTGTCTGTAGGATGAAACTGAAGGCGTCTTGACAGCAAATCGGGACAGGGTTATAAAAACCAGAAACTACCGGATGTATATCTTGAGGTACGATGTCGAAGAACGCAGGAAGAATGCAGGAACTATGGACCTGCAAATTAAACTATAGAACACAACAAGAGGATGTTTTGCGCTAGCATAGTTAGCATATCTCTATAGGCACGCAAAGATAGTCCACCGACAACTTGCATTTAAGCATAGATTTTAGTGACGGTGCAGCCATATCAAAAATACTCCTGAACTAATATGTGCTGAAATTGAAACCGCTGCCAATGGAATGATTACTTTCACATCCAGTTTTTTTCGTAATTCGGTTTTCCCATATTTACTAAATAGTCAAAATCATTAGGTTATATTCTTAAAAGTGCGATATTTGGATGTATGAGCCTTATGACCTTTATAACCTATAAGGTCTCAATAACCTAAATGAATTTAATGACCTCTAGAACCTTTACGTCCTTCATCACCAGTATTATATGTTTTGATTATTGAAGCCTATTAAAAATTAGAGTAGAGACTTAATAATGCGATATTATAATAATATTATCCCTCAAACCCCCTACATATAAAATGACAGGTTATACGAATATCTATATTAATTCACTTTAAGATATAAAACAACAGCTACCTCCTCTCCTTCAACAACAAAATCACCATCAGTCAAATGACCGTAAATTCAATTTTTTGTTTGGCTACACATAAGTTTTCACAAAGTTTTAATATTTTTCTATTCTATTACTTCCCTCCGCTCATATCCCAAGGTGGAGGGAGAGTGGGAGATTTTTATAGAACTCTGTTCACTGTGTGATTACTCAAATTTATGTTAAAACATTATTTCACCTAATTGGAATATACATTTTTGTAATAAATTCTTTCAGTAATCACAGCCTCCTGTGACCTCAATGATCCCATAACTCTAATGTTTCTATGACCCCAATGGTCCCATGTCCCTTATGATGCCAAGACTCCAATGATCTCCAGACCCAATGATCCCAAATCCCAATGATTCCAAGATCCCAATGATCCCGAGACCCAATGATCACAAAACCCCAATGATCCCATGACTTTAATGATTTCATGATCCTGATGATCTCATGATCCCATTGATGCCAATTTTATGACCCCAATGGCACCACTAAACCCAAGAATCTCATGACACATGACCCCTATTATCCCAAGATCACAATAACCCCAATGGTCCCATAACTCCTGTGATCCCAATAATCCAATGGTTACAAGACCACAATGACCCTAATGGTCATATGACTCCTATGATCCCAATACCCCAATTATCCTAAGACTCCCTAATGATCCCGTGATCCCAATGACGCCAATGAGTCCAAGACCCCAATGACTCCAATGATCCAATTAGCGCCAATGATCCCATGACCCCTAGGATCACAAGACCCTAAGTATTCCAAGACCCCAATAACTTCAATGATGCTATTGATCCCAATGATCCCATGACCCTAATGATCCGATGAGCCCTACAGTCCCAATACCCTAATGATTCCAATACTCTAATGATCTCAAGACCACAATGATCCCATGATCCTAATTATTCCATCGGGATCCCATAGATCCAATGACATCAACCACCTCAATTAACCCCACTGACCTCAGTGATCCAATAAACTCCACAACTTGGATGTGGAAGCAAAATAGAGACATAACAATGTGATATTCGAATGCTTTTACCCCAAAAACCTATACCACGACACGTCGCATGAATATCTGTATTTCACATTAAGGTAGAACCCTACTTGTATCACCTAATATTTTTTACACAATAAACATCGTTGTTATAATCTTAACTATTTCGTTTCTTTTTTTTTCAGAAAAATTGGCACAATGCGAGCAAAAGTCTGTCGGTCATTCGATGATCACCAGCTCGGGCATCTGCGGCCAGAACTCGGGCCAGGGCGTCGTGCCGCCGCCCCCAGACCGCGAGCGTCTCCCCGTCGGTCCGGAAAGGATAAAGCAGGAGCGGGAGGACAACCCGGCGGCGGCGGCGTCGACGGGATACGGCCAGCCGGCCAGAGACATCCGAGAACCGCCGCTGCCGGAAACCAAGTCCTGGGGATATTCCGGTATTGAGCTCATGAATACCGGCGCCGCCTTCTGGCAGAACTATTCTGGTAAGTGGGGCAGAACTCGTTACCAGAGATCCGATTCTAGAAATTAGGATAATTTTTTCTCCGACATATATGACGCAATTTATTACTAAAATTGTAGTTTCCTATTCTTTCGCGTTCTGGTTAATTATTTCGTCCACTGGGCGTTGCAAGATACCCATAACGCGTAGTGGGTATTGAATTTTACTCAGTAGCAAAATATATATGATATTTCCCTTGAAAATATCCACAACGCGTTGTGAGTATTCTGGATTCACAACGCGATCTGAGTATTTGTCTGTATGTGCAAGAAAACGTGATAATGATGTATATGAATACGCCATTTCATATTATAAATTGAATATACCTGGGACGTTCCATGTCAACCGGGACACCATTCTCTCCAAAAGTAGAAACAAGGAAAAAATACGTTTAAGGTCTCAAAATGTTCGTATCCTCAAGAGCTTTAGAAAAAACGATGGCCATTTTTGGGAAAATTTCGTAATTCAAAATGGCGGCCATAAAATGGCGACTATAATTAGGAATTTAAAAAAATATAGTTCAGTACCTATGTAGCTTAAAATCATCTATACATGGAAAATACCCCGATCTAATAGTAAACTTTATGATTTTGGACATGCTGAATCCGAATTTCATATTCTTAAAGTCCAATAGTGGTAGGAGTATTAGTATCAGCTATTTTTGACCTTTTTTTTTGGTTTTTAGACCATATCTCTGAAAAAAAAGATTTTTTTGTCTAGAAGTAGCTACTGTTATGTTTTTTTGACGTACTGACTTTGTGTTATTGGATTATGAAGTCTAAAAAAAATTAGGGCAATTAAAACGGGTCATTTTTTGATAATTTTTTGTCACCTAGGAAATTAATTAGGTAGGTTTAAATTACTAGGGTTCCGATTAATTAGGCGATTAAAACCAGATATGTTAGGTTTACAGTTGTTAGGTTTGGTGCTAATCACCTTAGGCTATATTAGATTTAAAGTTGATAGGTTTTGGTCTTGATGCCAAAAAATGCCAAAAAATTGTCAAAAAATGGTCAGTTCTTACAACACAAATCTCTACTTTGAGATCCCAATATTCGAAATTATGATGTCAAAAAACATAAAAGTAGCTACTTCTAGAAAAAAGTCATTTTTTCCAGAGATATATGGTCTAAAAAAACAAAAAAAAATATTCAAAAATGACTGATACTAATACTCCTACCACTATTGGACATTAAGAATATGGAATTCGGATTCAGCGTATCCAAAATCGTAAAGTTTACTATTAGATCGGGATATTTTCCATGTATAGATGATTTATAAGTAATACTGAACTATTTTTTTTTAATTTCTAATTATAGTCGCCATTTTATGGCCGCCATTTTGAATTTCGAAATTTTCTCAAAAATGGCCATCGTTTATTCGAAAGCTCTTGAGTATACGAACATTTTGAGACCTTCAACGTATTTTTTCCTTGCTTCTACTTTTGGAAAGAATGGTGTCCCGGTTGACACGGAACATCCCACCTGTATATAATTTGTACATGATTTCATTTCGTATTTTTTGTTCTGTTCTGTAATATTGATCTCAAATAATAATGTATTAATTGCTTTTCCGTTAAACTTTTTTTTATAAAAGTACTTAGTAAATTAAAAGTACTTATAAAAAATGGTATAAAACTAAGTATTTAAAAATTAATATAATCTAGGAATGCAAACTTGATACAAAGTTACAGAAGAAGTATTGCAGTATGTTGATAGAAAGTCAATTCAAAAAAATCCAGTGGAGTAACATTATGCTATCATCAAGATTTTGTGGCACTTTTTCATGATAGTTAAATAGTTCATTTCAAAAATTGAAAGATTCAAAATTTTGGAATATCTTTTTGAAAATTGCCATACATAAATTTGCCGGTACATATTATATTTTACATCTCAGATTGTAGTATTGCTTATTATGTGTTAATGTTAGTTAAAATTACCTCGAGTACTTTTCTATAAGAGACGACAAAATATGTTTTCCTGTTTTTTTCCTTGTAATAAACAAGATTGAAATGTTTTGAATAATAATAATAAAATATGGAGATCACGTTGTCGGTATAGTCATAATGATCACAACGCGTTGTGGGTATTTTCAAATGCCAATTATTCATTAAATTGTGAATGGGCTAGTTTCATTCTGTCGAAAAGGGTATGGATCATATTTATTTATGAATATGAGTACATGTATATGTTTTTTTTATTATTATCACTATTTTTAAGTTAGAACACTTCAATTATAATGGATAAAACTGTTAAACTGTTAAAAATTACTTTATTTACTAATATTACTTACCAATATTACTTACAGAAATAATTACTTAATTATCTTCATAAGAGTGCCAATTATCTCTAGTGGTGTGACTAAATTTAGCCATAAAATGCCTTAAAGTGTAAGCAGTTACAACAAAATTAATCGATAAAGTACTTACTAATATAAGCATACTTCATACTTCACATACAAGCATACTTCACACACAAATTTCTCAACACAAATAATAAACAACAATACATTAAAGAAATAGAACAGGAGACAGATGCATTTGTACAATAGCGTTGTCAACAATTATTGTTCATAATTGTTTGTTATTTGAAAATCATATAAAAATGAATTCCATATAAAATTTGCTATACGGCACTAAAATGTTGATATTTCCAGAAGAAGTTGTCAAAGTTAGGCCTTAGTAATGAATATATGACTCGTATTTGACGTTTGTTCTTACATTGAAGGAATCGAATATTGGTAGTATATCTCTGTTGATCGTACATATACTTCTATTCTGTCTTATACCATGTAAATCTTTATACTTTTAGCTATAAACTAAAATAAAACAGTGATTTAACTTGGTTATGAATGGATAACATAATGAAGATAATGCTTCTGGTGAAAAGCATGCAGATAATGTTTGGCAAAGAAAATTTTATACATTAAGTAAAGAATAAGGTCCAGCACGAAGCCCTGTGGTACACCCACTACTATCTATTTTAGAAGTACCTAAAATAAATTTTTGTTTAATAAAGGTTTGATATTCACAACGGTGAACGGAAACTGAGTTACATAAATGGTATACGGAAAACATGTTTTATGGTTAAAGTTAATTTTCAAATTTTACAACACAGACTTACAAAGAACTTTCCAGGTAAATTTTATTTATAAATGCTCCAAATAATCTTACAGGCAATCTGAAGTTTTAAGTGACACTTGCATTAAACACAAATGTTCCTATTTCTGGTTCTTTATGGTTACTACATTGTATATTTACTGGCACTGTAAGTACACAATCATTTGAAATTTATTATTTTTTAGCTAAATCGCTTATCCAATCAACATTGGGCAAGAGGTAAAAATTAATAGAGTAAAAAAGGGTAGTCTATTCAATAAAAAACAAATCGGTAGCTATTCACACAATAACAAAACATGAGCAGCTAAAGCATTTAGTTGCTTTAGCGAAAGCGCTAGCATTTAGTATAGCACTAAAAAACCTCAATGATGACTGAGGAAACAGTCGCGTTTTAAGGATATTAAAGAAAAACTATTTTCTTCCGCAATTTTGAAGCCTTCTAGCAGTTAAACGAAGCAACTTTGGCTATATGGAAGTTGGTTTAAATTGTTTTCTTTTGGTTCGAGGAATATCTGGTATTACGTTGTACACTCAATTCCCGGACACCTATAACATATCCCGGACATACAAACATCTACCGTGTTCGTCTTATCTGTGTAGATTAACCCTTTCAGACCTTGTGTCCATTATAATGTACATATATTTTAAATACCTGTATTTTCTTAACCCAATGTTCAATGTATGTGTGCAATAGGTGTGCTTTAACTTATGAACAATTAAACATTGCCCTAAAAAAACTGCAACGAGCTCCCTCTATTAACCAGAAGTTCAAATATCAGCAGTAAATGTCACTGAGTCATGGCACAATCATGGGGTGTTTCAAGGAGTAAGTAATATGTATTATTTTAATAACTTTTCGTGTTATTTTTTTTTTCAAAATTGTATTATAAGTAAGAAAAAGTATTTGTAAAGCTAATTTTCATTAACTAAAACCAAACCAAGCATATATTATGATAATATCGTACTCTTAACATTTTTGTCCACTGTAATGGACATTGGGACTAAGATGATGATTTGTTTTTAGAAGTATATGATCCAGAGGATTCCGAATTCTATTGTCATAACGACAATTTATTGATTATAACGACAATATTGTCATAACGACAATATTTAATTTTTGATAACGAACTCTTAAATGAAGAATGCGAAAAAAACATTGAAGCACATTGCGGAATTTTCTGATTTCGAGGAGAGTAAAGATGATGAAATAGTAAAAGCTGATGTAACTAAAATACTTTCGCGAAAAACAAAAACGAAAAAACTTCAACAAACAGTTGTTGATGATACGCAGGTGGATCAAGAAAATTCAGTGTGACCTTATAGACCACATGCCAGAACTTGATGAAAACAAAGAAGCTTCAAGGTGCAAAAACAGTCAGTGCAAAGGAAAAACTCATGTATATTATATAAAATGTAAGGTACATCTCTGCTTTGTCAAAGGAAGAAATTGTTTCAGAAATTTTTATAAAAAGTGATTTGTAGTAATAAATTTTGTTTACATTTTTGTATAGTGGACATAGTTTTTTTTATACAAAAAAAGATAATATAAATATTATATCACATTTTTTTGTGTTTATTTATCCTTAAATTAGAACAAAATGTAAAAACGTATTTTTTTTATTCACGTTAATAAATCAGGTCTGAAAGGGTTAAGGTTAATCATCTAATTTATATGAACTAGTTTTTTTTTTTTATATTTTCTTACGTCAATGGCAAGTCACCTGTATACTTCCAAAATTCACACGCAACTGCGGAACAGCTGTCTCCTATGGATCCGTTACCACGGTTCCACGCAACGTGTACCAACGATTGGGCACGCCAATCACCGCCTGCCGTCCGATTACGGTGCCTCATTTTCTGGGAACCTCTCCCGATATTGTCGTGGAGCACCGCATAAATTGAATCCTTTGAGATATTTCAGTTATTTCATCTCTTCGGCGGTTCATCTCGTCCGACGATATTGCCTGTTATTATCGGTAATAGGCGTTTAATTTCGAAATTAAACGTAAGAATGATTCGGTGCTTCTGATTGTGTGCCGGGGCACTCTCTCAAAATGAGGTGTATTATTGGGGCCCGCATAGGCCCGTCTACTATTAAGAATCACAAACGATTCCTTTTCACCGCCGCCGAGGAAAACATTTCGCTACTGGAATTAAATGTCTTTTCAGGCATTGTTGAGTAAAGACGGGCCATTATGGAGTAAATTAGCCAATAGAAGATACGCCAGCGGCTATGAAATGCGTATTTCTAATTTGAAAGAAATGCTGGGAATATTGATATTAACTCGCAGTATACTTTTGATAACTATGCCGTCGATGAAAAACTATACCACTCTTTAATAAAATTTGATTATTTTTCGTATAACACTTAACCCCACTGTGATTAATAAAATTGGCATACGGCGGCGCAACGCGTAGGCAAATCGTGTAGCATGTGATGGGGGTTGCCTCAATTTTATTTGATTGAAGGAGTTCTGTGAGAGCTGGAGCTATTGTACAACCTCCGTTATACACGATACGTTGGGTGGTGTGATATAATTTCATAATAAAATATGGCAAACGTGCGAAAAGGTACTAGTTATTTTCGTGTATTATGACTGTTTTACACACACCAAGTTTTAGTGCAAGTACAAGTTAGTGCAAAACAAAAATTGCGCCCAATTTATTGTCCACAATAAATTGTACAATAAATTGGAGAATTTAGAACTTGATCTAATTTCTTGGCCAATTTTAGGGATATTTAGTAACTCTTTACATTTATTTCATTCTATCAACCTCATAATGAGATAAACGATTTCTCTTAGGGACAAACCTATGACAACTCTTAGGTTTTAGTCATTTGGAGATGGCAGTGTTGAAATTGGCCAATAAATTGTTAGAAATATTGCAAAGACTAAACAGTTACTAAAATTGGACAATTTATTGTGCAATAAATTGGTATGTGTAAAACAGTCTTTATACTGTTAAGGGGCACGGGAAGCCGAGTGGGTTAAAGGTCTTTCCGTCGCGATACCCGTGCGCGTTGTTCAAGTCCCGGCCGGGGAAGCGATTTTTAATTGTCTCGCTTTTTTCGTCAGGGCTTGATATGCAACCATACTAGTGTATAAGTCTGATGCATAGGCCATCACATGCCCTAGATTTGGTAATGTTCTGAGTTTTCTGGGTTGTCTCAGAACTGTAAAGAAATGCGTTACCGAAATAATCTTAGTCGCTCCCAGTGCGCCAGGCAAATAATAATATAGCCACTCCTTCCCGCACAGGTCCCTGAGAGGACCTAAGGGGTTACTCTTCGGAGCAATTAAAGGGTGAGAGTATTATTATTATAATATGTATACTTATTATTGTTGGAGAAAGAGGGTTGTTTCCTCTGATGTTGACGACCGGATTTTTACAAGGCACATTCGAAAGAAATCGACGCGTTCTAACATTTAAAACTTTATTTACAATATGTACACGAACTATTATAACAAAGATGTTCTATGTTAAACGAACCGTTTACGATGAGAGCACACACCGTCGTGCTGCTAAAACTTTGAGTTAACTTTTAATGAAAGTGAGTAATTTTTAGTGTAAAAGAAATCGCATCAAGGCACCCTACCCGAACCATGTGTCTTATTACTTGAGATGTGTCGCACTGCCCTTTTTTTGGGGCATTAGTTTCGCCTACGCGAAACAAAGCAGGACCTATTGAGGGGGAGGGAAGGGCGATTGCATAACACATGTTATGCATATGGTCCTTACGCTGTGGGCTTAAAGCTTAAAATATGTTTTAAGCTGCTGTCCGAGAATATTTGGTTGTATCCCTAAAGTGATTTCAACACTTATGATGCGTACACTTCTGTGACGCGTTCCACTTCTGCCAACATTAGTGATCAATAAAATTATAGCTGTGTTCAAATGTAACATTCATGTAAATACTCCACAGTGTGACATATTCTACAAGTTACACAGTAAATACAACATACAATATAAGTACAGAAGTACACTCTTACTGGTTCTCCCGATACTAAAATCTAATTTCTGTATCAAAGTGAGTAAACCGATGACATTACAGTTGTCGTATAAAGTCAAGAAACTGAAGATGCTTTTGTATAATTTATTGGTAATTTTTTGTATAATTTAATATTGGTTGTTCTGATTGGTTCTTCCAAACGTAGAGCTCCACAACAATTATTTATTATATTTTATGACATAAGGTATTTATGAATATATTTTTGAACTTAAAAAATATGAATATACAGTCTGTCAAGTAAGAGCTTACACGCTGTATTTTCTAACCAATGGGAAATAGCTCATTACTTTTTTTGTGGCCAGTCTTATGTCAACTTTATATCGAGAAGCACATCAGACCCTTTGAGTAGTGCTTACCCTAAGCGCTATGATGCTATTTTTCTGGGTTTGCATCCCAAGGGACCAAAAATGGCTCACGCTGTAACTGCAACGTGCACGAGATAATCATTATCATCATCCATTATCATGTGGGCGCAATGATATTAAAAGTTAAAATATGTCGATTACTTCCCGGGACGTGGGTCAGTTGATGTGATACCCACCTAGTGCGAAACGATGGCTGGAATCGACAGCGACAATTCGTCGACAATGATCCATCACGAAGACAATGATCCAACACACCAGAGTAAATCGTGCAGCCAGTGGAAGGCACCAAATAGTATAGTCACGTTAGATTAGTCCTCACAGTCATCTGATACCAACCTTATCGAACATGTGTGGGCTTACATCTTCGCCCTTTGTAAGAAAAAAATCTACACTTTGAAGTTCTTTCTATAGATTCGTGGATTTTTTGGGGGGGGGTAAGCCAAGGATATGCCGAAATCATGGAAAGCTGCCTCGAAGGTCACAGCCGAAAATCTCATTTCTTACTCTCGCTGTATTACACATTGCTCCTTTTGACAGTCTATAAATTCCGAATTTCAAAATTCGGCGTAATGAGATGCGATGCATTCCGAATTCTTGGGAACGACGCCCAGCAGAGGTTCTTGGACCGCAGTGCACTTTGCACCAAAGGTTACGAAAGGAGCAATAGGGAACAGTGGAGAGAGGGGTTTGAGGTCTTAGCATAATCTTTATTTTAAAAACTGCTCTTTTATCTTAAAAACTTCTTTTACGGAGAAAAATGTGGAATTGTTTCCGAAACACGTGCAACGTCTTCACACTCAATAATATAATTATTCGTCTTGCACACTACCTCGTTTTCCACTACTTGGGTCGTTTGTCATGATTGTTGAATAATATGCTTTGTGATAATGAACCTCTGCTGCAACCAAGCAGAGAATGGTGTTTATGCGACTCAAAATGTATGCGCATTTGTCGTTGTCGAAATTTGAATTTATATTCCTCCTCTAAAATGCGTATTTTTCTCCTCAAAAAAAAAAAACAGTTCTTCTTAAAATTTAAATTCGCATAAGACTTCAAACCCTTCCCTTCGCTGCTTCCTCCGAAACCTTGCGGATGTTTCTTTCTTTAATATACTCAAACCTGCAAACTTTGTGCACCGTTACGGTCGTGACATTTTGGAGCTACACATGCATCTTTCCGAGCCTTTCTTGCAGTTGTCAATAGTTGTCGAAGAAGGCTCTGCATATACTACGTTGTTTCACAATCCTGAAGCGTCTTTTCGCAAATGGAACAGTCATCTGAGGTCTCCGTATTCATGAAACATGGGCAGTTCTTTGGAAGGTCCAATTTAACGGTATTTGATACCTTTAAAAAAAAAACTAAAACTACAAATGCAAAATGTAAAACCTGGAAAATGTGAAACCTGAAAATACATATTTGCAGAAGAAACGGAAAAGGCGGAAAACAAGACTGAAAATCAGTTAGGAAAAAGACCGTGATTTCGAAGAGGAAATTCTACTCTATAAGTTTAATTTCGGCCATTTCTCATTTCAAATAGGTCGTTTTCGAGATATTTGCGGCGGAAGGACCGGATCGACAGCTCGATCTTTCGCTGCGTGCAAAAAAACTAGCGCCTAGTTTCGACGCCAATTGCGAGAGAACGGAGATATACGCTATGATCCATAGGTTATTTGCGAATGCCGATTTTTATGAAGAATTTTTAAATCCCTCTTAACTTTCCACCTCTGACCGACAATTCGGCAGAAAAATGCGAAACACTATGATCCCGACCATCTTGGGGGCTAAAAGGGACTTTTCGGGAACTCGTTTCTCATCCCACCCAGAATAAATATACCGAGTATCAAGAATATATGAATTATTTCTTATAGTCTAATTTGCATAGTTTATTAAACAGATTCCCTTCAGGGCCGTCATACATTTTTTTACCAGAATACGAATACAGGTAACACTTGGAACAGTATTGGAACAATTTTTGTGCATACTAATTTTGTTTGATAAGTATTGCGTCGCTCACATAACCTTCAATAGCAATCTCAACAAAACAGTTTCCGAATGGCGGACAATTCAAATTAGTCATTAAAAAAAAAGAAAAACAGAAATCGTCGCCATCATAAATCAACTATGTTTGGAAACGCTGTCTTAAGTCATAAAATATGTATCTAATTAAACTTAACCAAAACCTCTTCGGCTTCCTTACTGGTCGATATCGACGCAAGTCGACGAAGCCGGATCGACGGACGCCACTTGAATAACAATGGTATAGTAGTAATGGTGCCCGCGTATCTAATGGAGCTATTAATATACATATATACACCTTCTGGTCGAAGTTAGGGCCTTTAATTACCTACGTGATTCGTTCTGAGCCGGAATGAAAGTTATTACCGATATCGCCGTGTCATAGCGGGCCAATTACCGTGGGGCCAATTAAAATTTCTCGAATATCAATTATATTCTTTTTCTCAAAGGGAGAGGAGCGCGAAACGCCATTTGAGATAGGCAGAGAAGCAGGAGCGCGTGTCTTTGTAGATAAAGGATAAATAGAAAAAAAGAGCAGCGAATCTTTGCTGATTCAGTGGGATAATTTTCGAGGTATTTTATAGTTTGTTCGCACAGAAAAACAGTTTCTTTGAATTTAATAATTACACTAGTTTACATGTTTGGTCTCTCAGTAATGAAAAAGGCTATTTTGGGAGTTGCTGGGGCTCTTCTAAATCCAAATTTATCATCAAAAAAGTTTGATTACGTCACATTTTCAAAAATATGTATTTATTCTCAATAATTTATTTTTGCACAAAAAAAAAATATGATTTTACTCCTCTTTTTGTGTAAATTTAAGTCAATTTTTCTTGTTATCAGCAAACAATAGTTCCTTACTGCAAACCATAACAGCAAACAACAGTCTCCTTGTCCATCACTCATGCTTCCTAAATTCTCCGGAAAGTGGATTTTTAGAAACATAACACTCATTTTGTGGTTATTAGCTAAAAGTTTTGAAAGAGTTTGTCTATAGTTCTTGTCTATAGTATTTTTTTATTTTATTTATTTTTTTACTATCATTCTAAAAGATGTCCATGCAGACTTTTATACAACAGAAGAGTTTTCAAATTTATCATACCCTCACAAATTGTTCTAATTTGTAAGCCAACAAATAAGTCTTCTTTGTTTGGCTTTGGATAATCTTGGACAATTTTGCAAATGCAGTGCGACAAAACTAGCTTTGCCCCTGGCTACAGTAGACAACCTAAAATTATACTAATTTATTTTGTAGCTGCAGCCGTGAAAGCTTCGAGAAGTATTTTATTGTTTGTTTGTGTATAACCTCATATATCTCTCTGGTATGGTCGTTCTACCTCGTATTACGTTCGTTGTGCGCAATTTGCGGGGAAAGCTACTCTTGGTGTACTGTACTTATTTAGATGCAGGCAGTTATAGAAGAAGTCTCCACATACGAGGTGTGTAAATTATGTAATAAGACTGATTTTTTAAATTTTTTTTATTTGAATACAATTACAATTCAGTAATGTCTCTCAAAATAAGCCACACAGCGCTGGAGACGGTTTTTCTCCTCATAGCAATACTGGAATAGCCTTCAGCTGGTCGGTTACAGCCGTTTGAATGTTTTCTATGGTCCCAAAATGACGACCCTTGAGGTAATTTTTCAATCTCGGGAAGAGAAAAAATCACATAGACTCAAGTCAGGCGAATAAGGAGGCTGAGGAGCCGCAGAAATGTTTTTACTGACTAAAAACTCTAATGAAATGGATGTGTGATAAGGCGCATTGTTGTGATGCAACATCAGTTGTTCTTGATATTTTGTCTCACACTCTCTGTTCTCTGTTCTCTGTGAAAGTGTTAATATGTATACTATTTGGCCTGGAGGCACAAACTCTTTGTGGCTATATATAAAAAAGCAAATCAGCATGATCTTCAACTTGCTCATTCTTGCTTTTTTGGGTCTTGGAGAGAAAGTAATTTTAACACTGATGTTAAATTTATTTGTTTTTATCTGTCATTTGATATAATTTAAAAGCAATAAAAGTCTATAAGTTTTTGATTTTTATTAATATGTGTAATCGTAAGAGTTTTCTTGATGTCTACATTCAAAGTTGACGCAGTATTATAAAAATCTGATGAGATAGATATTTTAATTTTGTTTCCTATGCAGTTTTCTACTCGTGTGTTGCATACATACCGTTGCAATTACAATAACTATTTTAATTTATTCGCTGTTAATGATATGAATCAAATAATGAAGGTAGTGAATAATATAACCATGAAACAAATAACTGTTAATTACTGATTAGCTTATTTAATTAATATTTAATCAATTAAATAGTCAATATATTTTAGTTAACGTTTAATAATCAGTAATTACTTAATCAACAAGTTGGATGCTTAAATCATTAACCTCAAACACAAAAGTAATAATTGTAAATTGAAACCCTTTACTGCTCATCTAAATTAATTTTTTTACAATTAGTTTAAAACATGTTGTGTCTTATGATACATAAAAAATAATGAAAGTTATAATTAAGATCCGCTATTGTCCGCTATTGTTTATAGTGTACATGGACCAAATAATAAGAGAGGCTAGGAAGGAAACAAAACCAATGATGGTAGGGTATAAAAATATGGAAAGGATAGAGAACACCGAACATGTATTTGCAGACGATATAGTGATAACAGCGAGTAGTGAAAGAGAATTGCAGCACAACTTAAATATATGGAATATGGCAATAAGTAAAAATGGGTTGAAAACCAATTCGAAAAAAAACAAAAGTAATGAAGATAACGAGAGAGAAAACGAAAGAACTAAAAATAAAACTAGAGGGAAAATACATAGAGCAAGTAAACAATTATAAATACTTAGGAGTCACATTTGAGGAAGATGGTAAAATGGACTGTGAATTAAATAAAAGGATAGGGCAGGCGAACCGAACATATTTCGCATTAAACAGAGGATTTATTGAAAAAAAAGAGATTTCCAAAAAGACAAAAATAAGGATTTATAAAGCAGTATACAGACCGATTCTGACTTACGGATGCGAGTCTTGGGTATTAAATAAAAAAGAAAAAGTGAGGATAGGGGCGATGGAGATGAAATATTTGAGAAAAGTGAAGGGGGTGAATAGACTGGAAAGACACAGAAATGAAGATATAAGGAGAGCGCTAGAAATACAACCCATTACAGAATACATAGAAAAAAGGCAGCTTGAGTGGTGGGGACATCTCATGAGGCTGCCCAATAACACACCAACTAGAAAGATATGGGAAGCAAGAAGTTACGGCAAAAGGAAGAGAGGAAGACCAGAGGAAACATGGGACGATACAATAAAAAAAATTATGGAAAAGAAGAAAGTAACAATAAAAAAGAGCGAAAGAAATGGCAAGGGACAGGAAAACATGGAGAAAATTCACCAGCAGTTAACACCAAAGGAAAAACAACCATCCTACACTTTACTAGGGTAGATGGATATTTGATAATATATATATATAATTAAGATGATATACCCCAGATGATATACACCAACTATTTTTGCCTTGAGTATATGTATATTGTACATTGTTAAAACAAAACCATACGATTAAAAAAAATACGTTAATTTTTTTCGTGTTAAATGAGCGTTTAAAAATCCTCATTTTTTAGCAAACTGGTAATGTTTTGGGTATAGCTTGTCACAGTTATTATTTATGTGAATCAGGTCATATTACCAGAATTCCCAAAAATTGGATTTAACGAGGTGCTTCGTAAATTCGTGTTGTTGTGTGTGGACCGACCGACTGAAAACATAAAACATGTTTTCGTTTCACTTATAAATAAACATAATATAATTTCGTAAGTATGTACCTACCTATTTACAAATTAGTGTTAGCACATCTTTATTCTAATTATTATTAACGCGATATTAATGACATGTATTTAATATTAGAACAATTACAGTGAGGTGAGAAATGCGTAAATGTATAAAAAAGACAATGTTTTATCAATTAACTATTTTCTTGGTCTTTGGTATGTCAATACTTTTTATGCAAGAATGTATTATAGTGATGAAGAAGTTTGTTTTGAATGAAGAAGATTTAATACGGTGATGAAGAAGTTGCAAAGAAAATCGCAGAATGTTGACTACTTTTTTTATTAATATTCCCAATCTTCATCTCCAATTAAATACGGGTTTAAATTTTAAAACTGAAACTCTAGTTATTATTTGATAACTAACACAAGCATTATTTAATTTGCAACGAGTAGATATGAAACTCATTACAAGAAATTAAAAATTTATTGGAAAGTCCTTAGTAAATTATTGTCTAAACAGTCGTAACATTGTTACGGCTTGATAAAATGCATAAAATGCGTTACTGTCAGCATTGAGAATATTCGATTTGCTAAGGTATTTTTCATCGTCGACAGAAAAACACCAGAACAAATGACTATAAAGGCCGTGCGCCAATGCAAAGTAACACGTTTTTCGAGCGTCTTCATGTGTGGTATTCGAAACGTCTTAAATATTTTCGGAATTAATATGCATACTTTAATGTACCTGTTATATTTTTTGCTGCGGCAAGTGAAATACAACAGGGAATAACATTTTACTAGTTATAATGGTGATCGATAACGATTGGTTAACCGCAGTGACCGTAGAAAATTTGGAACCAATAGGAAATTATTATAAACAAATCATTACTTCTAGAGCATAATACTTTAGAACTCAACGTATTGACAAGCTTTTTAACCGTTTGAAAATAGTATCTTTAGAATATAGAAATTTAAAACATTTCAAAACAAAACGTTAAGTTACACAATGTGCGTATAAGGTTATCGATATTTTGATTAAATCCGGTATGGTAAAAAATTGTTATTCAAGAAATGTTTGTAAATATTCCTTTACATAAAAAAATAATATTTCTTTTAAACAATACACAACCTAACAATTTTATAATAGGAACATGTTTTTATTTCAAAAATGAATTATATAGTCAAGTAAAAAAAAATGTAAATAAAAAGGATGTGAAAACCATAGTGATGTCAAACTACATAAAAAAGACAAAATATTTTCTTGTGACTGTAGTTAAAACATATATGTTTGTACTGCTGATATATTTGTACAGTGCGAACAATTACAGATGAATAAGAGGAAATTACAAAGCTTACACTTAAAATTCTTATCGTAGGCGCCACATGGATATAGTATGAAGTTGGAAAAATCAGTACTTTTAATTTCCTCATGAAAAACTGGAGAGTTCCATAAAAAAAACTGAATATGTCACGATAGTTCGCAACGTTTTATCAACGAAACATCAAAACATCTATGAAACTACTGAAATCATCCATAAAAAAACGCTACGAACGTTTGTGTCAACCTAATGCATGTTTCATATGTTTTGACAATGCGCAATTAAAGTGTGCTTCAACCCAGTTCAACCCTATAAACGAACATTCGAAAGTTTTTTTCAATATAATTACATAATTTTATGTTTTCTTTAGTTTGAATAACCCAGTACAAATGTACACTAGGGAGTTGAAACTTGCTGCATTAACTTCTTAATTAACATATTAATGAACTTCTTTAATTGATATTTTTCTGAAGTTTGAAAAATAGTGCCATATTTCGCAATTTTTTGGAAAAAAAAACAGGCTTGACAGTTACCACAAGTCACGTGATTGCTTCTGTGCATGTTATTTGCCATCATTTTTAATCAAGAACTAATGGCAAAATCAAAATTTACATACATCAATATAGTCTCTCTAGCAAGAGCGTGAACGCTATATTTTCTAACCAACGGGGAACAGCTCAATTTTTTATGTGAGTGTAGTCTTTGTTGAAATACATTACAGATGAAAAACATGTTTTATTTCAACTTTATATGTCGAGAAGCGCGTCAAACATTATGAGTTCTGCTTACGCCTGGCACTTTGAGGCTGTTTTTCTGCGTTCGCATCCCAAAAGACCAAATATGACTTACTCTTTAGCCGCGAAGTACAGGGAAAAGTCGAAATCCTTCATTAGATTCTCGATTAGTTAAACGATATTCGGAGTTATAAAATGTCGATGACTTTTTAGTTGTCGATGACATTTGTACCAAAATGAACCAATAATATGGAATCCTAAACATGAACAACATAAAAATAAGAACAAAGTTTCTTTTGCGCCATAATAAATACATCCATCCTCCTCAAATGGCCAATGAGAATGAGCAATGCCAACGTGTAAACAGTGTTCTTATTTTTAGCCCATCTCATTGGCCCAACTAGTTGGCCAAACGTGTACAGGAGCTTTAAGGCGGTAAAGGGTTGTTTTTTATTATTTTTGTCGGACTAGCGACACATACTTCTTTTCGTGTAGGACAATGTTTTAGGTCACACATATTTTAACATGCTGATAGTACCCTTCTGCAAAACTGTCAAAGTAGGACAAACGTTTTCCGAGTATTTTGTATGAATATCTTCGAATTCAACTAGGAAGCTAATTGTTATTAATCAAACTTATATTATCGTGCGGTTGACACGTTTTCTACTTTAACACTTCGTAAAATGCCACTATTGAGAATTGTCATTGATAGGTTGTGGGCGTCTCATCAAACTGAAGCTACTTACGAAAAATCAGCCCATTATTAATCATTACAAAAAAAGGGTCACGTACTGTGGACTATAAACACAAGACTGACTCACAATCAGTGACACCTCACCGTTGGTGCGGAAGCTTCGACTTCTTTCTAGCTTCTCTTTCGAGATATGTCGATGCGGGATGATTCAGTCTTTCTTTGATATAAATCGAGCGGTCGTGGGCTTCGTGAAACATTCAAATACAAATTGTACAAAAGTAAATTAGTGTTTGTTAATTTAGTGCTAGATCCGTATTTGTCAGTGGCAGCTCGTGACTTTTTTTGGGGGGAGGCAAACAAATTTTATAAAAAAAAATTGTTTCCTAAATGTTTGTAAACATTGTTAGTTATATACCGTACAGTTACGAGAAGGATCTCTACTTGGTCAATAAAGTATATCACATAGATTTTTCTAACATAATGTACCTAATATATTTTATTGATTCATCAAAAGCATCGGGAAGGTTTGGAGTTTCCATCAAATTATTTTACAATTAAAAGATGTAGTGAAATAAAATACAGATTTATGCCAGGACTGCGTCAATTTCGATTTGACGGGCTGAACAGATCATATTCTTATTTTGTTTGCCTAAAAGATGCAATTTACAAACACAACTAATATTGTTCGTAATTTTTTGAATGTGTCAATTGAACGTTATAAATTTTTAAGATTATGATATCTAGACTTTGTTCAAGCATCTTCTCCATGATTTGAAAATAATACACAGGGTCAACACAATAATTTATTTAAAGTTAAAAAACCACTAAGCCATTTGAATTTATCATACCACGTATTAACAAAACTACGAGCAGGCTTACCCTGATTAATTAAATTAAATGTTACTTAGATCTGGCCGCGGTACTCTTAAATATTTACCAAATGATTTATCCTTATAAGACAGGCGACTAACTGTGCTTTATAAAATACTCAATAATATCATTGCAGGTTCGAATATTTATTTGAGTGTCATTACAACTCGTATTATTATTATTATGAAACAAACTGCTACAATCGCCAATTACCTCCATTATAATTTTGTATAATTAATTAAATAAAACGTTCAAATGATTACTTATGTAAGTAATATGGTACACTTTCAATAAAATTATTATTACCTTCCTATACCACTCAAAGCACTAAAAAAATCCGGCAAGAATAACGGCACTTTCCAATGAAAATTTCCATGAAATCAAATAACTCGTTTTCTGCGCTGTCACGTGTGAGAGGTGGAAGGTGAGCGTGTTTGTCTCCGCTATGCAGTTTTTTAAATGACCTTTAATGACACTGACGTTAAGGGTTAAATTTATTAACAGACACAGATGATTGCAAAGCGCGAAGCCCGCTATCCCGTGTAAATACATTGGCATCGGAAGCTTGCCACCACGGTGATAGATTAGACGCTTGGTCGTTTATGAGGACTAATATGTTGCAAGTGCAGGAACTCCTTTCACATATTTATGTTTATTAATATCTATTTTTATTTTTAGAAATTCTTTTTTTACCCGATATATGAGTTTAAAAATGAAAGGTAAGTATTATAGATAGGTACGTTTATAAAATAAAAACTTCTTTGGAATTTTCACAGAGGAGGCACTGCCTTCTCTGCCTTCTCTGCCTCCTCTGCCTCCTCTGCCTCCCCTGACGAGCCGCCACTGGTATTTGTATTCCTTTAAAAAAATGTTAGTTGAAAGTGCGAGTTTGTGTTTCTCACACCTAACGAACCCTAAGTGGACAAACACATTACAATGAGTCAAACTTTCTGAAGTCGGCCACTTTTCAGACGCTTTTCTGACGCTTTTTTTAAACATCAATTTCTCAGCGACTGATTGATAAAAATTAACGAAAATTTAATGGCGTGTACAGAATTAGTTGCAGAATCGAAAGATATATAGCACACATAAAAAAAAATTAATTTATTAATAAATAACTAATTTTGCAATAAACAATTGACGATTTTACCATGTTCTCCTTGTGTTTTTTTTTACAATTACATTCCTTAAAATATACGCTAATTGATCCTGCAAAAATATTTCAGTGCACTCGATCCGAAAAAAAAGATATGAATTTTTTAACGTTGATGAAAATAAGCGAGACTGCGGCCGAGGTCGGAGCGCAGAGCCGATTAACTGAATGCTCGTGCCTATTTGTTCGCTTATGTTTTTACTGAAGAATCTTATAAAAGATCTATGCATTTTCTAAATAATTACGCCTGTTGATTTTTTTATTTATTTACATCGATTATTTATTTTTTACTATTTTTACAACTGTATAGATGCAGAGTAACTTGAAAAAATCTTACATTCTAAACAATTCGAATCGAATGACTTGTAGCAATGAAATTTGCGTGTGCCACTGATGATTTTCGCTGGATTAAAGCGTTTCTTTAGCGCTTTTTCGTGTTTTTTGTATTCGTTTAATTTGCAAAATCCAAAATCATTTTTTTTTAAATAATCGCGCGCCCATTCAAACAGCTAATAATAGTTTTATCCTGTAAACTAGCGCGGTATGCATTTGTTTTGATACAGCCATCGATGCCATCGCAAGCTCCTTTACCATGGGCAGGGCTTAAAATCCTTCTCATGGTATAATAAATTCAAAAAATTAAAATCCTGTAAACTAGCGAGGTATGCATTTTTTTTTGATACAGCCACCGATACCATCGCAAACTCCTTTACCATGGGCAGTGGCAAAGAAGTGCCACTCTGCTTTAATCTTAAAATCCTTCTCATGGTATTATAAATTCAAAAAATTAAATCTATTTTTATAGATATAAAAATAGATTTAATAAATATAAAACTATATTTAATTTTTTTAATTTATTATATATTTATTAAATCTATTTTTATATTTATAAAAATAGATTTAATTTTTTGAATTTATAATACCACGAGAAGGATTTTAAGATTAAAGCAGAGTGGCACTTCTTTGCCACTGCCCATGGTAAAGGAGCTTGCGATGGTATCGGTGGCTGTATCAAAAAAAATGCATACCTCGCTAGTTTACAGGATAAAACAATTATTTCAACAAAAATATTTGAATGGGCACGCGATTATTTAAAAAAAATGATTTTGAATTTTGCAAATTAGAAGAATACAAAAAACACGAAAAAGTGCTAAATAAACGCTTTAATACAGCTAAAACCATCGGTGGCACACGCAAATTTCATTGCTACAAACCATTCGATTCGAATTCTTTAGAATGTAAGATTTTTTCAAGCTACTCTGAATCTACAGTTGTGAAAATAGTAAAAAATAAATAATCGATGTAAACAAATAAATAAATCAACAGGCGTAATTATTTAAAAAATGCATAGATCTTTTATAAAATTCTTCAGTAAAAACATAAGCGAAAAAATAGGCACTAGCGCTCGGTTAATCGGCGCTGAAATATTTTTGCAGGATCATTTAGTGTATATTTTAAGGAATGTAATCGTAAAAAAAATGTTTTTTAACACAAGGAGAACATGGTAAAATCGTCAATTGTTTATTGCAAAATTAATTATTTATTAATAAATTAAAATTTTTCCATGTGTGCGATATGTATTTCGATTCTGCAACTAATTCTATATACGCCATTAAATTTTCGTTAATTTTTATCCATTAGTCGCTGAGAAATTGACATTTAAAAAAAACGTCTGAAATTTCATTTGTTTATAACTTTCGCAAAAATTAATAATTTTTAAAAAAAAATTGGGATAATCAATTTCAGATATAAACCTTTCGAAATCTTCAATTCAAGGTATTAAATTCAACCAGTCGATTTTTAGTGGCCCACTTCAGAAAGTTTGACTCAATATGATACGGATTTTATGTGTTACACTCTACAAACGAGAAGAACGGACCGTCTGTGACCCAACTAAAAAAATCTGTTTGTCGACTTGCGGTATCCACGACGTCTGCACGTCGAAGTTAGCACCTTCAGGACGCACTTGAATTTCAATAACGACGACGACGCAACGACGGCGCTGCTAATAACTCGCGTCCATGTACGTCGCCGGGTAAACAGGCACGCTTATACCATAAACATATTATGTAAACAAGGAAACTCGGGGGGAAATTATACTGCGGCGCAGTAAGTTGCCAGCAACAATATCTCAGGAGTGTCGCAGGAGCTCCTCAGCCGTTGGTACACAGATTTCGGGGCGCGCACTTAGAATTCATGGGCGGCAGCGTTGCGCTTGCAATATTAAAGGCGACAGATAACCGGCTCGAATACGGGCAAGGAGTTGCGGTTTGAATAATTGACGATTTTTGACGAATCTCGACGACACACTTTGGCATACAGCTAATCTTCCCCGAATTTTATTCCTAGTCACCCATTCTGTTAAATTGTCTGCGTCCATATTGTCATTTTAACAATTATGTTATACTAGCTGACTCGGTGAACCGCCTCACAGTGGGTTAGAATCGGAAAATCCTGGTCAAAAATCGAAAAACCATGTTCGTTATATTCTGTATTAATTCATATTGCTTTGTGGAGCAGGGTTTCCTGCGTGTAATACTGGAACGACAGCTACCGGCTTTATACGTCGTTCTACTTCAGTCGGAAGTTGGCCAACTTCGAGTGCGTAACGGTACGAGAATCGGTCCCGAAATACTCAACGTTCGTCTGTTGTGAATTTTTGTTACCACAAGGTGTATTTCCGACTTAAAAAAATGGAGGCTACTCTTGAAGATCTGTAAAATATTATCTATGCATTGAAATTCAAATTTTTGTATTTCTTATTATGGAAAACAAATGTTAACTCTGCGCTTATAATACAAACGCGCATGTTAAGGTAGCGAAAGAAAAGTAGGAAAATAGTTTGTATCTACAGAGTTCTAACACTAATTCACAATTTAACATGTGGGAAATATTAGTGGAATAAGAAATTCATAAAAATTGACTGCTTGAAACTGCTTATTTCAGTGAAATATGCAAAAATTGAAAGATAGAGCGTTCTCGTAGAGAGCGTCAAAGCAGGTGTTCATCCCCGATACAATAGTAAGTCCCAACCAAGGGGGGAAATGTACATACCTGGTGTACACTGTATTGACCAGTGGAAGGAGAAAGTATAGGGTGTCTCAATGTTCCGTGAAATAAATATTTTTTATTTTTACTAGTTAACCTAATCCAACTTAATTGAGGTTCTCTGCGATTAATTTTTTAACACAAAATCATTTAAGTAACCTAATGTAACTTAACTGAAAACACGTTGCGTGCAATTGTAGGTTCCAAAAAGTTCTTACTTTTGGCCCTCCATTTCTTCAGGGAGTTAGCTTAAAATCGTATTAATTAAAAATATAAATAATCTTATTCGAATCAAAATATGTAGCCTTTTTAAGAAAATTTTACTTCCGGTTCTCCACCTGTTTTTTTTTCGGTAGGAGATTTAGTTGAAATTATATAAGCAGAAAATATCAATGCTCTAATTTTGATCATAATCGCGATTTTATCGCGAAAAAATGGTTACATGCGGTTGCTGCTGGTCAGCCATTTTGTTTCCCTTTCGAGGAGAGTATTAAATTGAAATCTTATTTACAGAATATATGAATACTCTAATTTGGATTTTTAAAAGTTGCTTTTATCGCAAAAAGCGGTTACTTTCGGGCCGCCATTTTGTTTTTTTGAAATACAAAGTACACATTTGAAATCAGCGACCCAAAAAAAGATTAAATTCGATATACATAGGTAGTTTGACAAATTTTCTACCTTTCTCGATTTTTTGCCAGGATTTTCCGATTCTAACCCACTGTGCGCCTCAGAATTAAATAATGTGTCAAAGTTCAAGACCCTTTTTGACAGGTACGAACAGATTGTATGGGAAAATAAAATTGTTGTTTTTACTATTTCCCTTGCAATTTCTTCGTATTTTCTCACCTTTTGAACCTTCGTTGAACTTTTACAAATATTTCAAAACCAAAATTAGCCAAATTGGTCCACCCGTTCTCGAGTTTTAGTGAGACTAACAAACGTCAATTAATTTATATATATATATATATATATATATATATATATATATATATATATATATATATATATATATAGATTATTTTTGGTCAAATCTTCTTCGGGTTCAAATTCAACGTTATTGTCGAGACCGGCATATCTGAAACAATTTTTAATTGTTTTTTTTTTTTAGAAACGCGATTCCATGCAACACTAGGGGAGACTGAGGGGAGTTAAAACAACTTCTATAAACACAAATCGTATGAGATTAGTGCCAATAGATAGTCCTATTCTTACACTTTCAGATGACTGACAAAAAGATAATATAAGTGTGAATTATGTGTCGAAAACTCGATTTGAAAGTAACAAGTCATTTTGTTTCAACTCCACTAAGTAAGTTGAAACAGGGGCCGAGGTGACTTGAAACCAGTGGCGGTCGGTGGAAATTGACATGCTCGTATTTTCGTAAGGAGGCATGGGACCCACACCATAATTTAGGAGGTGGTTACTACACTTAAGTAGAAGGCTATAATAGCAAAAAAATCTTCAGGGAAAACTTGCGATTTTTTTTTCCAAAAATGGCAGTCCTCCGGGCAGATCTTGGACACGGCTTGCAAAATATTTGCGAAATATTTTTTTTTTCATAATCACCGAGTGAACACATTTTTTTTATACTTGTGATTTTCTCGAAATTTTGAGATCTGTAAAAGTTATGGAAATTTGAATTTTTATTTCATCACAACATTTCGTCTATGAGATTTTACAATAGTTGTAGCTTTAAGGAAACTAAGAATTTTGAGAAAATCCAAATACAAAATAATTTTATTTACTCGGTGATTATGAAAAAAAAATATTTCGCAAATATTTTGCAAGCCGTTTCCAATATCTGCCCAGAGGCAACCATTTTTGGAAAAAAAAATCGCTGAAGATTTTTTTGCCATTACAGCCTTCTACTTAAGTTTAGTAACCACCCTCTAAAATATGGCGTGGGTCCCATGCCTCCTTACTGAAATACGAGCATTTCAAATTCCACTGGCCGCCACTGCTTGAGACAGTTGATTTTCGGATAGCATTAAGAGTTATAAAGTAGAAACGACAATATAATTTAAAGGTATTTATTAAAAGCATTCAAAGATGGAATTTAACCTTTTTAACAATATTTTGTACTGAACTGAGCAAATCTTAATAGTAACTATAAATGTTAAACAAATAATGATCTTCCTGAAGTGGGTACTGGAACCTTCGGCGTAGAAACAAAAAACTGGACGTTTTCCACGAAACACCGAACTACTATACTTTTCTCGACGTGCGTTTCACCAACTAAGTTGGCATCTTCAGGAGAAGATTAAAACTAAATTATAACCTACACACTTGCACTATTTATACTTAATTTGTTGCCGCGATTCGCTGAACCGTAACATCTGTCTTTGTTTATCAGAGCAAACAGTGGACTAGTGGGTATCGGACCAGTGTCCTTATTCATACTACTGTTACACTTAATGATTTCTAAACTTTCAAAAGCACCCAACTGTCTACTCTTTGTTACATTTCTAATTAATTTTAAATTATTTATGTCTATCACATGGTTGTTGCCAAAAGCGTGTTGGGCAACACAAGATTTTTCCGTTCTAAAATATTTCAAATGGGCCATATGTTCTTTAAATCTAGTCAAAATAGATCTTTTTTTGTTTACCCAATATACTTTTGATCAGAGTCTTTAAAACTTATTTCGTATATTCCTGACTTTTAGTTATTGTCGATTTTGTCTTTGGGGTTACCCAAAAGCGTCTGTAGTTTACTTTTAGAATTATAAACCAAATTGATATTAATATTTTTAAAAACTTTGTCTAGTCCGCGGGTGAATTTGGGTTCATATGGTTATAATCACCTCTTCTTATTAAATTCTAACCATGAACTCTTAAAAATAAAGATATATGGTTCCAATGTATTCAGAGTATCCATGGCGTATACAATTATCTTTAAATCTTTGACGTAAAAGACTGAAGCCAAACTTCACCTGCTCTACCAAACTTAACCCAAGAAGAAGGACAATTTTTGTTATACTCCACAGCCAACCTATAGGCAAAAGTTCAGGCTTCCTTAATGTTTAGGCCGAAGTTAGCAACAGCGCAGTATAAGAAATAATCACGAGTACCTTCTCTTCTGAAGATGAAAAGACAGTATTTTCTGGCTATCCTACAGACGAAGGAGTCGCTGTTTCATTAGCTTCATAAGCCGTTTTTTTTTAAATATACCTGTAAAGGGAAGGGTGGTTGAGGTTGTAACTCGAAGCTGCATCGTGGAGGCTTTTCTGACGCAACGTTATTTCTTCTGCAGCGAGCCAGTATATGTCGCGACTCGCCATACCTCTATCAGGCTTTCTTTTATGATAAGTAGGCATACTAAAATAAAATAAGGAAAAAATAAATAAACCTTACCGTATAAGCAAATCAGCCATACAAAACTTAAACGAAGTGAGTTGAAACAGTCTGTTTCAAATCCCCTAAGTAAGAAAAATCCTCTCTCTCTCTCTCAATTTTAAACCAATTTTAAATTAAAAATCAAGAAGCAACACACAAAGAAATGAGCTGTACCGATGCTATGAATTGAATTGTTAGGTAATGAGCTTTCGAGTTCCGCGAAATCAGTGCTTTTCCAAATCACCTCTGTTTCAAAACACCTCGGTCTCCCCTAATCATTGTACTTACGTCCAGTACTGATATCGTTAATTCTTCCTTTTTTTCTGTGGCACTAGTTCATCTTAAAATTAGATATATTGGGTAATGAACTTTTATACATCGAATTACCTGCTGATTCGTGCTTTGAAGAATTTAAGTTACATTCGATGGAAGAAAGACGCGTTAAATATTATACATATTTTCAAATTTAGTTGGACTTATATATAAAGGCCTACCCCACTCTCTCAATTCAGCCTCAAATAATTCCGGCGTGATCCAAACCCTTCAATTTGCTCCATACCTATATGTAGCATGTCTGCTCCATAAAGCTCCATATACTCGTATGTAGCACCTTTTAGAACAACTTTTAAAGTCTTGACTTTCCAACAACAAGCAATTTATTTTTTTTAGTTCAGTTATGTTGGTATAAACGAAAACTATTAGCTGTTCTTTTGGCAATTTACTACCAGTAGGTACAGGGTAATTGGTTATATTTTGATCTCCCTAACTACTTTATTATGGCAGCTATAAAAAAATTCTAGGGGGAGCATATAATATTTTAAAAAATGTATTAAAAAACTTGTGAAACATCAAACAAACAAAAAGTGGCGCGTCCAGGTCACGTATTTTACTATTAATATCACGTATATTGTGGGACACCCCGTATATTATCAATTTTGAATTGCCATTATTTCCTAATTACGTATATATAAGATTCTATATATGTATCGTTATCTTTTTGACATACGAGTATATGACCCTAAATATACAAAATATTCCATATGTGATGCGGTCTGTGAAAAGGTACCAGATGTCGGAAAAACTGTTTTCGGGTGGAGGTCAGATTTCGATAGAGCATAAATTTCGCTTCATTTAAAAAAAAATGAAGTCTCTAGCGTTAATATAGCTCGGACTGGAAGCAGGTAAAGTTTCAATATGTAAAATCGTAATTTTGAGAAAAAATTGATATCTCGTCTTCTATTGCTCCAATCCGTATGTGCGATGTATTTCTATCGATATATATATATTGTATCGCTAGTATGGGCGTTACATTTTTCGACTTGTAACTGCATTTTGGGCTGGAGCGCAAAATTCACTTTTCCGACATCTGGTACCTTTTCACAGACCGCATCACATACGAGTATATGGATCTTCGGCAGAAGAACAGAACTTTTTATTTTCATTTACCGTCTATATAGAACGTCTATAGTTCATCGGTCGTTTTTATACTGCTTGCCTAAAACAGAAGAAAACTATTCAGAAACTGTTTCATTAGTGGGATTTTATTAATATTAGAATCCATTTAGGCAGTAAAAGAAATTATAACTTTTGCAGATAAATAAACATTTTCAAAATTTTCTTCAACAAACTTGTTTTCGAAATGTTTTTTTTTTGTAAATGATTAATAACTACTTACCGCCAAAATAAAGCAGCAACTCTTCATGATTTTCTCAAACATTTTGTTTTTTTACCAAAAGAAGCGTGTTTTCTGCTTATAGAACGATAAACATTTAAAAAAAGTAGTTAAACTAGGAAGTTAACTATTTGCATACAACTGCCTGTATTACATTCTTGCAGCATGCATATTTTTATTATTGTTTATATATATAGAAAATATTTCAAGTTTTTCGGGAGCAGTATACATAATTTTATTTAGGTTTGCTATAAAGTACGACAACTATTTTTCTCTTGCAGACTAGTGTTTCAAAGTAATATATACTATGGTGAAAATGGTAGAAGAGTCAAAAAATAATTAAAACACTTTGTTTCATCGCCAACGTTTAGATGATATATTATTTCATCATTCTCAGGGACATACGAGTAGAATTAAATAACAACGTGATTAATAGCATTATACAAAAATAAAATTCACTAATGTTGACAGTTTCAGTATAGGTAAGTATTTGCCAACCACCTTGATAAAATTATAATTGATTAGTTACAGATAATTGCTGCCTATACTTAACCGTACAGTTTTCGAAAAAAAATGAATTGGGAATGATTTTGTCCAAGGATTTTAGCAGAAGTTTTTTTTTTCGTTAAGGATGAAATATACAAATCGAAGCTTGAAGGTCCAAGGTTACCAAACACGTGATTAGTATGTATGATTTTGAATTATTGTAATTTTTGTTCTATTTGTGTTAAACATTTTGCGATATAGCAAAACATTTCGTATAATATTATGAAATAATGACACAATTTTGTTTTTAGAGCATTTTGAAAGAGTTGTCATACATTTTAATCAATATAAAAATTGTTATTAATACATTTGAAATAAATTAATCCAAAATTTATGCACATTTTTCTTTTACAGTACTTTTTAGAGTACCTTCACATTTCACATATAAATTGTTGTTATTTATACAATTTAAACAGAATTACATCAAAATAACACTAGCCATGTGAAAATACGTTATAACCTGAAAAGTCAAGATCACATTTAATAAGCATAGGGCTTGATGACCCAAAAGTGCAATTGGTATGGATAATACTGTAATATCATTAATTTCAACTGAAGTTCGGTCTTCCAGCTAAGACCCCAAACATGCCTTGAATGGATCTAATGATATGCAACTTGTACTTTGTTTACTTCGCATTTTCCCCATGATGATTTTTTACTGGGGCAAAAGTGTACATATACAAAAGAAAAATAACTCTAATAATGAATAACTCTAAATAAATAATAATTTAGTCGTAAAGTATTTTATCTACAGTGTGTCCCCGGATCGACGCACCGATAGGTAAAAAGGTATAAATATTTTTAGTTGAAATTTCACCTTTGGGGGTTCAGCCCTGCTTCAATAGAAACTACATATTTCATGTAATAATTTTAGATTCGAAAAATCAAGTATACCTAGTAAATTTACAAATAACTAGTAAAGTGCTTTTTCTGTCAAAGTTATAAATAAAATGTTACTAATAAAAGTTGTTCAGAGTAATAAATTAAACGAGTGTGCAAAATTTCAGCAGTATTGATTTACTTTCTTCAATCTATCTTATCTTTTGATGCATCATAATAATTAACAAGACATTCGAAACTAATATTGAAAACATTATTTTCCATTTTATAAATCATTTTTATGTTTAATTTACATCACCATCAAAAATAAAAAATAAAACATTTACATATACTCATACCACACTATGCATAAATTATTGACTATAACTTGATAATTTTGACGAAGCAAATTGTCTCGTTTATTCTTATACGTTATGAATTATTTAAACGTTTAATATGTAGATGTGTAAAGTATTAACAAAATCGGTTACTTTCATCCACCTAGTAGGTATTTAGATAATTTGTAATCACAATTGTAATTTGTAATATTTCGTCGGGAATATCAAGATTAAATGTATATATTATGCAAAGTGTGCTATTGATGACATTTTTTGAGAATTGTGGGTGATCACGGTATAGCTATAGAAGGTATGATAAGTATCTAGGCGGTTGAGATACGAACCGGTTTGCGCATGACGTCACCTTGTGCTCACGATCCCAATGTTTGCCGTGGAAAGTCGTATTATTTTCCTTTATAAGTTGTGGTTTGAAATTTTTTCGCCATTTTTCATTAAACTTATTATTTCATGTAGATATATTACGGATGTGGAAATAAGTTTTGATGGATATCGACTGTGGACTTGGAACGATGAAATAATTTATTGAATAAGTGTTTTAGAAAGTGTTTTGTTCATGAAAGGATGTTTACCCGCGAGAACGAAATTCGAGAGTTTACTTTTCTTGAATTGATGAAAGAACTACCTATGTAAAACAAATGTAATACATTTTATCCACAATCAGAGCAAGTATCGTTTGCAATAAACAAATTTAATTTATAAATAATATATCTCAGTGTCACGTCGAGTGGCATTTTAAAAAGTCATGTCAACTTGATAGGCCCTCTAAGTTGGTTTCTATACTGTGTTACTTTAATTCACTAATGGACGTCACTTTACATAGTTCAAATGAAAGTAAAATAAAGCTACTTTATAAAATGATTGTGTCTAAAAAAAAATGGTGTTGCTGTTTTTAGAAACTCATATGATCCAGGTAATTTGATATGATTACGGGTTTTATTAATTAATAATACATGTATTTTTTTGTTTCTATCACTTTTTTTATATATTTATTCAACACTTTTACAGTAGAGCGATTTAAAGAAATATTATTTTTCAAATACCTATGTATGTAATAAATCTAACAGATTTCTGTTTTTAATATACCTACCATCTAAAATAACTGTTGGTCAACACTTTAACTAGTTTTTAATATAGTTAGATATTCTAATTATTTCATTACGTGTTTAATTAGAGACATGCACTTATGTTTTGCCAGTAACAAACAGTTTTTCTTATTCCAATGAGATATGTCTTAGGTAAAGCGGGAGGTAAAAAAATAATAAAAAGTAATAATAAAAAATGACAGTGTTTATTGAGATAATACGGTTTTTATTTTTTTGTTAAAGCAACAAAAGTAAAATAAACTAAATGAGGGTTAAAGTCCATCTACAAAATAATGCATAAAACAAAACGAAGAATATATTGTGTAATAATTTAACCTACGAGTACAATAAGATCCTTAGTTAATAATTTTAATAATATATAGTTAATTATTTATATTTAACCATAATTATAAAAAAGGGGAGGGTACTATGCATCGAAGATTATCGACGTTTAATAACTCAAAAACGGTATTATAAGATAGGGGTACCGTAGGTAAACTAATTGTTTTATAATGAAATACAGTTGAATAGTTTTTACACAGTTTACACCGATGCTTCCACTTTGCTTTTCTTTTGGAAAGCCAAAAAACTTAAAATTGTTTGTAGAACGATTGTTCGTATTACAACCAAAACATATACAGCACACCTCATTTTAACAAATTTTTGCAGCACACCTCATTTTTACAAAAAATATAAATACTAGCATAAACTTATCAAGCTGCCTTCAGAACACATTCCTGGGCTGACAGAAGTGGGCACAAGCTGACGTCACACTTATGGCGCCCGGCTGCGCGATATCATACCTTCTATTTGTATACCGTGGTGGGTAATGTTAATTTTAATATTTTCAATATTTGTTTCCAATGTTTTGTTCATTTTTACGTCGCAAAAAAATAAGATAGACAGATGAAAGTAAACCTATACTGTTGAAATTTTGTATACTTTTATACGTTATCACTCTGAACAACTTTTTTTAATAACATTGTATTATAACTTTAGCAGAAAAAGCAAGTTTACAAGTGGGAAAATGAATTATTTGTGAATTTCCAAGGTCTACTTCACTTTTGTAATAAAGCAAGGCTGAACTCCAAAAGATGAAATTTCAACGCAAAAATATTTATGCCTTTTCAGCTATTGGTGCGTCAATCCAGAGACACAGTGTATATGCCACATATCAACAAAATTTAAACCACGTCGAAATCGTAGGATGAAAATAGATTTATGAGAAAAAACTAGTTCTCCACTTACATGTGGCAATCCCAATGCCATTACAAATATTAGGTTACTTTACGTAGTTTTTTTTTTGCCAAAGTTGTATATTTTTATTTTATATGGTTTCGAATGTTGTCCGAGTTGTTTAATATAAATGGTGTTAACTAAATGTCGTAAGTAAAGTATTTCTATTGACAATTTATACACACTTACCTCAAATATACAGTTATCCTACTTTACCTTATTAATTTTTGCAAGCGTATCAGGTAATTATCCAACAAAAATTGGTTTGTATTTCTCCTCTTCCAACCAAAAAAGTTCCAGGAAAATGTCTACAACACTCGTCAAATAAATTGAAAATTTGAACACTTCTAAAAATAGAAAAATTAAGTTATTACAAAAAAAAAAACCAAACCCTCCTAACAAATCCTAGTAGGCCGACGCGCCCTGCCTATGAAAATCGCATAATGGAATTTGTCGCGTAGCGCTTTCCTCTCTTAAAACATTAGAGCGGCGTTGGGGGGAAAACATACACAATTTTCCATTTATTTAGTTACAGTAAATGACTTCGCTTTGTAGTCATAGAAATCCCTGTCTCGTTTCGCACACAGTGACAATAATATCTGAATTTAAATGGTTTCGCCTTTGGCACTGCGAAGTTGGGGAGACGCTCGCACGATCGCGCGCACAATTTATTCGGTTTGTTGATTACATATCGCTCCAATAAGTAGTATTTGCTCGCGTATGCAATTTAAATTCTTCTGTTCTCACCTCCAACTGCGCGTAAAAAGGTATAATCTAAGCCGGCGAAATCTACATTTGCGATTCCTTTTCCCACTCAATGATAACTGTAGACTTGCAGTTTTGTCAATTTTTAGGTACGTTACAAAAGGGGGAGGGCCTGAGACGGGGTTAGAAAAATTACGAATTAGGAAACATTTTTGTTATTGAAATAATATAAACATACCTTTAGGTAATCAATTCTAACGATATTAGATTAGAGTACGTAGAAATATATTTTGACGTCATGTGATCAGTTATGGCGGCAAATTAAAAAAAAACGACACGAAACTACAAAAATGTAGATTAATTGTAAACGAATAAAAAATGTATTGGAAAAATGTGCTTAGAACTCAATTTTTTAAACGTGTATTCTTTTAAAATGATAATATTAACAAATCGCAGTTATTATTTTTCTTCAACCCAAGCTTATAAAATATAATTATGTAGCATTTTCTTTTGTAGTGGCTTCAATTAAAGAAAAAGACAAAATCAATGAATTATTTTATTTAGAATAATTTTCGGAACAGTGTATATGAAAAAAAAACATTTCGCTTCAGTTCGTTCACTGTTGCAATGTGCATGTGTTGCATATGTTGACGATTTTTATTTTGACATTTACAATTCTTTTACAATATCATGGCAATAATCTACACCGAACCACATGTTAAAGAAAAAGGTAAAATTTATCGAAAAAATTAAATTGACACAAAGGCAATTTTAAACGGAGGCATTTTCTTAATTACCATTAGATAAATTTGAATTTGGTACATACTTTATGGTAATTTGTAAGTCTTCTTAAATGCAATTTTTTTTAGTTTTACGAATAAGTTTTGTAGTTTCGATTATCATGTAGTTTCTTTGTAGTATATTGCCCTAAAAATGAGTAGAAGTCATAAATGCAATTTTCTGGAAGATTTCAACATATTTACATGAACTTATTAAAAACTGCTTATTCTATATACAGTTTGTGTAAAGCCGACATCGGCCGGTTGTGAAAAAGGACAAATGCTACACGTCTCGTTCTAACGACAAGCACAGGTGGTGAGAGGGCCGGTCTTATTCCTTCACTACCTCCGATGCGTGTGCGGTTGCTTCTATCTATCGTCTCACTTCTGTTTGTCTTTTTTTATAACTGGCCGATGTCGGCTTTACACACACGGTATAATATACAATTTTATTATCTATAGTAGTGTTAAAATGTGAAAGTTGTAAATTCTATCGTATTGTTTTTGTATTTCCCTAAACGTGGATTATTTAGTATGTGCAACGGGTGGTTACAATCACTGAATACAGAACTGATCCCATACCAAAATAACAAATACTTTAACTTTAAGATTTTTTACATGCCGCTTGCTTTTCAAGTGGTGTTTACAACTTGTGGGATGAAAGTTGATCTGTATCACACGTATATGTAGTTGTATACAGTACGCGGCAGCCTAATGCGTACATAGGTGGATATTAACAACATATTAAATGATACATTTTATGTCATAGTTAGGCAAATTTACTTGGGCCGGCGAGGCTTGGTGTTAATGGGGATTTTTAGCGGAAATCTAAAGAGCAACGTTGCGGCGAATCGTAGCTCAGGTCAGAGTCGGGCTCAGGTCACTATTAGCGCAAAGCGATACACAGAAAATACATCAGACTTCGTGAAAAAGTACTATGAAGCGACTATACACGACGGTATAGGTGTGGTAATGTCAGTGGTCACGAAAAATGAAACTTAAAAGGACTTACCAATTAAAACTCATAAATTGTTTGATAAAAAGAGTAACATTACTTTTTAACTAGCGTGTGATATTTGGCAGGGCATATTTTTGCAACTTTTTTTCGTCTTTTGTTAAACAGTTGCAGTTTTGTTACAGCTGATTTTGTATTACTTAATTAATTTTACCTTTAATCTGACGAAATATTAGTCTTATTTGTCTCAAAACAGGTATTATGAGAGCAGGAATTTGGAACAGGTATACCCTGGAAAAACGAGTCTTCCTTCAAGGGCAGACCTGTTCCAAATATCCGTTTGGCAGGTATAAAAATTTGGCAAGTAAGACTCGAATATTTTGTCGGTTTAAAGGTAAAATTAATGAAGTAAATTCTAATCAATTGTAAGGAAACCGCAATTGTCTAACAAGAGACGAAGAAAGCAATAGTGTACATTTTAGGTCGAAATTTTATAAGCTTCGTGGGTAACTTATTTTTGTGCCATGTTTCGGGACCACTAACATTACCACACCTAAATACGGCTCCGTTTTGTAATAGTTAGCCCCTTAGTACATTTTAATTTTCTGTGAACTATCAGTTTGTAATAATAATGACCCGAGTCCACCTCTGTTGAGATTCGCCGAAATC
Organism: Aromia moschata; assembly: GCA_029963805.1. Lineage (NCBI taxonomy): Eukaryota > Metazoa > Arthropoda > Insecta > Coleoptera > Cerambycidae > Aromia > Aromia moschata. The sequence continues at coordinate 954,444 of JAPWTK010000114.1, forward strand.
TGACACCATGTTCATGTTAGTAGCATCTGCGCATGTCAAATTCAAACTGCACCAGCGCTCGGGGACTAGACGTTTGTTGTCGTTTAATTAATTTATATTTTATATTATTATGCGAATAGTTGGTCGAAGGAGATGTGCTGGCGTATGTGTTTTAGCTTACACACACACGTAAAATCATTGGCAAATGACAATATTGATTGATGATACGCACTTTTCTAATCAGGCACTAGACCAGAATAAAATATAAAATGGTATTTCAAATTTTAACTCAGACAGCCCTACTAACAGACCGGATGCCTTTCATACGCCTGCTAGCGACTAGATCGCGATTGGTTCTCACCTCATGTTTACATCTGCTTAGTAAAGAAGTTAAATTATCAATTGCCCTTCATTCGGCTATGTACGCATTAGGGTGCCGCGTACTGTATAGTGTATATGCTATTATTATAGTTGTTATAGTGTATATGTATTGCGTTTATAATACAAAATGCGACGGCTAGCAACTCTCAATCGGATACGAAACAAACTAGCGCTGTTTTACTCTTTACTTTACTGTTTTACTACGTTTCTCACAGTGGATAAACTACACGTCTCTAATGATACTCGATTGCACGTGAATAATGGTACCACAGCCATCGCGCATTCCCTACAAATTGTCATTCTTAAGAAAGCCACTGATTTACAATCGGCTACAGATGAATAAAACTTTGCAGGTTTGTATTTTATAAATAAGCTGATACCTACAATAAATATATCATTTAAAACTGTTTTTTTTACAAGCACGTGCAATTTTGGCAAACATTATCAAATTGTTCTGGAAAACCCTTATTATTTTAAGTAATTGTCCTAAATTATACTTATTTGTTGTATAAGACTAAACGTATGATGAACGGTAAATAGCATGATATACGGAAGTTATCAATACTGATTTTCCGTTTAAAGCAAAAAGAAGACAATGTCCGTCTTAAAAAATGAAGAAGGCACAAGCTATTTAATGGGGTTAACCTTTAGAGGATGAGCATTTGGGGCTTATGATCCCTCTAAGAAAATGCATAAAAAAGTATATTATATCACAGATTGATCATGGGTAAAGTGGTGATCATAGGTCGCTCCAGTATACTGGATTTCCCGTCCGGCAACGTTAATGTTAAATTTTTCGACTTTTGAAAAAATTCAATCATTTAACTGTAAAAATATAAACAAATTGTCCTATTAAGTTTTGACATCGCTCTTCACGAATCTGTTATTAGATTTTTGAAATTCAAAATAGTGGATGCAAGTTGAAAGTATATAGAGGAGTGATTTGGGATTAGTAATGGTGAACCAGAGTTGTACAATTCAAAATGGTGGATTCAAAATGGTGAATTCAAAATGGTGGATTCAAGATGGCGGATTGAGGATGTCAACTTGTAATAGACAAATGATGGAAATAATGGAAAAATATACTTCAACGACTTTGACTACGTATTTGGTTTTAAATTTTTATAACCTAAAATGGCGGATTCAAGATAGCGATCGAAAAACAAAAAATCACGATATACGAACTCTTGAGTACATATTTTCATGAATATAAATCACCAAAAAAGCACGCGAATAACCTTGAAATTTAGTTCCATATTCTATTTACCGTGTACTATTTACCGTGTAACCGTAGGCACAGCGTTAGTCATCTCAAATTGACGCTCCTTTTATTGCTCTTAATTTTCATCGATTCGAAAAATTCAAAAAAAGCGTTTTACAAGTTTTACATGATTTTATATGTGATTTTAGAATACTTAAATGAATTTAAAAAAACCTCAAACTGTAAGGATGCGAAAATGATGACAAAAATGTATGATTATTATATGATTACGTCGACAAAGAAAATTTTTTGGGAATATTGGACAAATATATAAGCACTAATTTTTACAGACGTTTCGGTTAATATGCTCAACCTTCTTCAGGGCTTAATTAGCGTGTTACATAACGCTCTATATCAGTTAAATGATTGATCCTTTTCTTTACCTGCAGGAACATGTGTTTAAACATCCTAATTATATAAACATGTACCTGTAGGTACAGAAAAGGATCAATCATTTAACTGACATAGACCATTATGTAAAACAATAATTAAGCCCTGAAGAAGTCTAAGTACATTAGACGAAACGTTGACAAAAATTAGTGCTTGTATATTTATCCAATAATACCAAAAAACAAATTCCTTAGTTAATTTATATTTTATGGACGCAACTGATCACTATTATTATATGATTACTTCAGCTGTTTTCGAGATATATCGGGATATCTTATTTTTATATTTATACTCGTATTGATAACCCTCCTAATGTATGATAAAATAGTTATGGTAAAATTGTTAAACTAGATATAGTATTAAGTACGTACCGATATATGTCGATATATCTCAAAATAAGTTGGTAATCATAAATTAATCATTTTTTTTGGCATCAGGAAACTACGAATAACATATTTAAGTAAAAAAAATTCATGGTGTTCTATTAAAAACAATCGCATTCTTTGTTGAAATTTTGATTTGTTTCTGCTTAGATATTCTAAAAATTCGTGAATAATCGTGTACAATCCTTTTTGAATGTTTCTATTCGATGAAAATTATGTAATGCGGTCTGTGAAAAGGTACCAGATGTCGGAAAAATGAATTTTGCGCTACAGCCCAAAACGCAGTTTCAAGTCGAAAAATGTATCGCCCATACTAGCGATACAATAGATATATATCGATAAAAATATATCGCACATACCTGTAGGATATGTAGGTACATATTCGCAGGACTTACGATTTTACATATTGAAACTTTACCTGCTTCCAGTTCGAGCTATATTAACGCTAGAGACTTCATTTTTTTTAATGAAGCGAAATTTATGCTCTATCGACATCTGACCCCCACCTGAAAACAGTTTTTCCGACATGTGGTACCTTTTCACAGACTGCATCACAAATGTAAAAATTTAAATAAATTGTGATTGGGTAAAACCGCTATATAAAATTGTCCAATAATTTACAGATATGTGAAAGTCAAATTGACAAATTTTAAGCTAATTACTTTCCAAGACAACCAGGACAGAAAAAAATGGAACAAATTTTCACATCAACCTAATATAATCCCGACGTATCCCTCAATAAAAATAATGTATCTCCCTCTCGACGAGTCGCCCCTGTTCCCGACAAAACGGTTGCACAGCCGCCGCCTCTGCTGCTCCCGCCATCATCGAGCCAATCAAGCCCGAGAGTAAGTCCTCTTATTGCTCGGACTTACTAAAAACTTCTTAATTAAATTCGGCCGGGAACACAAAAGGATTAAGTCGACATTTCGGCGGGTGTCCGCCGCCCCCCTCGCCGGCGGCGCGCCCCTTCTCCCGGAAAGCCGCCGCCGCCGAGTGACAACGGAACAACGAGCCGAGAAATTGCGACATTAAAGATAACATCGCGCCAAATGGCCGCGGGCCAGGATCCCAGCCGGGATAATGGGCATCGGCGCGCACCCAAATTAACTCCCTTCGAATGCGCCGAGCCGTCCGTCCGTCTGTCCGTACGAGACTCGCGCCGCTAACGCCGTCCTTTCTTGCGAATGAATCGTATTAGGTTCGAGGCGTTCATTTTACAAAATTGATGTTAGGAGAAAGTGAGGGCATCATAAATCATTTGTTAGTATTTAGATGATTTCTGTGGGGGGAGATTGGGGTAAGACGGCGACGATAATGGAAAATAATAACACAGGACCACAAGTTTTTCCAATGCGCGGAAGTACAGACCTAGTCTACTCCACGTTTTTGGGGTCGCTGAACACGAATCAGACATCGTTTTTTCTCGTTTCCGGCTTGTTTTTTTTTTCTAACATCAAAAAACATATTTTACACAGTAACTTGATTACTCAGGCACAAATACAAATCCAGAGAAGAACATTCCTCTTTTTTCCAACGCGCCAAATTAAAATCTGAGGTGAGTATGCATTTACGACTATCAGTTTTTCCCCTAGTAACAAAACATCACTATGAGAAACACTAAATCAGACACCATGCCATATACTTGATGAGTTAGTGGCTGTAATGTTACAGGGATGATCTTACAATAACCTCACGCCTCAGAAACCTTCAACTCTACGACACATATACTCAAAACACCATAATCTCAAAAATCTTAACCTCAAAGAACCTTGTATCTGTGTTCTGCAGCTGCTAAAGCGCAGCAAATGATGAAAAAGCATGAATATAATCCAATCATCACTCTCAACCTCATAACCATGGAATTCCAAAGCTTCCTAATCCCATAACCTCATAACTTCCAAACCCTTAACCTCAAAAACCTTAATAATAGGTCCTGCGAAATCAGGGCACAACATATGATGAAAAGGCATGAATATGATCCAATTATGACTCTCAAACCCATAAACCCGAAATCCCATCACTCTGAAATTCCGTAACCTCAATCTCAACCCCATTAATTTCAAAAACCCCATATCTAGGACTGTGAAATTTAACATGCAGCAACCTAATGAAGAGGCATGAATGTGATCCAACCATATCTCTCAACCCTATATGCAGGGCTTGATATGCAACCACTAATACACTAGTGTATAGATGTGGATGCATAGATGCCAATCCAACCGCACATGCCCTAGATTTGGTAATGTTCTGAGTTTTCTGGGTTTCCTCAGAACTGTAAAGCAAATGCGTTACCGAAATAATCTTAAGTCGCTCCCAGTGCGCCTAGGCAAATAATAATAATAGCCACTCCTTCCCGCACAGATCCCTGAGAGGGACCTAAGGGGTTACTCTTCGGAGTAATTATAGGGTGAGTTATTATTATTATTATTATTATTATTATTATTATAGCCTCGAAACTCCATAGCTTCGAAATTCCATAGCTGTGAAATTTCATAACTGTATGATTTCATAACCAATATTTTGCTCTTTTGCCCTGTCGACTGGACTAATGGCAGAACTTTTGTCTCCGAAAAGTCTGTATGCATTCGGTTATATGGCTATGGAAGTCTGCCCATCCTGGATCACGGGGTTATGGAAGTCAACCAGCCCTGGGTTATGTGGTTATATAAGTCTATTTTTCTCGAGTGTAAAGTTCCTGGGGTTATATAACTTAAGATTTCTGGAATTTAAGATCATGATTGTATCATATTTATACTTCTTCATCATTTGCTGCGCTCTAGGAGTTGCAGAACACAGATATAGCGTTATTTTGAGGTTAAAGTTTTTGAGGTTATGGAGTTTTGAGTATGTGTGTCATAAGGTTGAAGGTTTATGAAGCTTAGAGTTGTCGTTAGATTATCCCTGTAACATAACAATCACAAACTCGTCAAATATACTCGTATGACATGGTTTCTGATTTAGTATTTTTCATAGGGATTTTTGTTCCTATGGGAAGAACTGATAGTCTTAAATGCATCCCGACCTCAGTCAATCCTCCATGTCACCGCTTTATCCTCCTGACAAGGCAATTTAATCCAGACTCTCATTCATTGTCAGTCCTCGTCATTCATATCACACTGATGAGACCTAGTAAGGTCGAAATCCGAACCTGTCATTTCTGATGATGAATGGCAGCCATCGATAATTATTCTCATTCTACTTTATTTTAACGAACCTACCGTTACAAGTGTGCTCCCTTAAACAACATCTAGTAGTTGCTGACTTTGTCAGACCCATGGACTAGAGGCAATTCTTCATGACACCGCCTTGTAAAGCAATTGATTAGTATTTTAAAAAATAATTGAAGTAATAAACATAGCATTTTACTAATGATAAAAAAAGTAATGAAAAAAAGTCAACCATCTTATTCCATAATAGTAGTCCAAAAGTTGATAATGAATCAAAGGAGATAAGACTTAGCTAGTCTATAAAAATCGCAGTGAAAGCCACTACAATTCTCGTGATGAATAAAAAAAGTACTGTATTAAAATTTATATGACAGTCTTTATACACTCGATTTTTGTTTAAAATTTAATGACGGGGACATGTAATGCTTAAGTTCTCCTGTTGTTCGTTCTTCTTTTTTGTAAATATTTTTTCTTGTGTTGTTGATGTTTGACCTAAATATTTGGACTACTGTTGATGTAAATCAAAATCAACTAATATTAATTCGTCTTTTGATATTAATGTTATTAAACTCAAGCAAAATTGAGATAACGAATCTGGCCTTCAGTTCAATCATTCAGTATCTGTATATCCATAAAAATTAATGAGTTAGTGATAAATTACATTGAAACTATGTATAGAGGTAGAATAAAATCAGAAATATTTAATGTCCTATTTATGGTGAATGCGCTGGGATACTCAAGTAATTGTACATAAATATATGTACATATTATATACAGGATTTTCATTTATAGTCTATTTTATATTATAAATAAATCCTTCTGTGTTATTTTGAAAGGCCTAAACAAGTTTAACATTTGCTTCGAATTTTATTATACTTATTATATTTTGACATGATGCAAAATACGAAACAATTTGTCTATTTTATGCACATTAATAGCAAAACAACAAAGTTCAGTAAAATATCTTTTTTTTGTTGTTTCTAGCTACTGTTCCCTTTTTTTCTAACGCTTTTTGATTTCCTAAACTTAACGCTACTTTTTATTATATTTGTTGTCGGTACTCATCAATATTCATTCTAAACTCTTGATATGAATAAAATAGACGAACTACTTCGTATTTTGCTTCATGCCAAAATATAATATATTTCAAAGAAAAAATTAAATTCGTTTAGAATCACACAAGAGGACTTAATGAGTATTGAATAAGAACTCAAGTGTGTATAAATATTATTCGTGATGATCTTATTTAACTTTCTACAATAAAAAGAAGTCTGGCTTTTCTGTAGTAAAACTAGTTCATTCGAATGACTTGACACTTTTTGGCCCTTTACTTGTTTCGCAGAATAAAAAAAGAGATATATGTCTTTTGCTCGGCCTTTGAAAAAACGTTGATGTTTTTGTTGTTAATGTTTTGATATACATTTAATACGGTAGTATTACCTTGGGTTTATCGCCCTTTAGTGTATTTAAAAGGGACTACTCATGCTCTTATTAAAGTCCGACTACTACCAGATTTCCTACCCAAAGCACACTTTAATGGCAACTCCATAAATCTTATGAAAGCGATAATGATTCCCCGTTCATCGTCATTGACCCCCATTCATTGTCATTGACCCGGTAGTTGCTGACTTCGTCGGACATATCACAACATGTCTAGTCCCATTTAAACACACCAGAGGACGATAACTCAAAGGTAACACTTGTGTATGCTCTTCTGCTTAGGATATAGCTGACACGTTCGTTCATCATCATTCGCCATCAGATATGTTGAGGTCTAATAAAATACACTGGTGAGGTCTAATAAAATCGATATCCGGATATGCGACTTCTAATGACATTCTAGCTTATTGTATTATTTTTGTTTATTTAGTTAAGCCTCGTTTAGTTTCCAAAAATTATACAAGATTGCTCTGTATTTTATTATAATTATAATATATAATTCTGCCGAATACACTACTCTATAATAACTCTACTTCAAAATAAAACAGTAGTAGTCACCTTGCCACTTTGTTGGGTCCTGATCCTCATCTGAGAACAAAATTTGAGGGAAATTACTTTTCTGTCAAACAATAGGAAAAGCTCCGCGTTATTGGATTTTAAAGCCATTGGGGTGATGCTAGTGATATTTTATATTCTATTTAGATGTTTAGTGTTATGTTTGTTTTCTGCGGTATCCCCAATTTTGTAGCAGGTTCTTATGCAGTTTGTGTAAATAATGAACCAGTTGAGCTCCTCGACATTCCGTCTGGCATTTAAAATAACTAAGTTTTAAAAGCGTTTCCGGAGCGGGAGGCAGTAGTTTATTAATAGGAATTAATCCCTCTGCACTTTTTCTCCCAGCCCCATTCACCAGCAGATGTTTTCAAATTCTCACCACTGCTAGATGTGGTATATGCCCGGAACGAGTGCTGTCATGCTGCTGCTTTTGTTGGCGGTAAACTTTCAGTGTTGAATTTATTATTGTAAGCATTTTACGAAACATTGATAGTTGTAATTGTTACCCATGGACTGAGTATAAGCACCCTGGAAAGTCTACTATGAGTTCCAGGGACTAAAAAGAACGCAGACAATAAGCGCGACGCACGTAGGTAAATCACACCCTCCTGCGTTCCTTGCCCCCCTAGTTGCGAGATGTTATCAGGAACCAATCAATCCTAATAAAGCGCCTCTAGTTAGGATATTATAAGTTGGGCATCCATTAGAGGGGCTTCCGGCGAGCTTCTGCGTCTTACCTCACTTCCGGAACTCGCCCCGGCCCGGAGCCCGGAATAATTCAGGACCAACTTGCCACTTTAAGCCGTAATGAATAGGTAATTAGTTGATATTGTGCGCGCTATGCCGGGCTGTGTGTGCGTATGTGTATCGGACGGCTTCCTCTTGTCCAGACCGGAGCCTGGGGAGCCTAAGTCCGCCCAAGTCTCCGGCACGGCCGTCTTGGGACCCATTACCGCGGACCCCGAGACCAACTTCCCATTGTTCGGCCAAGGAAAGGATTCCGATTGAATTAACTCGCTAATCGGCAGAGATTATTATGGATCGATGCGAGCCGATATGTACGTGGCCGCGTACGTCTAAGACCTGCACGCGGCCAAGACAATGCCGGGGGTTAATGGAGTTCGGAACTGGGAGGAATCGGGGCGTTTTACAAGTTCATACGCGTATCTAAGGTGGCCGTTGTTTTGAAAGACTAAAATTTTGTTATGCCTCCTCCTACAACCAACAAGCCATTCAAAAAAAACATCAAACCTGGCTGTGAACGAGAGAGATGGAAATAGCGCTTATGTAGAAGCTCAAAGCGAAACTTTGCTGTGGTCAAATAAAGTGGCTGTCACAATTGTAAAATAAATAATGGAATTCATTTTTAACGAAGAACAGAGGCATGTTTCATTTGAAATGTATTTTAGAAATGGCAGTAAAATCAATGGAAACTGGATAATATATTCTATGAGAGCTCTAAGACTCAGCTTTGATGCATATACGCAGTTATCCATTTCGACCATTTTAGCCGGTCAGTCAAACGTTTCCTAAATTTGTACCAGCAAACAGGAAGCGTCAATCGGAAACAAGGAAGTGGCAACCCGGAATAAGAACAGAAGACAGAAGAAACATTAAAATTGTTAGGCAAATGATAATGGATAGTCCAAGGACATCAATTAGACATCTGAGCCCACAAGTGAATCTGCCCTCTACAACGTATCAACGAATTTTGAAACTAATTTAGAGCTCCATCCATATCGTCTGCGATCCACACATGGAATTCTCATAGCAGTCGAACCTCTAAGACTATAGTTCTGCCAATGGTTTACTAACCATTTTAATAATAACGAAAGTTTTTTTTACCGATGAAGTTCCATCTTTCGAGCTACGTTAACTCTCTGAATATTAGACTTTGGAGTGCAGACAACCCTCACTTTTATATCAAAACTCTACTAGACTCTTGAAAATATTGGAGTGTGGGCAGCTATGAGCAGAGGAAGAATTGTTGGACCTATTTTTTTTTAACGAAATACTGAATGCAGAGGGGTACAGTTTCGAAATCTGAACACCTTTTTTATTAAGAATGTTGCATGACGATGAATTGAGGAAGGTTATATTGAACAAGGTTATATTGATGGAGCTTGTGCGCATACTACTAGGGAAACGACTAATTATATAGGCGAATTTTTCGAAGATCGTTTGATTAGTAGCAACTCAACTTGGAAGATCGTTTTCTTGGTAGACCACTTACTTATTTCCTTCCTACAGTTCCTGTTTCTCTAAAAACACTCATACAATGTCACATTCGCCTTCTATAATACTGTTCGCCCATTTCTGATATGTGGTTCGAGCATAAAGGTTTTGTGTTCTTGAGAAAACATATTCTTCGAGTAGGAATTATTCCTAGTATTACGAATAAATTCTTTGTAAAATAGTGAACATAATCTAATAACAGAAAAACGGATGACTTACAGTTGACACTTATAGTGACACTTATACAAAAAGCACCCACAACAAGCACCGACATGCCTTCAAATCTCCATAAACCACTTGACTTCGTTTTTTTTTTGTAGGCACGTTATAAAATAGTTCTTATTATTAAGAAAAACCTTCATTTTAATCAATAAAATCATTTGGAAGGAAAACCTGTAAAATTGGACAGTTTTTAAATTTTTGATTTGTTTCTATGAACGTCTATTTAACTGCCATTTGGTATTATTTATAAGTATTATTTATCTTTACATGTTGTACACTTTCTGTATCTTGTATATGATGCTTCTGACACGAATAAATAATAATAATACTGCCATTTGGTGAAAATTCTAAACATGTAACAGGAAAATTCTTATTACACTGAGAGAAAAATTGAAGTAAGTAGGTATTTCCTCTGTTACCCATAATGAGTTACTGCAGAGTTGTATTAGATGTTGTTATAGATTGCAGTACAAAATTACTTTTGTACTGCTAAATTGTTAATTAGAATCCTGCTATTTGATTTTTTTGAAAATGAACATATGGTAAAAATTACTTTTCAGTTAAGCAGGACTTGATCCCAAACGGTCCAAAATCAACTCGAAAATTATTTACAAATTTTTTTTCACTTACTCTGGAGCACACAATATATTTAACGATTTTTTTTCTGTGGTGATCTGATCTACAAAGATATTGAATTATTATGTTTGAAGAAATGGGGTTAAGGTTTATTGGATTTGCTCATCTTTGTTCACAGATCTTCGGGTTATGAGGTTATTGAATTTGAGGCGGTCTTCTCACAAATCCCTGAGATACGCGGTTTCTAGTTTCATAAATACAGACTCCTGGGCTACTATTGAGTTATATTTCAGAGTAAACGGTATCTTATGACAAAACAAATATCTCTCTTTATCCTATACTGTGATCCTTGAGTCTACTTTATAATTGTTAAAACTGACGAAATTATAAATTTTTTTGAGGTTAAGGACAAACTATAACGTGGTGGGTTTAAACGGACTACGGATTCGAATTCAGCAACCCAAAGAAATGTAGTATGATGGTGTAGTCTACTGTAAATGAATTTTTTATGTGCCGAACTTTAATATATTTTTTACAGCTAATTGGAAATTAGGTTTTATAAAGTTTACTTTATTTAAATGTAAAGTTTTTTTTAAATATATTAATGCCAAAGGTCACATGACACGTCATTGCAATTAATAGCGTCTGCAGAAGAAAATAATAATTGCATTTTTTCTGAAAACTCTGACAAATATTGCGGGACCGACCCACAGTGGGGCAAAATGCAATTTTAGGAGTGCAAAGTTTTTTTTTAATGAAATACGAAATTCGCATGTATTCACCTTAATTTTTACACAAATATGAAGAATGAGATGTATAGTTTTTGTTTTTACCAAATATGAGTACAGCCAAATGCAGCTGAAAAAGTTTTATTCTTTTCTGAAACAGTTCGCTGCAGAGAATAATTGCGATAAACTAAGAATGGCGACGAAAATTTGTTTCACAATTTACTATTCACATTGGATCCATTAATTTCCACAATCATGTGTAGGTACTAAAAAAAGTTTCAGAAACAGAATACTATATATTTTCGAAGATGATGATGTTGAAGAAGAAATGAAAATTTTCAGTTCAGCTCAGTTCAGAACAGTCTACGTAAGATTAAAGTTGAAAATCAGCGACTACAAATTGACAATCTTTTGGGAGCAATTTTTGCGTTTTTTTCATATTTTACTATACAGTTTGTGTAAAGCCAACATCGGTCGGTTGTGAAAAAGGGCAAATGCTACACTTCTCGTTCTAACGCCTAGCGCAAGTGGTGAGTGGGCCGGTCTTATTCCCTCACTACCTTCGATGCATAAGCAGTTGCTTCTTATCTGTCGTCTTACTTCTGTTTGTCCTTTTTCATTACTGGCCGATGTCGGCTTTACACACACGGTATATTTTAGAACAGAATTAAATATAAACATAATGTAAATAAATGTAAATATAAAAAAATCTAGAGATGCAGATTTTGTCTAAATTATATTAACTCCCTTTTTGCGTAACTGAAACTCTCAGTAATTTTAAACAACTTTAATAACCTTCTTTATACTTATTTAATACATACACAACTCACATAATACAAAATCATTATGAACGGACATAATTTTGCCCTCCTAAATAGCCAGTTTGCCCACGATGTGACACATGGCAGTATAATAATAATAATAATAAATAATAATAATAATAATAATAATAATAATAATAATAATAATAATAATAATAATAATAATAATAATAATAATAAAGTCGTTCTAACATTAAATTCAGACAATTGCATACGAACTCGCCATGGATTCAGTAATTCGAAACTCTACCTGCCTCGGATTAAAGAAGAGGACGTAACCGACCCAGGTGGGAAGAACCGTCTATTGAACATCAACGAATCAGTGCCTTATACAACAAGAAGTTTCAGAAGGGCAAGCGGGCCCAAGGGCCCCATAAAATACTAAACAACTGGAGGGACCCGCTAATAACAGCAATAGCAAGAGAGGCCGCTGGATACAGTGCGCCTTTGAGCCTGGGATGTGTCAAGACGACAGGATCCACACCCCCCCCCGTCCCCCTGGTGTGCTTTCCCCTTTTTTTTTTTTTTTTTTTTTTTTTTTTTTCCTTTTTTTTTCTTCCTTCTCCCTTTTCGGGGGCTTTTTTTTTTTTTTTTTTTTTTCTTTCTTCCTTTTTCTTTTTTTTTTTTTTTTTTTTTTTTTTTTTTTTTTGTGGTTTGTGGGGGGTTTTTTTTTTCCTTTTTTTTTTTTTTTTTTTGGGGGGTTTTTTTTGTTTTTTCCTTTCGGTTGGGGGGGGGGGTGGGGGGGTGGGGGGGTGGGGGGGGGGGGGGGGGGTTTTGGGGCGGGTTGACTAAGAGGTCCAAGGGGAAAAGGAGGGGGGGGGGGGGGGGGTGGTGGGGTTGGGTTTTTTTTTGGGGGGGGTTTTTTTGGGGGCGGTGTTGGGGGGGGGGGGGGGGGGGGGGGCGTTTTTCTTTGGGGGGGGGGGTGGGGTGGGGGGGGGGGGGCGGGGGGGGGGGGGCGGGGGGGCGGGGGCGCGCGCCGCGGCCGGGGGGCCCCCCCCCCCCCCCCCCCCCCCCCCCCCCCCCCCCCCCCGGGGGGGGGGGGGGGGGGGGGGGGGGGGGGGGGGGGGGGGGGGGGGGGGGGGGGGGGGGGGCGGGGGGGGGGGGGGGGGGGGGGGGGGGGGGGGGGGGGGGGGGGGGGGGGGGGGGGGGGGGGGGGGGGGGCCGGGGGGGGGCGGGGGGTTATTCCGGTCGACGTACCAACAGAAGAGGAGCTCCCGGACCCAGTGGATGGAACATGCTTTGCAGGGACGTTTTCCGAAAATGCTACAGCCAGACCACATCGACAAAGAAAATTCGTTAAAATGGCTTACCGACGGCTATCTGTACCCCGAAACAGAAGGCTTCTTGACTGCCATTCAGGACAGGGTTATAAAAACAATAAATTACCAGAAGCATATTCTGAGAGACGACGTCGAAGACATATGTAGGAAATGTGGATCTGTAGGAGAAACTATAGAGCACGTAATAGGAGGGTGTCCCGCGCTAGCAGAGTCAGCATATCTCGGCAGGCAAAACCAACTTGCGAAAATGGTGCACCAACAACTGGCAATTAAGTATGGCCTGTTAGCGACGGCTCCGCCATACTACAAATACACCCCGGAAGCTGTGCTGGAATCGGAAGTACCAGTGATGTACTGGGATAGGCTAATCATCACCGATCGAACAGTGGACTTCAACCGACCAGACATTGTACTTATCAACAAGGAACAACGAAGAGGGATCATCATAGACATCGCAGTGCCACTTACTCACAACATTCAGAAGACTGAACGGGAGAAGATCACGAAATACGAAAATCTATAAATCGAGCTGAAGCGCCTATGGAAACTGGAGAAGGTGGAGACGTACGCCCTAGTAGAATATCGGCAGAGGGCGTGATGACGACCAGATTCGCCAAGACCATCGCGGCATTAGGACTGTATTCTAATATTATTCGAAATGGCCAGAAGGCAGTTGTACTACAAACATGTCATATTGTAAGAAAGGTTTTGGGACAGGATGAATTTCCTCCCCTCGCCTGAGCCTAATTTCTGCTGGAGGCGGGGATGAGATATCAAGCCATCACTGTCTGCAGCAGGAATGGGTGAATGTTTCCCAGCGTTTACGCTGAGAAGTGTGACTATAAAGTCGGCGAAATAATAATAATAATAATAATAATAATAATAATAATAATAAACGAAATATTGACGTTTTGTCTTAAAATTTTCTATTATTTCTCAGGTTTCCATAAGATCCGTGAGTGATCCTTTTTAAACGTCTACACTGATTCCCACGTACAACGTAAGGATATTCAAATGAGACAATGCCGAATTAATGCTCTTTCTATCATGACTCACTTCAATTCGAAACAAAAAACTCACCGATCAAATTAAGGGGCTGGGACGCGATCCTTGCGGCCGCGGCAGCGGGCAAAAAACGAATCAGCGGGATGCCTCTAAACATCCGTTTATTGAACTAACCTTGCGTTATTAAACGTAAATAAATCCGTTTTGTTATTACTTCGGCAAACAATTCCGCGGCAAAAAAAAACCGAAGACGGCAGACCAGGCGTGCGGAACAGCGTGTTTTAAACTCTGTTAACTCCCGCTTTGTCTTAGCGATTACGATGGTTTGCCGAGCATTGGCGTAGGATGCGGTTCTATTAGGGATTCTTTTTCCAATTAGGACTTATTTGGAGAAATAAAGATTACACCAAGAAAACAGATTGTTAATTACTAAGAAATATAATTACTGGAGCTCGTAGGTTAATAATAGATTCCAGGACCGGATCCAGGACTTCACACGACTGGAGTATTGTTGTAACGAACTATCCAAAAAAAACGTCATCAAATCTGGCTATCAACAAAGAGAAATACAAATAGCGGCTCGTTGCGAAACTTTGTTGTTGTCACACTTTTGACAAATAACTGTCGCAATTGTAAAATAAATAGTGGCTGGAACAGCTTCGAAAATGAAATAAGGTTTTAAATTTAAGATATAAGAATAAGAATACATATTTTTTGCAAGGCCACCTTTGATGAAGTCTTTTTTTTTTTGGATAACTCGTTATGTGTTACATTAATAAAGTACACGAAGTAATCATATTAGAATATACAGTTCAGACAAGTTGTCCAGAATGCTATGAGTGGAAAGTACGTGAAGTTAGTTGGTCTGCGGAAACAATTATACGTAGCTCCCCTATGTGAGGACATAAAAGTAGCAGCATTCCGAGTATATCGAATCGGCATTGCACAATAAACTTTTTAAAGGACAGAATATAGCTAGCCGAAATATAGTGGTTGCCGAAACTGTTATCCTAATGTTGACAGTCTTATAGTGACTGTGAAACAAGTATTTGTGAAAGCAACATACACAAGGAAAAGTTTTCGCACGTTCTACCAAGGAGACCACTACCAGCGGAGCCTATTGTGACTCGTTGGAGCATAGAGGTACATTTTAAGTGACAGGCGCCAGAGTTTAATTCCTGAACATATGGAACAGTTACTGATAACTTATGGAAACACGATTGGTAATACGGGTGTAAACATGTTATAGCGTCGGTTACTGTGTTGCAAGTTCTGTGTTTTGTTATTATGGTTCCTTGACTGATTAGTTGGGCTACAATAATCACCATCGCATGTATAAGTAAGACCTGTTTAACATTTCGGAACGCACTAATAGTGATATCCTGGAACCGCCCCTGGTAAAACACTGATCTATTATTAATCTCCGAGCTCTAATAATAACTTATGTATGTCTTTAGATATTTTTTTATACATAATGAAATGTTTAACATATTTTTTCCTATAAGTCAATTATGTTTTTACACATACCTTAAATTCTTATGACTTAAATGACGTGTCATTTGAAAGTAATTCATATCAACCTTACAAAATGTCTTTAGAATATGTACCTGCATTTTTTTGCTAATTTTCGGCTTTATTCTTTTCTATTTTTTGTATCAAAAAGGTATACTTACGAAACAATTTGCTTTATTCGGACTAGACTTTAAATCGACCGTTAAAGTATCAGAAAATCACACTCCACATTGATTTATTGATTAAAGTAAAAATTTGTTTTTGTAGCACTTCTTGTGGATTTGCATTTTCATTTCAGCTTTATCTGACAAAGATCGGGTACAGAATGGCCCTCCTATTAAACTTTGCCCCTGGATTCGATACCGAAGTGATACTCTCTAATCTGCGGCGACCCGACAACTGGTTGAAACTTGAGAGCTAATTTAACTAACTCGAACCGCAATAGCTGTACTTGGAAACTGCTGTATTTTATTAGTGAGAAATTTCCTTTTTCACGAAGGAAATCATTCGCTATCGCGCAGGCGTGTATATACAATGTCCTTTATAAAGAGTGCATCACGTGGGAAACCATTGTATTAACGCCTTTTTTTAAAATTCAACTTTGGTATTAACTGGAGCTTTAAAAATGATGAAAAATGACCTGCTCAAACAGAGTCAAGTGAATTTTGGTACAATTTTACTGATATGTGCCAAATCTGAACGCTGTAGTAAAACATTTATTGTTTTAAATCTCCGTTTTTTTAATATCTCCAGAACTGTTCAGAAAAGTTAAACACTCATTAACGCGAACTCAAAAAAAAACACGTTTCGATACATGTATCACACCAATAACTATTTATTACAAACTCTAATGCTACCCTATGATTGTTGCAGTGAATTTATGTGATGCAGGGTTTGTCCGGAAAGTAATGTCAGTGAATTTTTTTCCAGCACGTAAAGCGCCAGCCCGCGCTTTACGTGCTGGGATTTTGGTGGGGGGTCTGGCAACAAGATCCAACAAGCGTCAGTTGGCTACCGGGCGTTGTAGCGGTCGCATCACTCGTTCTTTGAGAGGCGTTACAGTGACCCGGTGCAATAAAAAATGCAACGTTCGCTTGAGCAACGGATGGCGATCAAGTTTTGTGTGGAACTGGATAAGAGCGCTGCGGAAACCATTCCAATGTTGAAGAAAGCTTTCGGCGTCGATTGTCTTTCGGACAGGCAAATTTTCCGGTGGCACAAGGCCTTCGCAGAAGGTCGGGAAGATGTCAACGACGAGAACCGCGCTGGACGGCCATCAACTTCCAGTTCCGACGACAATGTGAAACGTGTGCGTGACTTGTTGAACACTGACCGTCGTCTAAGTGTCCGTTTAATTTCCGAAACATTAGACATTACGAAAACCATTGTTCACTAAATTGTGTCGGAGTCTTTAGGAATGAGGAAGGTGTGCGCGAAGCTCCTGCCAACAGTGTTAACGGACGATCAAAAAGCGAGGCGCGTCGAAATCTGCCAAGAACTTTTGGACACCTGCGAAGACAACCCCGCTTTCCTTGATGACGTCATTACCGGAGACGAAAGTTGGGTCTTTGAATACGATCCGGAGACGAAGAGGCAAAGTGCGGAATGGCACACGTCGAACTCCCCTCGCTCCAAGAAGGCCAGGATGTCCAGGTCAAAGATCAAGACAATGCTGATTGTCTTTTTTTATTGCTTTATAACCGGAAAGTTTTACGTCGAGGTGCTGAAGCGGCTGAAACGCAGGGTGAATCGCGTCCGCCCAGACATCTCAAAATCCTGGAAGCTTCACCACGACAATGCGCCTTCGCACTCCTGCTTCCTCGTGGCCGATTACCTCGTTGTTCCCCTGCCTCCCTGCAGCCCCGATGTGCCCCCCCCCCAGACTTTTTTCTGTTTCCGCGCCTCAGAACCCCAATGAAAGGGCAGCATTTTGGGTGTAAAACATTCAGAAGGCTTGCACCGACGCTTTAAAGGCGATTCCGGAAAACGACTACCGTGCGGCTTTTGATGCGTGGAAGACCCGCTGGAACCGATGTGTGGACGCAGGAGGAATGTATTTTGAAAGTTTCTAAAGATTTGTACACATAGAACCAATAAAAACCATGTTTCAAAGCTCACTGACATTACTTTCCGGACAAACCCTGTAAGTAAAATAATAATTAATTACTAAGCATCTAGTCTCAGGTCAATCCCTTTTTACGGGTAGCGGATGCGACGGCTCGACTTATGTCAGAGTGAATGTTATATGAGAGTTGAATATTTATTTAGATAGATTTAAGATGTACTCAGTAAAATATGTAATAAGAAATCGTTAATAAGATTAAAAGTAATTAAACACATCTCGGACTTTAACATTTATAAAATATACATATAAAGAACATTACATTGTTAACAGCACATTGGACTACACACGAATTATCTGTTCTATACCGTATATAAAGTGATTTATATGTTCTCCAAATCTATTAAATTATATTTTTGTTTGCCCAATATACTTTTTCTTCACATACTTATATAATATAGCCCACCAGCTTATCTAAAGATTTCCGTTTTTTCTTTGCAGATTCGCTGGCACAGGAACTCGAAATGGAGAGAAAATCGCGACAGCAACAAGTCGAGAGAGACGTAAAATCGCCGCTGCAGGATCGCTCCGGTTATTACAAGAACTCAGTCTTGTTCACTAGTAGTGCGACATAGACTTTGCGTGAAATTTTCCTAAACTATGAAATTGTAAAAAGTTTTTATAATAGGTAGTGATAAGTAAAATATTTCTGGGAAAATTGCTTAGAAACTGTGACGTGACGTGAAAGCAGCTGTTTTCTAGAATATTTTGATTTATTAAAAAAATAAGATAATAGAAGTCTAGTTTGTAAACAGTACATTTTGAATACACCATTCATTCGGAAATACCACAGTAACGCATGCCTACTTTTATTGTACTTAGGGTCATTAATGCATGACGTAAATATTAATGGCCTCTATATATAACCATGTGGGATACAGTTTCGTTATACAATATAATCCATGAACCTGAAACAGAAACCTTTTAAATTTTATATAAATCACATTTGTCCTACAAAAAATTGACTTAAAATCTACTAGACACCAATTTCTTGTGGAGGTGTATTTTATATTGGCTATATATTTTATAATTTTCTGGAGGAACCTTTTTTATTGACTGAAAAAGTTAGGTTCTAAGGTTCGTCTGGTATTTAAAGGTACATATATATTGTAAAATTATTCTTGTTAAAATACGTTGTAATGTATGATATTGTTAAAATAAATCTTAATATAGTCACACTAAAATTATGTGGATCTTGGTTTGTACTATAGTAGCATAAACATGCTTTACTTTGAAAAAAAATGAATGAAGGAAAAATACGTCCATTTTCTTAAAGCATATCAATTTTATTTTCATTCATTTCTGTACATACTTTTCAAAAATTATTTTTATTAAGACTGATTTTGGGCATAAACATAGAAAAATAGATTTATAGTATTACCTTAGTGTATCTATAGAACTGGTAGTTTTAGTTATATTTTAACTAATAAATTGAATATTGTAATACATACATTTTGTAAAACATAGGATTAAAAAGTTCCAGTTGTGAATTTTTTCGTCAATTTTGTGAAGTTTCACCTAACGAATCGGTTGTTGGATGAGGAATTGTGTGGACTTAAAAGATGGTATTGCTCATCGGAAAGAATGGACGGTTTCCTAGTGACCTGTGTTCATTATTGATGTCATGTCGTTAATCATGAGATGTGAATATGCACTTAATTAACTAGATATTTTTAAACTGGAAAAAATTTTGTGGCGATTATTGAGAGGGTTATTAAAACATTGTTCTTCCTCATTAAATGAAATTCAAATGTTATCCATAGAATTATCCGTAGAATTAGCCGAATTTTGGGATTTTTTTTTGTTTTGTAGATATCTATATATAATGAAGAAGTAAATTACTTACTTCAAAGAAATCCCCAGTCTACCCATCATCTACTTGTTTATATAATAATATATCGTTTTTTTTTTTTGAGGATCCATTGATATCCAAATGACAGCAAAGTTAATAAAATGAATTAACTGTTGATAAACTTCAAGAACCAATTCAGATAATTAATAAAAAAAAATCCATCGCTCTTAAATAATTTTTGAAAGCCCATATAATTATATAAATGATTTCAGATTTTTTGGCTAGGGAAGATTATAATTTTAAGTGTACTTCTCTATATGTAACGGAATAATATTTCTGACGAAAAATGTATACGCCTTTTTGACAATCATTGTCAGAAGTTACAAAATTGTAAATGTATCTATCTTTTTTTTTCAATGCTACACTAGTATAATTGTGTCGAGGTTAGTGCAATACACAAAAAAAATACAAACTGTATGTACAATTTTCTCAAATATGTAACGTACATATTGACTAAGCACATTTTTTATTTGTAAATGGCTTGTATACAACGTAAATGATTAGCCCAGTACTTTGTAAAAGTTCATGTTAGATCCGTAAGAGGCAGTATGTGTGTATTTATTGTAAATATTTATGTTTGTGTGTGTGCCTTGTAGGGAATAAAATGTAAAAAATTGATTTCCGACTTTTTTTGTCTAATTGCTTTTTTCAAAACACCCAACCTTCTATATATATTTTTTAAACGTTCAACCTTCTTTAGCGGCTAAATTGAGAACTGATATTTTCAAGTTTTCGTAAAGAAAAAATATCATATATTACGGAGTTTTTATTAGACCTTGTTTATGTCTAATAAGGCTATTGTAGCAAAAATAAAATGTGCGGCAGAATGACCTCTCCGTTTTCGGAAGGGTGTAGTAGACAGGGCGAGGATGAAGGTACAGTAGTGGGCGTGTGTCAAGAAACAGATATGTTCATTAAAAAAAATAGAATAGATTGCAATTAGAGAAAATTGCAAAGTCCTAAATAAAAATTAATATAGAGACATCCAAAAAAAACGTCATCAATGTTGGCCGAGAAAAAAAAGACGCATTTCTATTCTTGATCGAATTTGTAACCTTATTTACTTACCAAGACTGTCACATTATATGACAGCCATTGTTTATTTTACAAATTGTGACAGTCACTTGTCAAAAGTTTGACATAATCGAAAAACCTTCGACATTACCGCTAATTCCATCTCTCTCGTTCATAGCCAGAGTTGATGACGGTTTTTTTTGGATGTTTCTATATGTTGCGTTGTGGTAAATTGTAAAATTCAATGGTTAATTTGTTTACTATCTTCTCACGAAAAGATATAACTTACTTTTAGTATACTACATATAATCTAAAATGCACAGGGTGCTCAAAATACAAAAACAATCTTAAATAAAAACGTAGATATTATGATAAAATTATTTTATTTTTCACAATACTATAAACTACTGTTACTACTTCTAACAGCAAAATTTTGATGGAAAATAATTATTCTATTGCTGATTTACTCAATCTATTTTATGTTAATGAAAAGTCATAACATAGTATAAAACAAAGTCGCTTCCCGCTGTATGTCTGTCCCTATGAATGCTTAGATCTTTAAAACTACGCAACGGATTTTGATGCGGTTTTTTTTTAATAGATAGAGTGATTCAAGAGGAAGATTTATATGTATAATACATGCATAATATAGTAGAGAAACACTGATAATTTTAGAGGTTTCTAATATGATGTCGTAAATAAACCCATGTTTTTGCGCTTACATTGCAAACGCTGGTTGAACCCTACGAGATAGATCAAAATAATGTACTACAGTATTGTACACCTTAAAAAGGGCTACAAAAAAGTCCGCGTGCACCCGTGCGAAGCCGGGGCGGGTCGCTAGTTGTTAATAAAACATAAAGAAAATGAAATCGACAGCGCTCGTAACAATAATGATAAAATAAAGAAGATGAAAATGTTCGACCCCATATTATTTGTCGTTTTGCTAAAACATTTAATAAACCAGTCACCGCGCACCCTGTATTTATAAGTGGTTAAATTCAAAAAGTTAACCAAAACAGTCATTTTTAACCACTTGACTTACAATTATTTTAAAAGCTTACGTAGGTATTTTTCTGGCCAAAACCAGATTGATTTTTAACATAAGAAAATCTCTATAAGAATCAAAATGATCTTATTAAAAGTAAATAATATTTTATAAATAGTTTTCCTATATATCCCTGTGATATAAAAGAACAGAGATAATCATTTACAAATCGTTTTAACTCGGATGGTTGGTGTATTTAGAATTAAGGTTTCCAAACTATCCGTGAATTTCTGTACACTATAGGGCGCTAGTTGGGTGTCTAGTTATATTGTCCTTTTAAAATATGCCACGGGTCTCATGCTTCACAGTCGACCAGCCACCAAATTAATACGCCCTATTAAAAGTTTAATGACAGAACAACATATTTTCTAACACAATCCTCCGTCGAAATATTTCATAAATATTCGCTGCCTACAAAAATACATGGAATACTTTAGGTTAAAAATGTCAGTCGAAAATATAATTTAATGCAAGGCAATATAGAGAATCACTCGAAACCGTACTTCGATCTGTATGAAAACATCCCCTCTGGAATTCGTAATCTCGAGTTACCGAATTCCATTACGTCCATTGGATTTTCCAACTGGACATCGCTTATTTAATATTAACGTTTCGTTAAATTTCAATCAAGAATTTTCATCGATTTTTAAAATTGGAAAATATTGCGTCAGACCTCTTGTCGTTAGACGGTCGCATATCGGGGAGTTATATACGACTTTACCACAGCCAGCAATTCCTTTGAGTAGTAAATATTACAAAAAGTACTAGAGGAGAAATGGAACAAATTCACACTTGAACACTTTTCCACTTAACACCAAATCACTTTTTTACAAGTAACAAGTGCGTTTCGCCAACCATGTTGGTATCATCAGGGGACTAAAACTGGAAAACAGTTTCGATATATCCTGATGATGTCAACCTGATTGGCGAATTGGCGCGTTGACTATACAAAAATGTTTTAGTGTTAAGTGTAAAAGTGTTCAAGTGTGAATTATAAAAAATAAAAATTCAGTACACCTATACTTCTTGTATACACGTGTGGAACTTTAATTTGGAAGCATATAAAATGCTAAGATAATACCTAAAATAATACCTTCCACAAAATATTGCCAAAACCTCACCTATCACAAACAATACGATATATTCCCCTATCGTGTAGCTCCGCCTTCCGCGTCTCGAGTCGGCAGTTCGGCAAGGTTCGGCAACGTTTCGCGTTTCGCCGGCGACCATTTAGCTCGAGCCTCGAGCCGTCTAGGCGTAAGTATACCTAATAAAATTGGTGTCTCGTTTAATAGTCCTTAAAATGTCCGCTTGTACCGTCGAGGAAAAAAGACAAATTATTAAATCGTATTACGCTGGTAATTCACCGCAAGAAATAATTGGCAAGTTTGCGTTTTCGTTTGAAAATCGACAGGTTCCCGTAAGGTCTACAATTTTCAAAATAGTTAATAAGTTTTAAACTTATGTTAATTTCTTTTCCTCTTCCTCTTCATGCCTCCGTTCTCTTTTCTTTTTTTTTTTTTTTTTTCTATGGGGGCCTAACAAATGGACTTGTGGAAAGCATTATTACCTCATCTTGATATGCATGGATAAATTAAAATTATGAAGGCTTAGGTTTAAAAAATTTATATTGGTCATTTTGTTCCATTTTTCTGGATAACACCTCTTTTGTTATAGCTCTGACACTGCTTGTTATTCGGTTGTAGGAGATAACTGATTACTTACAGAACGATTTGAGCGAAGCATTTATCATAATAACATTGTTGGTCCAATGTTTACCGGATTGATAAAAAACTTTAAGAGAAAAATGACTATTATTCTCTAAAAAAATGAGAGAAAGTTACACGATTTGTAAAAAAGTTTATAAAAAAAAACACAACTCCTACAAAAAAGGCATAATACATTATAAGGCATAATGCATACTTGTATACCTAAATCATTTTAAGTTATTCTGTGGTGAGATCTAAAACTCTCCGAAATAAAGTACCATATATACTGCTGACAATATTGAGGCTGAAAATATTGATAATATTGAGGCACAAAAGGCAATATACTCTAATAAAAACATTGCAGTATTTTTTATTTAGTTTTATAAAAAAACAAAAGAAATCCCTTGCAAATGTAATAAATCTGACACTGGTGTAAGGTCAGGACTATTATAGCCCAATCAACGGGGAGAAAACCGGTCACTAATTGTTATCAGCAAACAAAAATGGTCGTATAGAGAAAAAATTCTAAGTAAGATAGCGTTTTTTGCGACTCGAGTTTTAATGGCGAACATAACCAAAAAAAGTCGCAAAAGTCAAAAAAACGGTTTTTTGCAAATAAAAAAAAAAGTTTCAAGTCCTACACAAGAAAGTTAAATTAGAAAGTTGTAGGTCCTAAAAATGCGCGTCGAATGAGATGTGAACGAAAAAATCGGTTCATAAACAGTTGAGAAAAATTTAAAAAAACGGCAAAATTCGCGTTTTCGTATTTTTGCTGTATAAATTCCAATTTTGTTTGAACAGACTTCTTGTTAACTAGAAACACATCCCAAGACAAGCGGAAAATAACCCTTTTTTCAAAAATTCAAAAAAGTTTTATTTTTTTCGAGTTATAACGATTTTATAAAAAAAATACGTTTTCAAAAAATCAGCTTTTACAGAGGCAAAAATGATCGTACAGATACTATCGTGGGCTCATTTTATTCGCGAGGACTTGTACTTTAATGCTATTAAAAAACCATATCGCTTTTATTTAATTTTTGTATAAAAAATGCGTTGTAAAATTGTATCAATTTTCGAACCGGCTTTTTTAGAATATCTTTTTTAATTTTGGTTTTACATTTTTGACCGTTGCATATTTAAAAAGTGCCATTCAAAACACGCATTTAAAAAAAAATGAAGGTCCTACGACCTCAGAGAACCGAGATAATTTTTTTTTAAGCTGAGGAAAAGATAATTTTGAGAGCCCGATAGACTAGAAATCGTGTTTATTTGTTGATACGCCCAAGCGGAGTGTCCCTCCACTCTGTCCCCGTACATTGGCTAGCGCGTGCCGCAACCAGCGCTGTACTTTTGCAAACAATTATGCGAAACTTATACAACTTAATTTATGCGAAATGATTTGAAATATTTTTTTTAAGAAAGTAACAGTCTGAGATCTATTTCGAGTAAAAAAGAAGTCAATCGGACGTATACAGCGCTGTCAGGAATTAAAAAAAGAAAAATAATTATCTCGGCTCCCAGAGGTCGTAGGACCTTATTTTTTTTTAAACGCGTGTTTTGAATGGCACTTTTCAAATATGCAACGGCCAAAAATGTAAGACCAAAATTAAAAAAGTTATTCGAAAAAAAACCGGTTCGAAAAAAATGATACAATTTTACAACGCATTTTTTTATGCAAAAATTAAATAAAAGCAATTTGGTTTTTTAATAGCATGAAAGTACAAGTCTTCGCGAATAAAATGAGCCCATGATCGTTTCTGTACGATCATTTTTGCGTCTGTAAAAGTTGATTTTTTGAAAACGTCTTTTTTTTTTAAATCGTTATAACTCGAAAAAAATAAAACTTTTTTTGAATTTTTGAAAAAAGTGTCATTTTCCGCTTGTCTTGGGCTGTATTTCTAGTTAACAAGAAGTATGTTCAAACAAAATTGGAATTGTTACAGCAAAAATACGAAAACGCGAATTTTGACGTTTTCTTAAATTTTTCTCAAATGTTTATGAACCGATTTTTTTCGTTCACATCTCATTCGACGCGCATTTTTAAGACCTACAACTTTCTAATTTAACTTTCTTGTGTAGGACTTGAAGCTTTTTTTATTTGCAAAAATCCGTTTTTTTGACTTTTGCGATTTTTTTTGGTTATATTCGCCATTAAAACTCGAGTCGCAAAAAACGCTATCTTTCTTAGAATTATTTTGTCTATACGACCATATTTTTTTGTTTGCTGATAACAATTAGTGACCAATTTACATGGGGGGCTTTCGCTCGTTGATTGGACTATTATGAAAACTAATCAAAGAACACAAAACTTATATAATTCCACTTATATAATATACCAAACAAAACGAAACAAAACTGTACAAACATAAAAATAAAAAGTAGATGTAAAGATTTTTACTCGCTCATCTCTGCAAATTTTGCCTTTCTATGAAAAGGCAAACAAAAATATTAAATCAATAAGCGTCTAATTGAAATTGACACAACCTAAAACATAACTACACATATTTATAAGAATTAGGATAAAAAAATATCTCAGTCCATGGTGACAAACTTCCGCACTAGACATAGTTTATCGAATTATGAGGGTGTGGAGAAAATCTACCCTTTTAACAAAATCACAAAGTGAGTTATTTACAATGCATATGAAATAGAGGTAAACAAGTGTTAATTACGTTAGGTACTATAATCTCACATATTCGGTTCCTAGGTACAGTAAGAGATATATGTTAATGGAGAAACATTAATGATGCTATTCGAAACGGGTGATTTATTTTTAAACAGCTTCAGCCGGAAAACTCCTACTTATCGATTATTCGATTATAAAACGAAATGAGTTTTGAATAAATTTAGGTGATTAAGAGCAAATCTTAAAACTACCGCCTCTGCGGATGGCTCGCAAAGATTTCAGGAATCCATCAATCTTATAATTAATTCCATTCGTTTAATTCTTTTCAAGATGACGTTAATTCAGCCGCCGTAATGGATTCTACTCGTGATTTATTCTTTATCCCCGGAATATGTTTCGGGAATACAATTCAAGTGAATTGATTAGCCTTTTGTGGCGAATATTCTATTCAAAATATTGTTAAATAAGAGAGAAACACTGATAAAAATATTTATGCTGCGCGTAAAAATTTTGCTGAAGCTTTTAAGCACCGGGAAGTACAAAGGCTTTAGAAATCGTGAGCTGTGAGCTTGATACGTTTTTCTGTAAAATACCAACTCAGTTTTTCGGAAAAAATTGAAATTAAAAAAATAGTCCACTGAAATCTGTACACACAATGTTGAAACTTAAGTTGGCACTATTGTTAATTTTGTTTTTATAAGAGATGCGATTTAGGTTAAATTTGCAAGGTATTATAGTTTTTTGTGCTGAATTTAATGGGAATTTCAAAAAAGCAATTGAACGATGATGTAACGTGACAGCGATAGAAATGAAAAATTGAGGACGAAAAAGGGGCTTCAATGAAATTTATGCGCAGGCAATTAAAAGAGAATTCCATATAAGACCACAAGTGATTATTCACTCCTTCCTAACCCCTACCGTGTTTACGTCATCATGCCACACCAATAAAAAATTTCCGCAGAGGTCCGGATGTCCCAAAATTCATTGCGCATACTTGATTCTAATATGTATTTGTGAATTATGTTGCTTTATAATTGTCTTAACTGCCTAAAACGCACTCTCATATTATTATGGATTTGGGACGCATTTATTTGAGGGGTATAGATGCAAAACTCACATTATCCATTTTTTTTTTTAATTTTTCAGGAAGAATGAATAACCGATTTCTCACTTTTCAAATGACTTGACGCTCTGAATTTTTTTTTTTTGGGGTATTTGTATTAGAACTTTACATTTTCTTCTCAATTGTTGAAATGACAGCACAACAATATTTGACTCCAAGAAAGTGAATTAAAATTTGGATAATGTCAATTTTGATACAACTTTTTGGATAATGATCGTTTTGCTCCAAATTATTCTACATTATATTATCTTTACACTAAAATTCATGAAGTTAAGCTAAAAAGGAACTTGGAAACAAACTCAATGGTATATCAATAAAAATTTTATGTAACATGGTAGTTCATAATCAAAATAAAAAGCTGCACAAAATACTTAGAATATGGTTTTATTATCATTATTGACTGAGAAAGTGAAATATTTTTTATAATGAACCTAAAATTGCAAAGTACAAAAAAATGTTGACAGTAAAAAAGTTCTAACATGTTCACATTCTTCTTAGAAGAATGTGAGTTTTAAAACAATTCACAGATTCCACAATTTAAAATAAATACGAAAACGTGAGTTTTATACCACTTTTAAAATTTAAAATGGTGTAGTTCAACACGATGAACAAGATAGCGCCACTAACTCTATTTCGAAAAATAATGCATAATGTGAGTTTTGCATCTGTACCCCTCATTTGTTTGTGGAGTCAAGTCAAATTCTTAACAATTTTTTTACTGTACGATAAGACAGGCCAGACATAAAAACAATTTTCATCTTAAGCTTAACAGCTTAAATTTTATTAGTTTATTATTATTGATTTCTTAATTTATTTACTTGAATTTAGGTACTCCGATTTCAATTATCAAGGAATTCCCTAAAAAATTATTTGAAAAATACATTTTTCTATATACCTAACAAAATATAACTAAACCAAATAAAATGTGTACATGTTTCCACTTAATACTGAAATATTTTTTTTACACTCAACGCGCGCGTTTCGCCAACTACATATGTTGGCATCATCAGGAAATCAGTTGAGTGATGAAAAATGACATCCACGTACACGTTTACTCTAAGGTCGTCTGTGGCAATCTGTTATACATATTTTTTTAAGTTTCCGTTGTATAGTTAGTTAGTTTGCATTTATTCAACAAAAAAGGCTTACAACAGCATCGAACACTGTCAAAAAATAGAAAAAATAGAAAAGGACAAACACGGACAATACAGTTACACATATTATTTTACAAATTTAAAAACATTTAAAGATTTATAGGAAGTGCTCTGATTTCATGAGGTAACTTGTTGTAAATACCTATAATACTATATGGTACATTTTTTTGTACATACGAAAAATTTGGTATAAACTGTTGTTAAGTCGTCTCGATTTCTAGTAGAATATACAGGAAGAGTCAGAAAGAATGAGTTGTATACTAATGTCGCTGGTTTAAGAGATACAGGGTGTTCAAAGTTGAAATTTTATGCTTAAATTTCTCAATAATTGAGAAAGTTTTGATAGTATAAATCTGAAAATTGGTAGTTTTATGTGTTTTGGTGTGATAATTACGAATTTTAAGTATATCACCGTATTATTTAGGTAAATTGAAACTTTTTTTTTTATCTGTTGAGTCATGCGTAAAACAAGTAGAGAAATAGAAAAAATAAAAGAACACTCAATTCTACAGAGAAAAGGTATACTTGTTTAGGTCGTCTAAATCTATCGGTTTTTAAGTTATGTGCTATGTTTATTAAAAAGGTTCAATGTATTTTATTGATTTTTTTAGGCGCTGATATTGCTATATTTTTTCTAAGTAGGCTTGTGTCAATATATGCTAAATTTACATATCATTAAATTATTAGATTATTATTTGTGCATGAGGATTAGCTATTAATCAGAAAATGCCACGATAACAATTTTTCCAACAATGCGTTATATGATTTGTATTTTGCTCAGGCAAATTTTAACGGACATGAGACGGCCCGCAGATATCTAAAATTATTACCCAAAAAAGAAGGCAATCTAATCATGAACTTTGCAGAAATCTTTACAATCACTTAGGCGAAACTGGATCTTTTCCTCCAAAAGGTAACCATGGTACTCCGAAAACTATCACAGTTAATGAAGAAGGAATTTTCAATCCAGGTCTGAGTACTCGTCGGTTAAGTGCGGCGGTTAAGGGGCTAAGCCAATCGTCCATTTGTAGAATTTAGAAAAAATAAATGCTTCATCCATAT
Source organism: Aromia moschata (assembly GCA_029963805.1). Classification (NCBI taxonomy): domain Eukaryota; kingdom Metazoa; phylum Arthropoda; class Insecta; order Coleoptera; family Cerambycidae; genus Aromia; species Aromia moschata. The sequence continues at coordinate 984,092 of JAPWTK010000114.1, forward strand.
CATTATACTACGGTTCGGCAGTTATTGCCTTAAGATTTACCATGTAGATTTATCGCCTACAATTTGCTCAGTTTCTACAAAATATGCAAACCAAAAACCCAGATTTTCTTAATAAGATTTTATTTATCGATGAGGCGACATTTACTAGATGGATAGTTTTTAATTGGAGGAACAATCATTTGTGAGAATCCGAGAATCCACATCCTGTAAAAGAAAGACATTTTCAACGTGAGTTTAAGGTGAACATCTGCTGTGGTGTAATTTCTAATTTTGTCATTGGACCTTTTTTAATTGCCACCCAATCTAACTGGACTTGACTTCAACTACTTAAACTGTCCTCAACATCATTTAAACGAGCTTCTAGAAGATGTACCACTCGCATTAAGAGAAAACGTGGTTTACGTATGTACGACTGAACGCCACCACATGTTGCCTTGCCAGTACGCCAATATTTGCACGAACATTTTCGTCATCGATGGATTGGCCGTGGATGTGAATTTGTTTGGCCACCGAGAAGTCCAAACTTAAACCCTCTGGACTTCATAAATATTTTGTTTATTCAGAGACATTTAAGAAGGTGTATTTTAAAATATATTGAGGTAAGTGGTGGACACTTCCGACATTTGATTTGAAGTTTGTCATTATCACTATTGCCAAAAATTGTTATTGCTATTTACTGTTGCTTTGATTGCTTCTATCTATAAAAAAATCATAACAAAATACATTGAACCTTTTAAATGCAAGTAACTTAAAAACCGAGAGATTTAGACGACTTAAATAAGAGTACCGTTTCTCTGTGGAATTAGACGTTTAGAGTATCGACTTGTCTTATGCGTGGCTCAACAGATAAAACAAAATATGTTTTAATTTACCTAAATAATACGGCGAAACTAGCGCCCTCTAGAAGCAACGTCAAAATAAGCTTAAAATTCGTAATTCTCACACCAAAAAACATAAAACTAGTATCAAAACTTTCTTAATTATTGGGAAATTTCGGAATAAAAATTAAACTTTGAACACGCTGTATCTCTTAAACCAGCGACAGTATAAGGCATGTTAAGCTCAATCATAATGTTTTGGTATCTAGTATTTCCAGTTTAGTGTCCCATTCTTTCTGACTCACCCTGTATGTGATTTCTTATATGGTTTTCGAACAACAAAATGTCCTCTACTACAAATATTATTGATTCATATAAATATAGGCTAGCTAAGGTATATAAGTATCTTATTTGCAGCAAATTTGTCTTTACATGACTCAGCTTATGTTGATATACCTTTTTTTGTAACACAAAGGCTCTATTCGCATCGGAGGTGCTTCCTCAGAAGATAATCCAATATTTAATTTTCGATTGTCATTGTCGAAGTCGATATACCTGCTAGCGCTCAAAATTTGTTTATTTAATCAAACATTTAAACAAAAATCAAATCATCCCGACATCAGATCATAGCAACTATTGACCCAACTGAATATTGGCTGGTATTTCAATAACACTCTATATATTAAGATGTTCCTTTCTTACAACGATGTACATAAATTAAAATAAAAGTTACCCATAGTCGCCTTAATAATTTAATTTATACCCTAACTGTGGCATGCGGCATGAATACCGGTGAGAAGCTTCGTTGTCTACCAACACAAAATACAACGGGGAAGTAAGTGACAAACCATCCGGTGGAGTTATTTATGCGATGTAATAAATGGTTCCGCCCTTGTTTCTCGCAAAGTGATCGCAATTAACACTATTAAAATTATTTACTGCCTTTGTGGGTTCTAATAAGGGCATTCGTTATTTTAATTGTTGGCCGGGTTGCAGGAAGTTCCAATTGGACGCTATTAATTACGTTATCATTGTAAAATTCGGAATTGTTTCAACAAACGAGATAAAAGTAACATTTTAATTAGCTGTTTTCGACGCTATTAAAAATGATGTATTAATTCATGTATTATTTGAATTTAGGTATTTAATAAAAAGTCTTATCTTCCACGAGCATAATGGTAGCCTGCTTGATTCAGTTAACACTTAATAATTTCAAAGACTCACGTATTCGTTTAATATATAAAATGATTCCTTGAAAGTTGAGTAACATTAACCAAAAAAAATAGTATTTATTTGTGACACAATGAATATATAACAACCCTGCTACATCCAGAGCAGGGTTGTTATATGTGAATGTACTTACTAACATAAAAAAATAAAGTAACACGTATTATTTTTTTCATGTTGTGTTCATATATTTATTTAGAATGTTTTATTTTCTTCAATATTCACTCTTTTCTTCAACAGTTTTTTGCCAAAAGTACTGAACAGCCCCATATATAGTATTTTTTATTTTATAAATCGAAAACTTTATTCTTTTGTAAAAAAGGTAAACTAGTAGACAATATATTCATATATTTATTAGTTGTCGTGAACTAATTATTCTTCGTCTGTAGAACAAATGACAGTTTTGCTTTTGATTTGCTGCTGGAGTGGGTACTGGAACCTTCGGCGTAGAAACAAAAAACTGGACGTTTTCCACGAAACACCGAACTACTACACTTTTCTCGACGCGCGTTTCGCCAACCAAGTTGGCATCTTCAGGAGAAGATTAAAACTAAATTCGCGCCTATACACGTGCACTATTTATACCAAATTGTTGCCAGTTACCACGGTTCACTGGACCGTGAAAAACTTGTTTATCAGAGCAAACAGTGGACTGGTAGGTATCGGACCATTGTCCTTATTCATACTATTGTTACACTTAATGATTTCTAAACTTTCAAAAGCATCCAACTGTCTACTGTTTGTTACATTTCTAATTAATTTTAAATTATTTATATCTATCCTATGGTCCTTGTTGAGTCAAAAATTGTTGGGCAACACAAGATTTTTCAGTTCTGCCATATTTCAAATGAGCCATGTGTTCTTTAAATCTAGTCAATATAGATCTTTTTGTTTGCCCAATATACTTTTGATCACAATCTTTACAACTTATTTCGTATATTCCTGACTTTTTCGTTATTGTTGATTTTGTCTTTGGGGTAACCAAAGCGTCTGTAGTTTATTTTTAGAATTATAAACCAAATTGATATTAATATTTTTAAAAATCTTATCTAGTCCGCGGGTGAATTTAGGTTCATATGGTAACGAAGCAAATTTCGAATTGTCAGTATCTATACGAAAAGTCGTGGAATTGTACAGGATTCTCTTAAATTTATGCTTCCTTATTAACTTATCTATTAAATGGACTGAGTAACCGTTACTCTTAACTAATTAATTTTGTCTCAATCTTTTAACCTCTCTTTACTGAGGGGGACATTTAACAAACGGTGATATTAAAAAAATAAAACTTGCCATTTTATGTTGAAAAGGGGGGTGTGAATCGTTGGGAATATATCTAAGAGTCGCGGTTTCTTTCCTATATACATCAAACTCTAACTTATTTTCACTATTTCTAATATACTAATACATCTAAAAATGGCAGCTGTTCATTGTGTTCCACTTCATATGTAAATTTTATGGTAGGGAAACGGTTATTTAATTTGGCAACAAAATTATCTAAACTAATTGCTTTTGTATCAAATACCGCGAAGATGTCGTCCACATACCTGAACCAAACTCTCTCAAAGGAAACACACAATTCTTTTTTCACTTCTTCTAATTTACTCAAAAAAAGATTTGCAATGAAAGGTGACAAGGAGTTACCCATTGCCGTTCCCTCATGTTGTTGAAAATATTCACCATTATACTGAAAACAATTTTGATTCATATTGTCTCAGCGATAGGATCCCCAACTTATAATTTGTCAAAATGGTTAACGAACGAGTTCGAAAATTTACCTATTGCACAAACAAGTTTTTCAGTTAAAAATTCTAGTGAGTTCATTGACAATATCAAAAATATCCAATTGCAAGAAGGTGAAATTTTGGTCTCGTTTGATGTATGCTCATTGTTTCCAAGTGTTCCAATCCCACAAACTTTGGACTACCTCAGGGAATTACTCGAATTGAATGGTTTAGACGATAGAATTGATAAGGAATACATTCGGCTTACCAGTATTTGTATGAATCAAAATTGTTTTCAGTATAATGGTGAATATTTTCAACAACATGAGGGAACGGCAATGGGTAACTCCTTTTATTTAAAATGTTTTTTATGGTTAATTTTGGGGCAGTAATGATAAATTTTTTTGTTTTTTTTGGTTTGGTTCAGATATTGACATCTCTTTTCATCAAACAGTTTTTGTCAAAGTTACTGAACAGCCCATATATAGTATAAGTTTGTATTTTATAAATCGATTCACACCACCCTTTTCAACAAAAAATGGCAAGTTTATTCTATTTGTAAAAGGGGTTTTTTTTTTTTTTTTTTTTTTTTTTTTTTTTTTTTTTTAAGGTAGTAGATAATATAATCCTATATTATTAGTTGTCGTGAACTGACAATTGATTCTTCGTCTGTAGAACCAAATGTACAGTTTTTTAGATTTGCTGGTAATTTTCATTCTCTTCAGAATGTATTTAATTATAACTATGTTTTTGATCACTAATTTGTTATCGTTGAAATTGTTAAGTCATAATAAAACTGATTTTGTTTTTTAAAATAAACTTATTTACGATATGAAATTTTAGAAATACTCCCGCATTTTTTCCGAAAAATTTTCCAAATTTTAAATTTCCCGTAAGAAGGAGGGCATTTCCTAATTTTATGGTTGTTGTCCCAAATAATTTTGGTGAAAAAATCCGAAACTTTTTCGATTTTCGATTTTACCCTTTTTTTATTTTACCCGATACATTTTAGGATTTATGGTATTGTGTTAAACTTGCAACCACCTATGGTATTAAATACGTAACAAGGAAACCAGTAATTGAAGTAATCACAAAATAATCATACATTTTTGTGATCAGCAAACTACGAATTACATGTTTACGTAACAAAATACAGCGTGTTGTTAAAAACTAAATTCACATTCTCAACACCTTTTCAAATTTGTTTGAGTATTCTAGAGATAATAATATTTTTTCTATTATACAGGGAGTGTTCATTTTATATTATTAACCCTGTACATAAACGTTGGGACTGCTAAAAAATAAGTAGTAATTTACTATGCAGTTTTTTGACTGCCTACCATTCAAATGCATACCTTAACTTCGGAAAATATTTTAACCGTTCTATATACGCAATCTCCTAAAGTACTCATCTTCCTCCTTCAAATTCACTTTGAACTCTCCCGGATTGAGTTTTTTTTTTTCAAGCACATTGAAGATATCATCATTACAACCACATAACCGAGCAAGCAACCTACATCACGAATTTTTAATTTTATACTTTGGGTAAGTTGGGAAAAAACAACAATAATATTTTTTCTCTAAATCCATGTACAGTGTTAAAGAAAATATGTGAAAAGATGTTCGTTTTTAGGTAGTCCCAAAATATATTATTTTTTTTACGAATTTTTGGTTATGTGTATAATTTTGGTATCTTGGATCCACCCTGGTATTATCTTGATGAAAATATTAAAATCATGTCTCTAAAAATAACATAACATCACACACTGGAAAACTTGTCTTGCCTATTGTTTCTTAGTTTTTTTTTTTAGTTTACTGTCTTTTGTTTTATGTTTTTTTTTGTATTATTATTATTCAAAGTTACAATAATAACATAACAACGTTGGTATTGGACACTTTAATTTTCTTTATTCACCACACAACATAATTGAATTAAAATTCACTTGGAAGTGTTGAAAGCGCCATCACAAAACACGCCTTTTCAACGGCGCATTTGTTTATTTTTTTCCCGTGAAACGGAATTCATTAACTGTCCGCTATTTTTAATAAAATCTTTAGGTGCCCGGCTTTTTTGTACGAAGTTACATTACTTTTTTCACTTCGTCTGTTTGTTGATCGTGTATCATTTTATTAGAAAACGCTGGTAATTTTAATAAGTTGACGCTAACGTTAAACACTATAATTTGAAATAATGAGCAGCCTATTCTAGCCGAAATGAAAAACGAAAGCAGACCTATGCACATGTTGGAGAAAAACGTGTTTCATAATTTCTAGTATGGAAAAATACCTCAAAATATCTGCTCGCTATATTACTTCATTTGCCTTTTATATCAGCTTTATGTAAAGAGATGTGGACATATTATAATTAGTATCATTTGTTTCAAAAAATTTTTCTCAAAGTCAACCACAGTGGAATGGGAAACTTACATGAAAGACCTGTATTTTTTATTAAAAACGACTTACACATTGAGAATGATGAGAAGTAACTACATCTACCTACATAAAATTATATGACATATGTTATATGTATGTTCTACTACTAATATTAACAATAAGTTATTATATTAGATATATAAGTTTTATATATCTAAAATAAACATTTTTAAATTAAATTCCCCCTTCGAGGATATTAATGGAAAAAACAAAGGAAGATACAAAAAAAAATACAACTAATTAACAACTATTATATTATTATAACAATTAAAAATTACAACTATTAACAGAGACTGCGTCCCATGATATTAGCAAATAGTAACACAGAGCAAGTGTGATTATAGTTGGCGGTAGAATGTCTGAAATGTTAGTTCGAAATTGTACTAATACTAAAAAAAAATTCGTTTGGTAATCATTTTAAATTTTAATATTGTAAATTGAAGAAAAAACTTTAAAAAAATGTTGCCCTAAAACTGTAAAATATTTAAAACCAGACAGCGTGCCTTATTTCGTGACGAATCTAACTGTCCAAACTGCAAGTCTGAAACTTTTCTGTCATCGTGATATTTTTCAAAAACAGTTGAATGTTTCCATAATTGACTTAAAATGTGGGGTATTCAAAAATGTTTCCATAATTGACCTAAATTTTGTGGAGTATTCAAAAATATACAAATATACAGTGTGTTCCATTTAAAATAACGAAGTTGTTTAGCGCTCACAAGAAATAGAGTACCCTGAATAATGAGAAATATTTTAATTATATGCGTTGCTTCATTTGGGCAAATTTTATATAAGACTTGAATTTGTAGTAACAGAGTTATGAAAGAAACTGTCTTAAATGAAACGCCCTATATGTGTGTATTATTATACACATAAAATATAGCTACAAGTTATTTTCTTAAATCCTTTGAATGTGTTAAGCAAGCTACATTGATTTAAATTTAAATAGGCGTATGAAATGTATACCTACGTAAAAAAAAATAGTATTGTCAGATTAACAGTTGTAATAATTCAAAAAAGAGAATCGTATATAATAGCTGCCTTGACACATTGTGTTATTATTTCATCAGTATAGTATTGTCATTATTTAATATTTCATATATTTATATATCTACATACAAGTATATGTTCTACTTAAATGCATTTTTTTCACGTCCTGTATATTTGCGGAAATTTTTTAATACTCTTTCAAGATATTTAAACTTCACAAAGAAAGCGTTTAATGCAATTTTTTACGACACAATTAAAAAAAATATATAAAGGGGTAGGTAAAAAAAATATATGAAGTGTCAGTATACTCATATATGTTATTGTATTTCACAAACATGTTGCATTTCTTAGCATTCTTAGCACTCATTTCTAAACATTCTTGAATAATCTTAGTACCATCGATTTTTCTCACAATTATTAGATATTTTAAGTATAGGTGTGCATTCTATACTCCAACAAACAAATAATGAAATAAGGCATCCCCATTATCGGAGGTAAAAAAAGACAGTCGCTATTCAGTGTAGTTTGACAGCATAGTTAGATAGAAAATCATCCATACTTTCTGGTCATACATTTTGGTTCTTTATACAATAATCGACCGACAGCCCCATTCTTAAGAGATTTGGAAGAAATATTCTTGATATAATGAAAACAATATTCTTCTTGTCTTGATTTTTTTTATTTTTTAAGGCTTTGAGGTTGTTATTACTAAAGACTGTAAGTCGCGGAGCGTAACAGGGCCGCACGCCAACACGGCATTGTATGTGAAATAGTCATATAATAATAATATATATAATACCGTTTATTTCCTAAGCTTTTACAAAAAAAGTCGGAATTAGTCAAATAGTCATATCTTGCTGTTGTTTGCTATTCAAGTATCTACCAGTAATTAATGTAATAAATACAAACCATGTAATTAATAATTTAAAATAAGCAATTTCAATAACGGCTCGCACAACACAGCGAATTATAGACTGTCCACGTCTGACATTCGAGAGGCCCGAAGTGTGCGCTTGCAGTAACAATCATTCTTAATATCACATCGCAATAAAACAAGTTTAGAATCACGCTCCATCAAGAATACCCGCGCGGTGGCATTTCGTCTACTGTAGGTATACACAGAGTGTTTCGTTACGCATATAAGTATCATTGTGATTTAGAGTGCTTAGAAGAGCGAATTGAATGCCAAAAGAACGCAAAAAAATATACAAGATCTATTTCAGATATGGATTAACAGTAATCCTGACGTTTATGAGGATTTACGTATTAGGGGAAATGACCTATTTTGTATTTTTTGTGGAAGAACTATACATTCTTCAGATAAATCTAAAGTAACAAGGCATGTGAACAGCAATGCCTCTTCGACTTCTAATAACTTATTAGAACTCGGGTACCCATTTCGGGCCTCTCGTATGTCAGACGCGAACAATCATAATTCGCTGTGTTGTGCGAGCCGTTATTACAATTGCTTATTTTAAATTAATTACATGGTTTGTATAGACTGTTCCCCCTGATGCGGCCCTGTTCCTTTCCGCGACATACCTATTACTACCCCTTACGTGATAATTAAAGACTCTAAGTCTTTAATTATTAGGTACCTAGGGTTTCGCCCCCAAGCTTGCGGCTTTTTTTGGTGTTAAAGGTCTTGAGTTTACTCTTTCTTTAATTCAAGAGCAGGCTGAATTTTGAATTGGATTATTATTTTCACTCTTCTATTGCCTACGCTCATTTGTACGTTGTTAGACAAATCTACAAGTCAATAGAGTCCAGAATCGCTCGATCTGGTTTGGAGTCGATTGAATATTATTTCTAAAGTTATAAAAATTGATCCACCTATTTACATCAGATTTTGAAGAGAGCCTTAAAGACCTACCTCCTCAAAGAAGGAACTATGCGCAAGTTTTAATATTACAACAAATTATATTTTCCCTAAACTAAAAACGATTTCTATGTGACTACTGACTATCTAAAATATTATGGAAGAGTATGTTGCCCATGCACGATGAGCACGGTATTGTCAATACCTTAGTCAATTTGCAGCTCATGATTTGTCATGATTCATTTAATTATGTGTTTGTTAGGCTATAGTATTAATTCGTGAACTTTTTTGGCAATTAGGCAAATCAAGTCCCGGATATTTCCCCAAATATACGCGCGGTCGGATAATCGCGGTCCCCCATCAATACTTGTCGCAATCAACTGAAATGAATGATTGTGATCCCGAATGTTTTATGGCGATCTCGTGTGCTCGCCAAGGGTTAATCATATGCAAATCCTTCCTGATTCAACAGATATAACGAAGCTCAGTGCGTTTTGGACAATCGAACCAGCCGGTAATTAACTGAGACTTCGACACGTTGTCGTTGCCAAAATGCCGGGTGGTCAGGACCAAGGGCAGAACTCGAGGGAAATTCCAGGAATTTGTGTTGGCTAATTATTTTGATGCAAAAGACCTCAAATACAAAGTAAAACCTTAAAAGAATCTTAACGTTTAAGAGAAAAAAAGTGTATATGTTAATCTTTTTTGAGTACTCGCTACCTCGAGATCGCCTTAAGATATCGACTTGAAATTTGAGAATCAAAATCTGGAATTGATTAGATATTGAGCTTAATCGGTTTGGAAATTGATTGACGGTATTGACTTCAAATTTGACTCAAATACATATACTGGGTGTCCCTCAAGACAAACATTATTTCAAACATTATCTGTTAAACAATTACATTGAAAATTGTTTGACAAAGAAGTAAATATTAGATAGAAAAATGCTTCTATTTAAAAAAAAATGTATGTTACCGTCATATAATCAAATGTACAGGGTGCTTAAAGAATGCCACAGTTTATCTATCTACAAATAGAATATTCTGTACATGTTTCCATTTTCAGTTCGCCTTAAATTTCTAAATTAGTTGTATGATATATATCTTTAACCATTTGTCAGATATTTGCAAAAATATTTTTAAGGTAATATTTGTGTGTAAATACATTCATAAAAAATAAAAAAAGAACATTCATTTCATAAACAATACTCAACAATCATCAACTAAACTTTTGAACAACAACAACTTCTATTGCAAACCGATAATTTTTTTAATTTTATTTGTCACGTTTATCAGACGTAACCATATCAGCCAAATCAAGATACTTGACATACCCCGATAATATGCATGTAAACAGCTTCTGATTAACCAAAAACTCATAAAGAATATATTTCATACGAGACCATTTTACCATTTCCTATATGTTATCATATTTCCACCAACTCTTAAGTCAAAAATATCATGACTCATTCTGTGAAGTCAGCGAACAGTGCTGCACGAAATTCACGTGTAAGTTTTATACACAGCTTGATGTAAGATCATCAGTCCAACAAATCTTACATATAGGATGAAAAAAATTAGGAAGGTAACTAGTGTATAATACTGAAATGAATAGCTCGGTCTACTCTTATTTGCAGTCTTGTGTGAGTCATCTTGGTTTGGAAACTTTAGCTAGAAAATTAACTTTTATTTTTTACAGTTACTGTCTTACCAATAGCGACCTATAGTCGCTATTTTTTTTCATTTGCTGAATAACGATTAGGTACTACGGTATTTAGCCTTTTATTTTTTCAGTCAGTGTTTTATCACCATTAAATTTTTTTACAATGTAACTTGAAATCAAAGTTCTTCAAAGTGTTTAATCCTTTCACTATTTAGTCAAATTTTTTAGAACAATCGCTCCCACCCCTTCTACTTCCTTTAGAACCGCCCCTGGTCAATATCAACAAGAACCAGGTTGCATTCGGACACACGACCACGTAATTACTATGGTAATTTTAATTACGTTCTAATTATGATAAAGGATATGCGCAATTACGATTTGAGCGGAGACTTTTGACATTAAATACTCATAATAAGAAAAAAATATTGCAACGCTGGCAAATGTGGTAACGATATAAATGAGTGAGAATGTGACTAAATTAATGTCAAACTGTTACCTCCCCTCTACTTCAAATTTTGTAGCGAACAAATATTTATTATTAGATATAATTAAGGTTATTGTTCCATTAAATAAATATTTAAGCGCTAAACAATATAACTAAGCCAACTTACTAATTAAGTTATTTCTTAAGCTAAAAATTGAATTAGTCAAACCTTGTACTACATAAACCATAGGTAAGTACAACCTAGTCCTTTGAGTGTGTTTTGTTTTTTTTTTTTTATTTTGTTAAAATTCTTTGTACCCTAGTAACTTAAAAATATTGCGCTTATAATTGAGCAACTGAATATCCAATAAATACCCGTATCTCGTTAGATATTACAGTCCTAATTTTAATCAATTTAATTATTACAATGTGTAAACAAAACTCTTGAAACTATTTAGCATATACCAACATTTTGTTACTACATAATTATACAATTTCTTTTTGAACAAAATTTTGAGAAATTTCAACACTAAAAAACTATAACAATATCTCCCCTCTCTCTGATGACATTTTTTTTAAACAGTTTAATATAAAAAAGAAAATGAATGTAATAACAGTAGACATTTTCTTAGTTTTCTTTCATAAGTACTAATTTCCAGAGAAGTAGTGTAAAGCTAGGACATTTTTCAAGAATTAAAAAAATATATGAACATTTTAATTTTTCGATAGCAATTACATTTATATGTTAGGTTTATTAAATACATATTCACTAGTTAAATTATTTTTTTAATTAATCTTCCTGTCAGCATTTTTGTTCAAAAAACGTTACATATTTTAAGTCGTAAATATTTTAAAGTAAATTTGTAAATTTTCCGAGTTTCAAAATGTTTGTTTTAGTTTTAGTACACACGTTACATTAAATGTAGAAAAATGCAATTTAAATCTGCAGAAAGCAGTAGTTTATTTTCAATAAACCTACATAGAACTCAGGCTTCGTAATAAGATTAAAGTGGAAGCACTGTTTTTTAGGGGTCTATACCGTGTATGGGATAATAAAATACCTAGATCAAGTTCACAGAAAAACATCAAAATCCTGGAGTGGGTACTGGAACCTTCTGTGTAGAAACAAAAAACCGGACGTGTTTCACAAAACACCGAACTACTATACTTTTCTCAACGCGAGTTTCGCTAACTCAAAATTAGGAGAAAGTTAAAACTAAATTCTAATCTACACACTTGCTCTATGAATATTTAAATCGCTGTCTTATAAATTAAGAGTATTTATTGGAACGTTGTCCTTATTCATAAAGGTGTTACATTTTATGATTTCTAAACTCTCAAGTTTATCTATGGTTGTTATCAAAAGCATATTGGGCAACACAATATTTTTCCGTTCTGCAATATTTTAAATGAACCATGTGTTCTTTAAACCTAATCAAATAGATTTTTTTGACCAATATACTTTTTTTTCAACATAAAATGGCAAGTTTTAATTTTCTAATTCACCGTTTGTAAAGTTTCCCCCTCAGTAAAGAGAGGTTTGAAAATGAGAAACATATAATTAAGAATATATGTAGGTAAGAATAACGGTTACTCAGTCCAGTAGATATGGAAACGTATATTTAAGAGAGCTCTAACGACTTTTCGTAGAGATACTGACAATTCGAAATTTGTTTCGTTACCATATGAACCTAAATTCACCCGCGGACTAGATAAAGGTTTTAAAAAATATTAATATCAATTTGATTTATAATTTTAAAACTAAACTACAGACGCTTTTGGGCAACCCCAAAGATAAAATGGACAATAACGAAAAGTCTGGAATATATGAAATTAGTTGTAAAGATTGTGATCAAAAGTATAGGTATTGGACAAACAAAAACATATATTTTGACTAGATTTAAAGAACACGTGGCTCATTTAAAATATGGCAGAACGAAAAAAATCTTGTCTTGCACAACATACTTTTGACAACAACCATAGATTAGACAAAAATAACTTAAAATTAATTCGAAATGTAACAAATAGTAGACAGTTGGATGCTTTTTGAAAGTTTAGAAATCATAAAATGTAACAGTTGTATGAATAAGAACGATGGTCCAATACCCAACAGTCCACTGTCCGCTCTGATAAACAAAGACAGATGTTACGATCCAGTTAATCGTAACGGCAAATTATGTATAAATAGAGTAGTGTGTAGGTTAGAATTTTGTTTTAATCTTCTCCTGAAGATGCCAACTTAGTTGGCCAAATGCGCGTCGAGAAAAGTTTAGTAATTCGTTGTTTCGTGGAAAACGTTCGATAATCAAAATGTTTATAAACCTTGAAAATTGATACAATATAATTAAAAAAAGTTCTACACTCTTCACTTTATTCTGCTTACAATATCGTTTATTTTACGTTGATGTAACTGAACTCTAAGACGGGCCGAAACTGCATTACGTTCGACCCCCCATACAAAAATATTTCGAAATTGGACCATAAAGAAGGAAATAAATGGTATAATCTTCCGGTGTTTTGCCGATTACGAATATAAATAACAAATAACGTCGCTGCGGGAAGCCTCAAAGAGATCGAGTCACTCAAGCGGCAGACTTTTATTGAAGTTATGAAAAGCCATGAAATGCTATTCAATCCGAATTCCGACGTCTTGCCTTCTGTGGATGCATACGCATCCATGTCGAGGAGTTTGTAGATTAAACCGCTCGAAAAATGCCGCGGATTCTTCCTGGAATGTGATTTCTTTTAGCCGTTTGTTTTGGAAAAAAAATGCACTTTCGGTTTAACAAATATTACTTACATGGGTAGTATACACTTTCAAAGTAATTGTGACAAAAATGTCAAAGTGAATTTCACAGTAAAGTGTGTAATAACATTTTTATGTCACTTATCAGTATTTCATGATATTGAAAAGAAATAAACCTGTATCGGCTTACTTTGAGAATAAATATATAGGATGGTAGGTGAAAGTGTACAAACTTGATCTGTTCTCAGTTTGATGAAAACAAATACATTACAAGCTTGATAATCGGATATTGTTGTGACTAGCTTGCGATCGGATAACTGAAATTGTCGGAATACTGAAAGAAAATTATTGTGTATATAATTGATTTGAATGTAATAGATCGCGAATATAATTAATGTACATATAATATATTTGTCACTGATTTGTTTGACATAAAGACACAGTTTTATACAAAGGAAAGATGCAGTTACTTATAGGTATAGAAATGTTCTAAGAAATTCCATAACAAAAACATTACAGACGCCTTGTTGTCATTATCGAACATACCAGTATCTTACAAAGCTGATTATAAAGTTCTACTAAAGTGCTGAAAAAAATCAAATTACTGAGCATTTGGCCCATCAAACGACGGTTTGTCAAGCTTATACTGTAGTATCTTTTTATAGACATTAGTCGAACTGAAAAAGAAACATGTATTTTTAATAATCTAAAAATTAACCAAAAAATAATTTTATTTATGAGAATATAGGTCTGACATAATTGAAATATATTTATTATTTATCTTTAAAAATGTACCACAAAAAAATAGTTTCCTTTAATCTAATATGTATATAATTGAGCATTTTGTAATCTACTGAAGCATTTCTTCATTTTAAATAAAATAGAAATTTGTTTAACATAAAGAAATACTCTTTTCACATAAAAATATTTATTGAGTTCGAAGAACACTTTTTTATACAAACGTATATATGAATGATATGAATTTCTATTGACAGTGTTATTTGATAGTTTTTTCTGTGATCAACAACTAATCAGTAATGATGGGTTAAACAAACACTGATAAATTAAATACATTACTCACTTTAAATGTTAAAAACCACTTCATAGAGAAATATGGTCTACTGTTAAATATTTTGCAATACAAAGATGTAGTACATGAGGTGTGTAAATTAAGTAATGAGACTATTTTTTTCATTTTTTTCTATTTAAATAGAATTCAGTATTGTCTCCTTCCAAATAACGTCCTTGGGAAGCCACACAGCGCTGGAGACGGGTATTCCATTCCTCATAGTAGTGCTGGAACTCATGTACTGGAATTGCCCTCAGCTGGTCGGTTACATCCCTTTGAATGTGTTCTATGGTCCCAAAATGCATCCCTTGAGGTGATTTTTCAATGTCGGGAAAAGAAAAAAGTGACAAGGACTCAAGTCAGGCGAATAAGGAGTCTGAAGAGCCAAAATTGTTCTTGATGTTTGGTATCACACGCATGACCTTTTTAGAAGTTTTTCAAGAACCTCTCTGTAAAAGTATTGATCTTTTTTTGTGCCTTTGGATTTTACGGGGGGAGGTTCGCGAGGCCCTTCCACCTAACCCCCGATACACTGACACAGTCCGTCCGAATAGAGTTGCCAAGTCTATTAGGTGGGACTCGAACCCACTGACTAAGGTTTCGCAGATGGCCCAGATTGCCACCTGTGGTACCATCTACTAGATGCCTCTGCCCAACAAACTTTCACAGAGCAGATACGGTCGCCCATCCGAAACGCAACCCGATCGAGCGTTGATGCACTCGCATTATCGGAGTTTAGCGTTCAGACCAATTTCCATATGTTGCTCTTAATTTACTGTTTAGCCTGGAGGCACAAACTCTTTGTGGACGATTCCCTGGCTATCAAAAAAGCAAATCAGCATGATCTTTGAGTTGATCTTCGATTTGCTCATTCTTGCTTTTTGGGTCTTGGAGAGCTTCAAGTAATTACACATTAATAATTGCATGCTGTGACACTTAGTTTCCGGGTCGTACTCAAACACCTAAGTCTCGTCATCAATAATGATACATTCTATAATATGGGGATCATTTTCAATCGATTCCAAAAAGTCAAGACATCTTTCTCTCCTGATTGTTTCTGTTTCTGTCCTTTTGTTCCTGCGAAAGGTTTTTTAGAACCATTTCTGCGCAGATTTTTCTCTTCCCCAATTCGTTAATCAAAATCTGATAAACAGGGGTGTGATTCAAATTTAACTCTTCCCCGATCATTCTTATCGTCGCCTGGACGCACAAGATCCCGTATTCTATCGACATTTTCATTGGTTCTTGAAGATGAAGGCCTCCCGCTGCGTGCTTGATCTTCAATCGACTCTCTTCCTTCTGAGAATGCCTTAAACCACCGAAAAAACTGGGCTCTCGAAAAACACTATCTCCGTAAGAGTGTTTTGCAAAAGTATCCGTTGCGCTGTGTCCAAGTCTTATGCAAAACCTGATAGCACCCCGTTACTCAATATTAGTCACTTATTTTTAAAACACTCTAGAAAAAAAAAAACATTTTACAAAAACAGTCACAAAGAAAAAAAAAAACAAAAAATTACTCTAACAAGTTCAAACTTGTACTGAAGGTGCTACATGTTAACCTACCGCCCTTCCAAGTCCCGTCGCCGCAGTGTTGCTAGATCGGGCGCTACGTTGCCACTCTCATAACTTAATTTTCACACCTCGTAAGTCACACTTATTTGGGTTACTTTTTGAGAAATGAAAATATTTGACAATCTCTGGGTGCAGACTAAAATTATCTTTTTTGAATTGCTGTCACTTACATATCGTAATAGAAGATATGTTAATAGTTTTGTCTTCAGCACTATTAGGGCGTGCATGTGGGTAGTCACTAAATAATATAAACAGTGAATAATTAATAAATAAATACTTATTGAAAATACAGTTATTAGCTACGTATTTGGCAACTGACAACTAATTTTGACGAAAAAGTGTAACAGAAGTATTTCTGTTACACATAAATACATAAAACAAGCTCATTCTAAATCACATCCTAAATCAAAAAATGTCAAGAGGCCTTTTTGGTAACGGACTAAATGAAGATTAGATAATTTCAAAAAACGAGACGAGTCAGTGATGTGCATATTTTTTTCATAAAATTATTGTAATGACTATCCACAAGTCTACCCCTTATAGTGCTGGAAAAAAGTGTAGCATCAAAAAGATGCATTCTATCAGAATGTGTAAGAGACAGCAATTTAAAAAGAAAATTTTAGTCTACCCCAGAAATCTTCGAAAAAAAAAATAAATGATTTGTATTCACAAAATCGCTTGAAAAACTATCTCCTTCAATTTTTCAGATTACTTGGGACCACCCTGTATATCCACAAGTAATTTCTTGCACTCATGGTATTTATTTAGTAAATACGTAATACCATTATCTGTACGAAACTCGGTATCACCAAAAAAGCCTTACAGGTAGATGCTCAATTTAGCAAATTTTTTAAACACTAGAAATTAATAAAGTTACCAAGTACGGACCTGAAATGTCTCCGAAAAAGTCCACCTTCGGTATATTAGATGTAGCGTAGAATTTAACATTTCCTAACCTCGTTATCGATATTTAGCGTACAAGTTCGCTCGAACCCCCAAACGTTCCTCCTTCCAACCCGAATTTTTATCCTTAATTTATTCCATTCGTAGTTGTACTCGAATATGAATATCCGCCCGCGGTAATCCGGTAATAATATTTCGGTTGTACGTTCTATCAAATAAACAAAGAGAAGTGAAAAGCTTCAGATACATCGAGTGAAACTATTAAAATGCAAATATGCCGAATGGCGAATTACCCACCCCCACGAATACATTTCCGCGTCTACATCGGGGATGGCCGTGTCGGAACCGTATCGCCCGCGCTGATATTTCTCTCTGGTACAAATTTGGATATAAATGGCCAATAAAAATGAAACATATTCATGATTCCTCAGACCGGAAACACCAATATTAACCCCTACAATCGTTTTGCGGTCTCCTTCATATTTCTTGCACGCCGATGACGAATACGTCTTGGGGGCTGCATTTTTATTGGACATTAATATTCATAAGGGTTTTAGGCGTTTTCTTTCAAATTATTTTCCAGGTGTATTCCACCCCCACTCCCAGAAAATACATCCATTTTCTGAAGGGGGAAAAAATGGTGCGAATTTTTTAAATGATTAAATCCTACAAAATAGAAGTTATAAAAATTGACACATTACAGAACATGTTATATATTAATATAAATTACATTAATCATTCCTGCGGTAATTTATGGTTTCCTGATATGGTGGCATAAAGCTACACCAAAAAGTAGGGCTAGCAACAAAGACTGCCTGTCTAGAACTAACAGGGGCCATGCAAACGATGCCTACTGCGGCTATGGAAGCTATGTCTTCCGCCACTACACATTGTGTTAAAAGGCGGAGGTTCTGGCAACAGCGTACAGGCCAAAATTTTCCGGATATGGAGTAACCATCACACAGAGGTGACTCCATACCAAGGTACTCGAGAATTAAAACACAACAACATGTTAAACAGGTGGTTGAACGAGGGGGATGAAGAGAATAGACACATGCCAACTCAACAGAACGGAACCATCTGGTACACACAAACAAAGATGGGTCTAAAAAAACTAGAGCTAGTGCAACCAACAGAGACCCAGGATGAGAAATCAACATAAACTAGAGGAACTG
The DNA here is from genome assembly GCA_029963805.1 of Aromia moschata. Lineage (NCBI taxonomy): Eukaryota > Metazoa > Arthropoda > Insecta > Coleoptera > Cerambycidae > Aromia > Aromia moschata. The sequence goes on from JAPWTK010000114.1 coordinate 1,002,651, forward strand.
AACAACCATATTTCAGACAGAAATAACTGCAATAACCGCTGAAGTGTAGAAAATTATCAAGAGGTCTTATAGAAATAACAGAATCAAAATCGTCACTGATAGCTAAGCAACGGTGAAAGTTCTGGAAGCTGTAGAAATACACTCCCAGGTAATTAAAGCCTGTATGAATTAACAAGTTGATTGAAGTGACACCACGGTCACGAAGGAAACAAAAGAGCGGATTTTCTCGCAAATAAGTGGCAGAAGTTCCACTGGCATAGCCTAAACCCACATTGCCCTACGTAATAATCAGGATGGCTATAAAGTTCCTATTAAGACAAAATACATATCTCAGTGGGCGGATGTTCTTGATTTGAGGCAATTCCGAATGTTCATTGATAAACTATCCTGTAATAATACAAAACATATCTGGAAAGGAGGAAAAAAACCTTCCACATATTATGCGAATATCCAGTTCTGGTAGCTGTCAGGCATTCGCTCTTTGGGGCTGCAACAATAGAACCAAAAGGGGTAATAAATTCTGCATTCACTAGACACCATCCAGACTCCAGCATGTCCTCAAATTCCTAAGAAAACAGGACTAATGGAATGATCAGTCCTTGGGGGCACAATAGGTATCGTCTTCCGTGTATAGGGCTTGTACTGGCTCCATAAGTAATATAATAAAAGGGTCCCAACTTCCGGAAAAAATGGGGCACGAGGCCTCAACAAATAAAATGGATATAAGTGTATTACAATCATAAGACCAATGATAACGTATGGATCATTAGGTTGGTGGCGAAAAGATACAACGCAAACTCCAAACTTTCTGCATACAGATCCAAGCCAAAAACTACAAATTCGATAACTGCAATAGAATAGTTTTCAACTTTTTTAAATGTGAACACTGTTGGCTCACGAGACTATTAGAATAGTGTTTACTCCTATACTTACTAAAGAATTCTCAAAAAAAAAAAATTCAAACATCAAATACCTGGAAATATTGACACAAAATAGGGCTTGCTTTAATGCAAACATTAGGTGGCTTTGAAAACAAAAACATTATTAACTCTAAGATCGTAAATAAACCTCTCAATTTTAATACATAATCAAAAATGTTCTGTTTCCGTCGTTTTTCCATGTACTGAATTAAAAAATGCGTTATCGCAGAAATTGACATCTGTCCTAATTTGTGAAAAATCAAGAAGCACCTTCCGATGCGGTTTGAGTTTACGCAAAAATAGCTATATCCAGATTGATGACATCAGCTGACATTATTTTATAAGACAGAATAAGTGAAACTAAAATTTTGAGTATGTGCTAGAACTGAGATGTTCAAGTATTAACAGAATAAAGCAAGGTTTTATTTCCAAGCCACCTAGGGTGGGGGTATTAAAATCAAAACCATAATTTTTGTTTTTTTTTTTTTTTTTTTGGGTTCACAAAGTGTTGGTAACAAAAAGCAGTATTTGAATAATCTTATGAGCCATACTGTTCTCATCTGAAAAAATTGAGAAACCACGAAAAATTTGTCTTCGTCATAGTTAAACGCTTAAAAATAAAAAACTGTCAACAAAAACTAAAAGTTATATTAATTTTTCTACGTCTACTTGACTCAAATTGAAACGTTTTAATATATTCTAAGCACTATAGATGAAAAGAAGTAAAGCCAAAAATAATGGCAAAATGGCATGATGTGTCAAAAACCGACAAATGAGATGTAAGATTTAGAGTCAAAAAAAGTGAAAATAAATATGACATGCCATTAAAGATTCGGAATTTGGGGCCGTTTCCGGTTAAATAGGAAATGAATGAAAATTTCTGATTATGTCAATAAATGCAGGTTTATGTCTAATTTCCAATTCTAATATTTCATTATTTTATCTCTGAAAACAACAATGTTATGGGGGTGAGCCACTTTTGAGAATCACCCGGTATTTATGGAGAAAGAAGTCAGATGGGCAACATGCAGAATGCATCAAATGGCAAATAATATGCCACAGGTTAATATAGAGACATCAACACCGTATCAAAGTTGGCCGAGAAAAAAAGAGATTTTATTCTTAATCGAATTTATAACCTTATTTACTTGTCAAGACTGTCACATTATAAGACAGCCATTTTTTATTTTACAAATTGCGAAAGTCACTGTCAAAAGTTTGACATAACCGAAAAGCTTAGACATGACCGGTTCCATCTTTCTCGTTCATAGCCAGAGGAGAGTTTTTTTGATGTCTTATATAATCATGCACAGCAAGTAGAAGACATTAACCGTCACAGCGCACTGGGAATTCCCTCAGATATAGCACCTACTAGGGCCAACAAATAACAGCTCCTTGTACGCAACCCTTTCATAAACAGCATTGGTACCATTCAGCTCCGCTGTACCCTTTCGAGGACACAAACCCGTCGAACCACCCCGCCAGTGAAGGGACCGCTGCATCATCAGTAATCACTAATCATTCTAATCAGGTAAGGTGTCACCTGTCAATCGAGACAAAAACACACCACAACCAGCGCTTTCCTATCTAAACCTTGGTGGACTAGAGATCTCGACGTCCTAGCGCTCATCGTGGAAGTGCTTTCCCTTGTGGGAACGTTCCTCGGACCTAGGACACTGTCGCGTCGCGTCGCGTCATCGCGATAATAATTGCTTTCTGATAGACCTTAGCGATAGTTGTGTATTGTAATTAATTGGAGTTAATAAAAGTAGTTAACAGTTGAATGCGTTATTATGGCTACACCTACTGGATACAGCCCCTATATCACCCGAAACCTAACACCTTTAATATACTTATTCTTGGAAAAATGGATAAGTGAATAGCTGCTGGTTCAGAAACGATTCAAAAACTCAAGGAGGGAACCGGAACTGGAGTCCACTGTAGTTGAGCAAGGACCAAAATCTCTTCTAGTCTGGGTAACACATCAATTCAGACAGGTACGTGCCATTGAAGGAAAGCTGATACAAAGGACAAAACACTTCGTCAATCAAAAATAGACTGGAATTCCAAAAAGCCAAAAAAGACGGGAAATATAACAAAATTTATAGGAGCAGAACCTGTGCTTGGTATATCAACCAATTTAGCAAATAAATTTTAGACCTGGAAAGAAACAATATGCTCGAACACTGGAATTAATTACTGGGATTAACCCAGTCAAAGGGCATTTATCGCACATCCAAAGAAGTAAACAAGAGTTACGTAGGTTGATTCTAAGAACCTTAATTGGAATATATTTCATTTCATACTCAAACATTACCTCCACAAACTAGGCATAGCAAGAAATATGGCGTAATCAGTCAGTATAAACGGATATATTTCCATCATCAATCCTAAAAAAGTTTTAAATGCTTCTAAGAAAATGTACGAGTAACAAAAATGAACGAATATTTAAAATAAGCGGTGGTGGTGGTGGGGTAGTCTTCATGTAAAGCGAATTTCGCCGAACCCCTTCTCGCGCTGTTAATGAGTTTTAATGCCTGCGAAGGAGATTCTTATTACATTTTAATTGAGGTGATGTGTACGGCTCGTATTGATGCACACAATAGCAGCGTCCCTTTGTACTTAAAGTTTTAATAGATACTTCTTTTAGCATTCATTATCAGTTCGCCCCAGCACGGCGGCCCAGGCCTTAATCAACCGAATTTAGATATTATATTTTCGTTTGAGAAGTTACCGTTTACGTGTAAAACGAATAAATAAGGTCGACGACGCGGCAGCGGTAGAAGCAGCATCGGCGGTTTTAATTATTATTTCCCCAGCGCCAACTTCTTAATTTCAACAAAGTTTATTTAAAGGAAATATTATCTTTTAATCTAATGAAGAGAAGAAGTGTATCTCTCTACCTGCTCCCTCGTTTCTCTCCTTGCAAAATCTTCTTTGGCAGTAGTGTTGGCCGAAATGTGCCACGAGACATAGGCGTACGCATCATAATATAATGCATGTAATAAAAGAAAGTAACTAATATTAAATATTCGCGGGGCATATGTTCCGTAAATATGCCGTGAATACAGAAACAAAAAGAAAAAGTTCCAAGGTTAAAAAAAATCAAAATAAAATAAATTTAATGCTAGATTTTACCAATACCTATTAATTTTTATTGTCAGGTTTAGCTTGCCTAAATTTGGTTTCAAAAACTTAGTAATGTTTTCCTGTTTTGTCACTTAAAAGGTCTTTCAATTCAGATTAATATTCAGCTGTGGCATTAACAATTTGCGTTTTAAAAATAAGACTTCTTTCCACAGACGGATCAATTTTCATGAAGAAGCTCATTTTCCATCCGTAAACCTTCACTCAGGTTTTTCAAGTTAAAGGTCACCTTTCCAGTGCTCGTTGAAGCCTCTTCTTCAATGAAATGCGGATTTAACATTTCCTCGGTGTCGGTTCCAATCAAATCTTGATCTTGCGATTGAAGCAACTCTTGAATGGTGCTTGATTCTATCTGTTCAAAGCCATCTCGTCCTATTCCATTCGCAATTTGAGCAATGTTTGCAGTTAAACTTTGAATTAGCACGGATTCTTCATCATTTCCGACAGTCAGAACAGACCACAGTTGTTTCCAGCATGATTTCAATGTGTATGGGGCTTCAGTTCTTCTAACGATTCTTTAATTTTTACTTTTACTCTTTATATTTATATTACTCAAAAGTCGATGCGTTAATAAAAGGCACCTTTTATGGTGGTATACCGACTGGATCCGCGAATAAAGTAATTTTTAGCCGCAAATACAAAAACTTGGTCGCAATTATTTAACCCTCAAAAAGTGAAAACGTGAATAAGAGCACCGTGAATAAGGAGCTTTTACTGTAGTGACAAAAGCAATACATTCACACCTTATGACCATATACATATTAGGGTGCTTTTTTTGGCGACTATTTTTTTTCACTCCCGTCTCGAAATTTTGTTGGAAATACCTAAAAAAAAAATCCCTTAAAATATGAGCCCTTAATATTAATATTAAGTACTCGCCCTCAGCGTGTGAAAATTTCCCATTTAAAATACAAGTAAACTATTTTTTTTAAATCTCGATAACTCAAATTCATTGGCATTTTATGCTAATTCAACGTTTAAAAAAGCAAATTACTCTGGATTAAACGATCTATAAAAGTACCCATTGCGACGTAACTGTAACTTACACCGGTGAGACAGTACAGGTCACTAAACTCAATTTTTTCAGGAATTTTTGGATTTTTCGTTGTTATTTCATAAATGGCTGTAGCTATAGGAAAAATATAAATGAAAAATGAAAATTAAATTTCCTACAAAAAAAGTCCTCCTGTGAACCGAATCTCTTTTATTGATATTTCTCGAGATAATGAGCTTTGATTTTTTTATAACGATTTTCATGAATTAGCGACTCAAATCTTTAAATCTATTCAGTTTTCATTTTTCTTCTCACATTTTTAAGTTATTATCTATTTTTCCAAAGTTAGGAAGATAATAAAAGGTAAGTAACCTAAAATATTTAAGCTGTAATTTAAGAAAACGTTAATACGAAGAAAAGTGTTTCTTTGTCTTTTTCATAGAACAAAAACCCGTTGTATGTAATAGTCCTTATATATATAAATTTGTTTTGTATACTTATAATATATGAGTAATCCAAAAATATGAAATATATCTCTAATATGGTATGAGAAAAAAAAATGAAAAATAAATAGATTTAAAGATTTGAATCGCAAATTCATGAAAATCGCAAGTTATAAAAAAATCAAACCTCATTATCTCAAGAAATATCAATAATAGAGATTCGGTTCATAGGAGCTTTTTTGTAGCAAATTTAATTTGCTACAACTTTGTCATACATTTTTTCTGTACCTACAGCCATTTATGAAATAACAACGAAAAATCCAAAAATTCCTGAAAAAAATTGAGTTTAGTGACCTGTACTGTCTCACCGGTGTAAGTTACAGTTACGTCGCAATGGGCACTTTTATAGATCCTTTAATCCAGAGTAATTTGCTTTTTTAAACGTTGAAATAGCATAAAATTCCGCTGAGTTATAGAGGTTTAAAAAAAAACTATAGTTTACGTGTATTTTAAATGGGAAATCTTCACACGCTGAGGGCAAGTACTTAATATTAATATTAAGGGCTCATATTTTAAGGGAATTTTTTTTAGGTATTTCCAACAAAATTTCGAGATGGGACTGAAAAAATAAAATAGTCGCCAAAAAAAGCACCCTAATACATATGTGTGTAAAACTTACTCCCTTAATTAGCTTGACGACGGAGCTTGATTAACAGTACTATAACAAATTGAAGAAGATTCGTAAAAACTTTGTAACATCAGATAAGTTTCTATAGTTGTCTCCGAGAGTCTCGTTTCCTGTGGTGAAAATATATGCTTATATTTTGAGAACGACCTGCTACATCTACTGATGTAATACAGGCATAATTAAAATACTCTTTACCCCGACTTAATGAGTCTGTAGATGCACCACCAAAATTTTGTATTAATTTGTAAAACCGGTGTCTTTCTTTAATACACTTTCGAACTTATTTTTAACTGGATCATTTAATGCGTCACCTATAGCTTGTAGCAGCGAATTTACTTCGTCCACTATTTGTAATTTTTGTGTGGCGTCATACAAACCTTTATAGTTATTATGAATCGTTTTTAAAGTGATTAAGCGATCCATATTTTGTTGAAATATTTAAGTTTTGCACCTAATGTAAAAAACGGTCACCGGGAGCCGTGAGGGAATCGGGTGAACTATGATAAATGTTGCCGTATTCATTTTCATTCTCACCTTAGCGTAGTTAACCACGGAGTGTTCTCCGTACGAAATATTTTTTGTGGTGCTTGCTGCTGGAAAAGTGTTCTTGGTAGAACTTTTTTCCGCGTATTACCTGTAACTTAGTGAGGAGTATACTTCGCTTGCATTAAAAAGATCACGTTGTCCGAGAAGTCTACTTTTATTTCCACGAACCCCCCTTGAAGATCCACAAACCCGCGCCGCGCCGTCCAAACGCTAGGTTTTGTTACATCTGGCTTTTTTTCTTTTCTTATATCTTTTAATTTTCGTTTAATTTAAAAAAAATTAAATCAATATAATTTTGGGCGTAAGTAAATTTAGACTCAAATAACTAGGAGTTATTGTGACGGATTTTGTAAAATATTGAATCGGTTTTTTAAAATTATAAGTTTAGTTGGTTGCAGAAATGAGAGGAGAAATATTATAAATTGTATGCTAGAAAACAGTATCACCTAAACTTTTTAACGTATGAAGTAATTTTAGGTTCCAGGATATATCCCCTGGTACATTTTATTTGAAATTCTTTTTTTTTATATTGGGAGCCTTTTACAGTTTTTCGAATATACTATACAACTAGTTTTATTTAATTAATTTGACTTGTAATGTTTTACTTACTTCTGGTATTTATTTTTTTTATAAACGAAAGAACAACTTTGTTGTTGTACTGAACTCTTTAATCGCAAATACCCCTCAAAAACACGGTCAATCGAAGCGACATTTAAAGGGTCTTCACTTTTCTGTCAATAAATGGTAACGAATTTGAAATGTTACTACTACATATTGAATACAATTCGCAAGCTTCAGGCGAGTTCTCGTTGCTTTGTATGAAGCAAACATATAGTATTTTTCATAATTTTCATAAGCTATACCTTCAACCGTCGTTAACACGCAAAGTAATACACAGGTGTCCTTTAATACTAGAAACAGCTAATACAAATTTGACTCCAAACAAACTTTTTGTTTTCTTTACTTGTTTTTTTTTGTTTTCAACGCCATGGTCTACTTACAACAATTGTATTTTTCATTTAAATTAGCAGTTTGTGAGCTTATTGTTAGGAAAACTTACCAATAGTGATATCTTTTTGAAACGCTTAGAAAATGTTTATGTAGAATCCAGTGGCGTAGTTAGTTCTTGTCTCACATTATCCATTTTCTCAGAATAAAGATAACATACATAAGTAGTAGACAATGGATTCAAGAATGGGCTTGCAATTGTTGGGATATATCACAAAATCTAAAGAAATAAAAATGTTCTTGCTTTTACAAGCTTTTATTTTACTCCACAACCTAGTAGATGTAACACTGAAAATCAGTTTTTCAATTTATTAGGTAAGTACTTTGACTATCCCAAGTGGATTTGTATTTATTGTTTCAAAGCCATTTTGTATCATTTCTTTTAATAATTTGTTGTGTTCTTTTTAGATATATAATTTTTTAATAAAATTTTTTAAAAGGTTAGGGTTTAAGAGGGGTTAGGTTTGGATTATTCGGCGACCACTTATTCTACAAATATTCCACATTTTCCAATCCAGGTTTCATATTTTTCATTAAAAAAAAATACTAAGCCAACATTATGGGGTGGTGCCCCATCTTGCTAAAAAACAATTTCATGCCCTTCATGTAAAGGTAATTGATCGACTAAATCTTCGACGTCGTTCTGTAGCTTGTCAACGAATGGTTTAAAAAAATCGGACTCAAGATTTTATTCTTTTTTATCCAACCCCATCCAAAGCCAGAATGTTTCACTTCAAAAAACTTTTTGGGGTTGTAAGAAATGTACATAGTAATGAATATTTTTCCTATTTGGAATTTCTGAAATGCTAAAACAGGACTCATCACTCCACAACATTTTATAGAAGAAATTGATCCCTTTCTAGTTTTTCTAACACATTTCTGCAGAATGTCAAACGTTCTTATTTGTTGTAAACGTTAAATACCCAAGCTAATAAATCTCCAAGGTCTACAAATTGTCGGCTTAAAAAGATGAAAGCTGTATTTTTTTCAGTTTATAAGCTTTTGTAACACTTTTCAGTAAAATTTTGAGACAACTTCTTATTGAATTCCAATTTAGCCAATTTTGCAAGGTGTCCGAACAATTGCAAGCCCATTCTTGAATTCATTGCCTTCGAAATATAAAATTGAAATAGGCGTCTTTTTGCTTAGATTTTTAGAGTACAATAAACTATATATATTCGAAATCAGGGAGATGAACTCAATTATTTAGTAATATAATATACATGGTGTTCCATAAGAAAAAAAAATTCATTTTTATTTGTCACGATTTTTTGCAACACCGAATGCACATACATGAAAACTATATCATAAAAAACTTATTGTACCCTTCAACTTTTGTATCAAACATTTTTTTATATAAAGCCAAATAAAAAAGTTAAGGAGGGTGGTCCATTTATAATGCAACACCCGGTACCTGTCAGCTTGGTATGGTTCTCATTAGATTCCCAAATAGGAGAAGTCATTGACACACAGACACCATTGACTCTTTGGTTACACACTTATATGACCTTTAATTCCCGACACATCGCCTTCTATTTCTTTATCACGACAGAAATCACGCGGTCGGATCTCATACTAAGTATTACTTTCTCCGCTCGTGTGGAACCCACGGAGGTGTTAAAGAAAACACACCAGCCCGTCGCGAAAAACAAACAAAGCGCATCGCCCCGGATTAATATGCAAACGAATTCAGCATTAATAAAAACATAATCTAAATTTGGTATATTTAAATGAAGGCGTCAGAAGATGTTTCGGTGGCAATTTATGTCTCACTTTTGATCACTCCTCGAATGCCGGACATATTTTAAACTCGCTCCCAACTCAGTTATGATAATCGCGTTTCTATTCGACACAACTCAATTTTAATTACATTTTCTTTAATTAATATGCTAATAATTTTGCATAGTAATTATTGGGAGCAATCTAGCGCGAGCTGATGTCGCTTTGATGTGTCTATCTCGACGTCGGGAGCATCGCAGGGAGCATCGGTTGACTACCTTGTGGCTTACTGCTATCCGATTCGCGAAAGGCACCCCTGATAATTCCATCAATAACCCTGTTTTTTTATTCTTTATGGTGCAATACTAAATGTCTGGCAATGACCTCTCGCCATTGACGGACAATAATAATTGAACTACAGTAGAGATACAACGAAGAAATACAATGAGACAAAATGGGTGTACATTGTGTATCATTGTAATTTATAGTTATGCAGAGAAAAAAGTTTCTTTGAATTAAGAATCGCCTTTTCTTTTAAGTTGGTTAAAGAAAACTATTTCAAACCAATAAAAATGAATTTGTTATACCCGAGATTAATTTTTATTAAAACAATAATTTTTACATTAATTACGAGGTGTGTAAATTAAGTTATGAAACTGGCAACGTAGCACCCGATCTAGTAACACTGCGAAGACGGGACTGGAAGGGCGATAGGTTAACATGTAATGCACCTTCAGTACAAGTTTGAAGTTGTTAGAGTCATTTGTTTGTTCTTTGTGACTGTTTTCGTAAACCGACAAGAATGATCAGGGAAGAGTTAAATTTGAATCACACCACTGTTCATCAGATTTTGACTAACGAATTGGGGATGAGAAAAATCTGTTCAAAAATGGTTCCACAAAAAACCTTTCGCAGGAACAACAGGACATCAGGACAGAAAGGTGTCCCGACTTTTTGAAATCGATTGAAAATGATCCCCATTTTATGGAACGTGTCATTACTGGTGATGAGACTTGGGTGTTTGAGTACGACCCTGAAATCAAGGGCCAAAGCATGAAATGGCACACTTGAAACTCTCCAAGACCCAAAAGAGCAATATATAATATCAAATGCATGCTGATTTGCTTTTTTGATAGCCAGGGAATTGTCCACAAAAAAAAGGAAGGGTCATGCGTGTGACACCAAACATCAAGAACAACTGGATATTGCATCATGACAATGCGTCTTGACACACATCCATTTCAGTAAACGAGTTTTTAGCCAGTAAAAACATTCCTGTGGCTCCTCAGCCTCGTTATTCGTCTGACTTGAGTCCATGTGACTTTTTTCTCTTCCCGAAATTGAAAAATCACCTCAAGGGATGTCATTTTGGGACCATAAAAACATTCAAATGGCTGTAACCAACGAGCTCAATGCTATTCCAGTATATATGAGTTCCAGCACTGCTATGAGGAATGGAAGAACCGTCTCCAGCGCTATGTGGATTCCCATGGAAATTATTTTGGAGGAGACAATACTGAATTGTAATTATATTCGAATTAAAAAAAAATAAACATTGTAAGTAATAATCATGATACATATATTATCTGCGACTCAATATATTTCTCGTTATTCATATAAAAAAAGGCAACATTAAAAACTTGTTTATACCATTTATTTTAATAGACAGAGCTTTGGTCACGTTACTTTGTTATGTTTAACAACCAATAAAAAAAGCAGTGTGATCACATCATCGGTGACGCATGCAATTGTCAGTTTGTCAGTCTGCTACGTTCGCGTCGGCGTCAGTCGTATACCCGGTGTCCCAGAATGACGTTAACACCCGATATCTCCTTTATTTGAAAAGATACAAAGGTGAACGAAAACTTTACTCTTTCCAAATCCATAATAAAAAATGGTGATTGTCATAATGCGATGATCAGTTTTTTAAAAAACGATCGAAAAAAGTTTGGAAACTACATTACAAACTCGCAATTCATACGAACAATGTAATGTATTTTTACCGAATTTATCTGCCACTTTACGAAAGCACGAAAGCAAAGAATGTAATAAATACACTGGTATTCTGACTCATTTGATGAGTGTTCTGGTACACCCCAAGGTTCAGTTATTCAATCCGTGTGTTTCCTAATATATGCATCAGATAGTACGATGTGAACTGTGATTATGATGACTTACATACATATATGTTGCTAATACCAAACTATACAAGTTTGGATTAGCAACAAAGTCTCAATATAACTTATTATGGTTTGGCTTCCACAATTCAAAAATGAATATTAATCAGGTACAATTACCAATCGTTTTATATTTATATATGTATTTAGTATCTGTTCATTGTTCTCTCTTTAGATATTATGTATCTATTATTATTTAAAACTATTTTCCTTATTCTTTGGTTTTCATAGTTTTGGACATAATAATTCCTTGTCTCCTAATGAAGTTATAATAAATAAAGAAATACAATTATTATTGCAAACTTCGAAGGCTTTTAGATAAAAAAAACATATACCTATATCTTAGTTTTGTTCTATTTAATACCCAATTTTTTTAATTAAAACTTCCGAAATTTTTAATTCAGTCTCCAAATACTTCTGAAAAGTATCAACTCCCACCCATCTATTTTTTTTTTTCTTCTTAAAATACTGGTTGAGGTTGCCTATGCGTTTTGACAACAAACTGTTTTATAAAGGCCCATATTTAGCAAACAAAAATTGTTGCAAAAGTGTTTTGTAGAGGCTTAAAATGTATACGTAAACAGTATATTTATTTTAAGTTTGCTACAATCCTTAAATATGGGCCTTTACAAAACACTTGCATTTTTTTGTCTCGAGTTCTTGAACTATAAGATCAAATTGCTAAATTCACAAAAAAAAGAACAGACGAACAGACAAGAAGAACGGTATAGGTATAGAGACATCCAAAAAAACGTCATCAAAGTTGGCCGAGAAAAAAAAGACGTATTTCTATTCTTAATCGAATTTATAATCTTATTTACTTGTCAAAACTGTCACATCATATGACAACCATTGTTTATTTTATAAATTGTGAGATGTTATGTCAAAAGTTTGACATAACCGAAAAAGCTTAGACATGAACGCTATTTCTATCTCTCTCGTTCATAGCCAGAGTTGATGACTTTTTTTTGGATGTCTATGTAATAAGGCTTCTATTATTTTTTAAACCTGTTTACAGTGAATTCTCTTGACTCATTTTTTGTGGTACCTACTTGGTTATAAAGTCTTTGTTTCTTCCTTTTTGTGGTACTTCATTTATAAAGGGACTCCGTGTCTCTCACCCAAAAAGTGAAGAAACGGCATGAATCGATAAAAAATATAGCTTTAATAGCCCTAATAAATAAATATCCTCCAACCACAAACTCTTAATCAATAAAACCTGAACCTGTAGCTTTTTTTGAATTGAGAGCCTTGGATTTATGTTTTTTATTTTTTTTTTTTTTGGTTTCGAGCGATTCTATAAATTTTCAAAGAATTTTGAAGAGGGTCGAAAATCGGTCGGAAAATCATCCTTTAGAATGTGTTTGTTACTTTTTTATTAGACTTTACTCTTCCATTTCTGACTACCATCTACACTACTCGAAACGAAAAAGGAGCCACTGTTAAAAATGTGGAATAGGAATTTATGGAATAACTTTTTATTAAAATATGGAATAACTTTTTTATTACAATTATTTTTTATTAAATATATTTGACTGTTCTCTAAAAATTTAGTAAAATTTTTTGTAATCTGCTTGTGATGCTTACAGGAAAAAAGAAAAATGCAGAAATGTGTGGTTAATCTCTTTATTGTTTTAATGAAAACATTCTCAAAAATAAGCCAAAGTTCAAAATTAATAATGTGTATGGCCTCCTCTAACTTGTAAAACTTCTGCACAACGATGGGGTATACTTTCAATTAAATTTCGAATAAATTGAGGAGCCAGTTGCTCCTACTCTTCCAGAAGGATTTCTTCAACAAGTTCAAGGTTCCGGATTGGCTGACGGTCCTTCAATCGCTTCCCAAGTCTGCCCCAGACGTGCTCGATTGCACTGAGGTCTGGACTGCGGGCAGGCCAATCCATAACCTTGATATTGTGGGCATTGAGGTAATTTTGCACTATTCTGGTAGTGTGTGGGCGGGCATTATTTTGTTGCAGAATGCATTCTGGACCTACGTTCTTGGCAAATGGTACCACATGTGGTTCTAAAACTTCATCTATATACCGTCATAGAACCCTCATGATTTACCACCAGCTCATTGTGCCCATTCAAAGTTATCCCACCCCCAAACCATGATGGACTCTCCTCTAAATGGAACCCTTTCTTCCACAGTGCAGTCTAAATAACGTTCACCTGGGTGTCTCCAGACTCGAACTCGTCCATCAATGTGATTCAAAGAGAATTTCGATTCGTCAGTGAACAGCACATTGCTCCACTGCTCCAAGTTCCAATTAACATGTTCTTCAGCAAACAATCTTCTTGCTCTACGATGCTCATGGGTTAAAAGGGGTACTTTAGCTGTTCTTCTTGCATGAAGCTGACGTTCGTGAAGCCTGTTACGTATCGTTTGGGTACTTATTCTGGTTCCTGTGCTCTCAACCAGTTGATTTTGGAGCGTTGTAGCGGTACTTCTGCGTACTCTGGTGGCCCAAAGCCGTATTAAACGTTCTTTCTGTCGGAAGTTGCCCTTGTACGATGCGGGTAAAGTTGCCTTCTAACAATACCATAAATTTGAAACCCCAGGCCCTATTTATGGCAGTGCGACTGACATTTAACATTCGGGCTACTTGCCGTCTTGAGTGACCCTCTTGAATTAGAGTGATGACCTTAGCAATCTGAATCTCTGTTAAGTATACTCTACGCCTTCGTGGTCTACCAAGCACATTCATTTTGAATCCTTCACATTTGACACGAAACTCAACAAGCAACTTGATAAACGCATTTATCTCTTGGTGAAAAAATATACATTCTTTCAGTTTTTCTGTTGCAATAAAAAAAACTGTTGACAAGAATAAATGTGGTGCTACAAATCTTTAAACTGGAATATGTGTACTAAGTGGACACAAAGTTTTATCTTTGTACTTGGTGGCACAAATAAAATATAACAAAAGAAATATGTGGTTCCTTTTTCGTTTTGATTAGTGTACAAGAGTACATATGGAGAATATATTTTATATCTAACGTTTCAACGTTTCCCCTCTCGCGCGTCGAAAATTACAACATTATGACATTGCGCCAAGGGAGATTTAACGAAAATTTGCACATAAATACGCGCGATTAATATTCATTATTCATTTCCTTTAATTAAACGAATCTCCTACATAATATGAACGAGCCTATAGGCATTCCTTTGGCAAAACAGTGTCACATTCGATCACGTCCGTTCGCGATTATTCGGCAGTTAATCGAATGCCGAGCGATCGATGCCGAATTTAAGAAAATAACAATCCAGTCGAAAAAGTTAAGCAGGGCTCGGGGACCAAGAAACTACACCGGAGACAATAACTCGCTCGACTGGCTGCGATGATTACGGGCATTGCGACTCCAATATGCTAATTCCGTTATACATTACCGCCGATCAGTCGGAATGGAGACTAGGCGACACAGTCGATAGGTTCCTAATTATGGCGTTACATTTGCCAAATGAGAAACTGCAGGTTATTAACTGGATTAAGGTGCTATGTACAGGGTGTCCCGTAAAGAATGGGCCATACTTCAGGAATAGCTTCACTGGGTCAAAATAACCCGATTTAGCTCAACTTACCTTAGTCACATTGTGCTTTCTTAAAAAGTTATGGGCCTTGAAAAAAAATTATTTGTTTCTGTTAATTCTGTCAATTTTTAAGTTATTTCACGTAAAATTGGTATCGGGGGGTTTTAGGAATAGCCTAACATTAATATGATGGCATTTCTCGCGTGAAACGTACAGGGTGTTAACAACCCCCTGTACCACTTTTATTCTCATTATATTTTTTTTGTTATCACGAATTTTGACAATATCGACAGTTTTCTTGAAAGAGCCATCCATTCACTGCAAAAATGGTATACCTATTCCATGACGCTAAATCGCACCGTTTTCGAGAAATTAAGCTAACTGTAGTACTGCAGAATGGACCAGTATTATTTTTATTAAATTTAAAGTGTGTTAATCTAGTAGGTATAGTCCTTCTAATTTTAATTGAAAATGATAAATACGCCTGGGGAACACAAAAAAGGGGTGCAACTTTATGATTCCATGGGCGTGCATATATCTTTTTATAAATTCAAAAATTGTGAAATAATTTTATTCATTCAAATCAATATAGGAGATTAAAATTAGCCTGCATACAAAACTTAATATTTGTAATATAATTTGCTCTAAATAATGCTCATTTAGCCAGACAATCTCAAAAAATTGTCTGTGTTAATAAACCTAGCTGAAATACACGTCACTGGCGCCTTAAACACGTGGAATTTATAAAGTCGTGAATCATTTTAACGACGTCGTCAAATATTATGGCACAGTGGACCGAATGAGTATTTGGATGTATTACATATAAAGCAATCCTATAGTACATATGGTCGGCATTTGCTGGTGCATTCGCGGTTGCCGGCAGCTCAGGCGTTGCCAGCTCTTCAAAATTTTCTTAAGTATAGTAATATACATAAAGTTGTTTTAATTTATAATTATTTTTTCCAGCAATTTTAAACGATTTATTTTAATGCTAAGTAATAAATTTATATCTATGTATTTTTTTAAATATTTCCAAACTAGCTTTCTAAGAACGTCACGAACTAACAGTTTACTGAAGTATGAAGTATACTTGTATAGTGAGCTTAGCAATTTTAGAAAATATATCTGACAACCTTGCTTTTTTCTACCTATTTTCAATTTAAAATGGAAATAGAGTAACTCTCATATCATGTTAGTTTCAATTTGATACTATAAACAAACATTTTTGTGGTTCTTTTATGATGAATTTATTGTTTGTTGCAAGATGCCCCCGACATAACCTATTTACAAATAGTGAAATTGTGTGTAGTGACAAATAGTGAAATGCAATGGAATAGTGAGAATAGTGAAATGACAATAGTGAAATGACAATGGAAATTTACAAGTAGTGAAATGACATGGTGGCAATCTACGCTCAACAACATTTTAGTAAACGCGCTGCAGCCAGAAGTTACGCAGATACTTACCCAAATCGCAGACAACCGAATCGGAAATTATATTCAAGACTATTCTCAAGATTAAGAGAAACAGGAAGCTTTCGTCCTAGTCTTCATTATGGCCGACCTGTAGTTCATAAAGTGTAGCAAGAGGAAGAAATATTAAATATTGTTGAAGGTGCACCAACAATTAGTATCCGCAGAATGTCTGCTAATGTTGGACTAAGTCGCAGTACAACATCCAGAATATTACATGAGCAGCAACTTCGAGCGTACCATTATTCACCCGCTCAAAACTTATTACCAGGTGATTTTTTAGCAAGAATGCAATTTTGCGAATTCATTTTAAGGCGAAATAGGCAAGATGCATATTTTGTAAACAAAATTTTGTTTACGGATGAGGCGACATTTACTCGTAGAGGGATATTCAACAGAAAAAATTGTCACATATGGGCTGATCAAAATCCAAATGCCAATTGGGTGAGGCACTTTCAACATGAATTCAAAATTAATATTTGGTGTGGGATAATTGGCGATTATCTTGTGGGTCCTTTCGAACTCCCAGCAAAATTGAATGGTCAGGATTATCTAAACCTTAGAAAATTTAGTAGATTTACTAGAAGAAGTTCCTTTAGACGTTCGTGCTAATATGTGGTATTTACAAAATGGCGCACCGGCCCACTTTCCTCTTGCAGTTCGGAACCATCTAAATAATGTATTCCCACAGATTGGAAGGGGAAGTGAACATCCATGGCCTCCACGAAGTCCAGATATAAATTCAATGGACTTTTTTTCTGGGGATATATTAATAATCTTGTGTATTGTGGTGAAGTTGTCAACACCAGAGCCGAGCTTAGGCAAAGAATCTGCAAATACGATTCGAAATCTGCAGCCATCGTTTTTTGTAGTTCGAAGAAATTTTTTGAAAATATGCCAGAAAGGCATTGAGTGCAACGGTGGACATTTCGAAAAATTGCTTCAACGACATTAAATGTTAGTTTTATTTTCTAACACTGTTTTTTAATGTGCCTGTTAATTACTTAAAAATTACTTAAACGCAAATAAATATGTTTTATTATTTAATTTCGAAATTTTGCATTTTTCTCTAAATACTATGGATTTATTAGTAATATAAAATTGTAAGTAATCTACTGTGACGATTACCTACTAGATAAATAGGGTTCAAATTTTATGTAAAAAGAATATAGCCATTCTGCAGTACTACAGTTAAGCTTAATTTTCTCGAAAACGGTGCAATTTAGCATCATGGAACAGGTATACCATTTTTACAGTAAATGGATGTCTCTTTCAAGAAAACTGTCAATATTGTCAAAATTCGTGATAACAAAAAAATATATTGAGAATAAGAAGTGGTACAGGGGGTTGTTAACACCCTGTACGTTTCACGCGAGAATTATTACAAGAGAAATTACATGATATTCATGTTACGCTGTTCAAAAAACCTCCCTATACCAATTTTACGTGAAATAACTCAAAAATTGACAGAATTAGCAGAAAAAATGAAATAAAATGATTTTTTTCAAGGCCCATAACTTTTTAAGGAAGCACAATGGTACTAAGGTAAGTTGAGCTAAATCAAGTTATTTTGACCCAGTGAAGCTATTCCTGAAGTATGGCCCATTCTTTACGGGACACCCTGTATAAGGAAAATTACACTAAAAAAATTGGCAATAGACTACACCACCATACCCATATATTTTTGGGTTGATGAATCCTAATCCACGAGAACCATCACGTCATAGTTCGTCCCTAACCTAAAAAAATAATCTAATACCGTCTTGAAACTCATGATATTGAATGAAAACGAAGTTTGACTCTTTTGTCATAAGATACAATTTAAGAGTCAACTGAAACCCAGAGTAAACCCCACAACCCTATAATCCCACACCCTCAAATTCAATAACCCAATAACCCAGGAATCTATCTATGAAACTACATATCTCGAATATTCGTGACCATACAGCCTTAAACCCAATAACCCCATAGCCCTGGGGGCGAGAATCCTCAGACTCAATATCCCCACATCTCAATAATACTACTGAACCTAATAAGGTTGTAACTCTTGTCTTTACTACCTACTTACTACTTACGGTTTGGTTTATTGTTGCTACAAATGCCATTTTTTAAGTTTGATCTTATTACTAATGCCTTCCTCGGCATAACCCTCAGCCACGCTGATCGACTGCCATCCTCCTTGCCCTTTTAGAGCCAGAATATCAGTCCTCCCTGTCAGCAAGCAAGGTCACAGGCAAGTTCTTATCAAACAACGGCCAGTATAACTGAAATCATTCGACAGTTTTAAGTATTCTGCATTTACGGAATTTTTTACAAAAACCAGTAGGCATCCACAATACCTACTGGATGTGCTATACATTTGCCATGGGTATAAAACAAGAAAAATCGAATGCGGTTTGAGCCTTTGTCGAAAACACTTATGATAAAGTTGACACCTATTGCATTCTAATCCTATCGTAAATATTTGTACATGTTTTTTCTTTAATTTGGTTTCGTGTAAAGTTATAACCAACATTATCCGTTGTCTTCTACATATATTGTTTATTGTTAAACTATTATCCTCGATGATATGCTCTATTTAACCCAAAAAGGCTCATAAATACTTCCTTTAAGAAAAATGCGTCATCTGAAGTTTCGTTAAATAACTTTGTGATGTTGTCCATTGTCATCGGTTCAGTCTGATTATTCAGAAAAGCAACTAGTTGTTTGTATCCATGAAATATCCACATAATCATTAATTTGTATTCTACTTTTCAACTTAGAATATGTAGACCATGAACTAACTAGATTCCTTAGACCTTTTTCTAAAATAACAAACAAAAATTATAATAAAAACACTAGATGTACACATAAAAAAATTTTGGTGTTCCTAAAAGGTATGTCATAAATTTAACAGCGTGTTCCTGAATCAAAATCATGTCAATTTAACACAATATACCTATATACGAATAAGCATCCCTGCGGAGCTACAGCCCTTCAAAGTTTCCATTTTTAATTTATTTTTATTAAATATTTCCATCATGTGTAGAGATAAATGTTCCAAATTTGCCATGAACGGTCATTCTTATGGTTCAAATAATCAGTTAGATTCTTATCTATCCCACTTAAAACTGAAGGATAGTTAACCTGAAACCTAATTCGTTTTTGGGTCATAATTCTTAAACCAGACAAAATATGTATCTTAAATCTAGTTACACTATATTGAAAATATGTAATTAAAAAATAAAAAGAATCTTATTCTTGGTCAAAGTTCGAAAAGTTAATCGTTTTTATGAAAATTGCAATTAAAGATATTGACTTTGATGATAAATGTTCAACTTAAACAAGAACTTAAAAAAACGTTGAATGTATAATAATAAGCTTGGCAGAAACGAGTCGTGCCACAGAGGCGTACGCATCATAAGTATAATACACGAAAGTAATTAGTAGTCGTCCGCACGTTAGCTATAGTTTATTATGAAACTATATCACACTATTTAACGTAGGGCATATAGCGGAGGTTGTCCACCAGCACTAGCTATCACTGGACTACTGAAATAAAGACGAATTGAGGCGACCCCCATCACATTCTACGCGAGTTGTCTATGTGTTGCGTTGCCGTATACCAACTTTAGTTATAAGTGACAAACAAAATTAACAAAAGTCTTCCATCAGATTTTTTTGCACAGTCTTCGTAAAGAGTTTCTTATTTGTATACAGTCAGCAGCAAAAGTATTCACACATCTACTTCTTGAAGGTTGCTTAATTCTGATAATTTTTGTACTACAATATTGATTTTTTTGTTTCTGATAAGATTATAGCTTGTGAAATTCTACATCTAATAAGCCCAAGTTGAAAGGGATGTGTGGATTGTTTGATTATATATCCATGAAAAAGTAAAATTGACATGTTTTTATATAACTGTGAATTCCTCCGAAAAAATTAAATATTTTTAAAAGTTCTTGGACTCGTGTTAAAGGGAAATCTTCAGAGTATCTATCTGATTAAATAATGGCGCATTTTGGAAAAAAATTTTGGAAAAAACGTTTAACCAAAAACATTATAAAAAATTCAAAACTTTACGATCCATACTACAATATCATCAACAATCACTGTTCATGAAATTTTAATACAGGGGGTTCTAGAGGGGTATTCATTCGTTAATTTTTTTAGAGTTATGTAAGGCCTGTAGGACTTTTTTGAATTTCTATGATTTGGTTCAACTTTAGAAATTTTTCTAAAGGAGGAAAAAAATTTACAGAATGGCTCAGTTAGTCAGATATATTCTGAAGATTTTCCATTAATATGAGTCCATGAACTTTGAATAGGATTTAATATACTCAGAATTGTTTACGGTTTTTTGAAAACATCGCAATTTTATTATTTTAGGGGTATCTTTTATTACCATATTACCTTGGTCTTATTAGAAGTAGAATTTCGCATGCTAAATTATATCACAAGAAGAAAAAATCAATACTGTTGCAGTGGCGGCTCGTGACTTTTTTTTGGGGGAGGCAAACATGTTTTATAAACATTTTTGTTTCATAAATTTTTGTAATGGTAAACAATAAAATATATTAAGTCCATTTGTCTAACATAATAATAACTAATGAACAATCTAACATAATAAATAATGTACATAATAAATAATGTACCTAATATATTAAAACCATCGGGAAGGTGTAGAGTTTCCGTCAAATTATTTTACAATTAAAAGATTCAGTGAACGGGCTGAATTGTTAACATTCATATTTTGTTTTCCTAAAAGATGTAATTTACAAGTACAACTAATATGTTCCTGACTTTTGAATGTGTCAATTGAACGAGATAAATTTTTAAGATTATCAAATCCAGACTTTGTCCAAGCATTTTCTCCACGATTTGAAAATAACACATAGGACCAACACAATAATTTAACCAGTAAGCCGTAAGGGCATTTATTATACCACGTATTAACAAAACTACGAGCCGGCTTACCCTGATTAATTAAAGTTTTGGTTAGATCTGGCAGTGGTATTCTTAAATCTTTAACAAATAATTTAAGAAATAAAGCACTCAAAAAGATTCGTCAAGAATAACGGCACTTTCCAACGAAACTTTTCAAAACAGGGAACAATAAAAGATAAATAGTAAATTTTATAGGTTAGGTTGTTAGGTTCATGAAATCAAATAACTCGCTTTCTGCGCTGTCACGTGTGAAAGGTGGGAGGTGGGCGTGCTTCCACTATGCAGTTTTTTAAATGACCTTTAAAGCCACAGAAGTTAAGCGTTGTATTTGTTCACAAACACAGGTGGCTGAGAAGCGCGATGTTCTCTATATGTGAAAACATTGACAAGGGGAGCCAAAACGTTGCAAATAATAGTGCAAGAAGTTCTTTGACATATGTATATTTAATTTTTTTTTTGACATATTATATATAATATTTTTATTTTTAGAAATTCATTTTTTACCCGATATATGAATTTAAAAGTGAAAAGGAAGTATTATAGGTAGGTAGGTTTATAAAAAAAACTTCTTTGGAATTTTCACAGGGGAGGCACTGCCTCCTCTGCCTCCCCTGACGAGCCGCCACTGTACTGTTGTATGAACATTATCAGAATTTAAGCAACCTTCAAAAAGTGGGTGTGTGAATACTTTTGCAGCTGACTGTACATATTCATTATACTGAACGCCAATACCCACAACAATCAAAACGATATATTTCCACCCACTACCCTATCTAAACACGGACCCTAATGAATCCCTATTAACTATTTTTAGTCCGTTTGATTCGCTAGCCTCGAAGTTTCAGGGACAGCTCGCGCCTGACATATTAAATTTTTGCTAATTGTGCCCGCGCTAATGTGGAAATGACTGTACAGAAATAGCCTTCGAATTCCTCATCGACTCGGTGTCATATTTGATTAATGAGTTTGATGATTGCTCCAATAAAAACAAACATGTAATTACTTATGGTATACGTATCGTATACGAGATATCGATAATGTTCGTTTAATATTCCTGTTCGTTATAAATTGAATACGCCGGCTTAGTCCTTTATTAATAATTGGTCGCGTCTGTAATGTTGCTCGGGCCGTTGTTACACGCCAAACAGAATAAAAAGCGGACTAGGAGGACAAGCGTTATTTTTGTTCTCAACCTAACAGTACTGAAATATTATTATCTTTTAAAAACAGCCAGAGTCAATAGTATGTTTCATTCAATATTTAGTGAATGTTTTTCACAATGACCACTACTCCATAGGAGTCAAGGATTAAAGCCTCCCAAAAATGCTAAATTAGTAAGTCACGATGTAGGTTTTTCAAATATTGTTTTCGTTTAACTACTAGTTAACTACTACCTATATTGTAGGTACTTAACTACTGTCTGGGCCTCCAAACGTATGATTGGTAAAACCTTGGGATTAAAGCCTCCAAATAATATAAATAATAATTCTTCAAATCTAATAATAATTCCAATGGTGATATATAGTTCCCTGATCTGGTGGCATAAAGCGTGGCACAAACTACCAAATATTCTTAACGGCAAAACCATTAATCTCAGATAAAGCGAAAAAGATCGTTCTTCGGTACTCTTACTTCGTGCTTCAAGTCTGTAACTCTTAACATGCGAGTAACGAAAAACGATGGCTATAAAGGACTTATTCAGACTAAAACATTGGGCGGAGGGTACTGATTTAGGGATATCGCGAATATTCATTCGGAAACCATCCTAATATAAAATAAAATCTAATTAAACTAGGTAGAAACCAGCTGAGATCATCTCACCATAACTGGGGTGAAAGGATCCTCCTCAAACGATCGTAGGAGGTGGTGTTGAGAGGAGGGAGGAACCCCCTTCCACGTATTATGCGAGTGTCCAGCTCTGATAATTGTTTGACATCCGATCTTTGAGGCTGCAAAATTAGAACCAAGACCGCATCACTAGAAGAAGTAACAGACACTCCATTGCAAACTGTTCTTAAATTCAACAAAAACAGCACTAATGGGGTGAATAGTATGTGTGGTTTAACCGTTTAATTCTTTTTTTCCACACCTTCTTAAACAGAATAACTTTTCTACTTAACATTAGAACATTACATTTCTACATAACCCACAGAAACACACTGTTTTCTTTCTTCAGTATGTTTGGGAAAGTGTTTTCCGTTCAGACGAGAACGGCTATTGACTACTTTGCACAAAATATTAGGAGCAAATTTTAGAAGAGATCTAACTAATTCAAGGCGGAACTCAGGAAAGCTTATTTTTTTTAACTTTCATTTCATACATATAACGAAAGAATTATTCAATGATAAGTCTACCAAATACATAGAAAGAAAGAAACTATTTTTAGGTTTGTTCGTATTTATTTGTAATGCACTCTGTGAAAAGGTATCAGATGTCGGAAAAACGTTTCGGGTGGGGGCCGGATTTCGATAGAGCATAAATTTAGCTTCATTTAAAAAAGAGTTCTAGAGTTAATATAGCTACGAACTGAAAACAGGAAAAGTTTCAATATGTAAAATCGTAATTTTGAGAAAAACACAAGTTTTGGAACAGAACTGTACACGAAAAAATCGTTCGTACCCTTAAAATATCACGTCGTAGACGATTTATTTCTACTGTACATGGTTGCCAGATATGTCTAGCACCTATATCCGTTGAAATCCGTAATTAGTATTTTTCGACTTGACATTGCGCAAAATTCACTTTTCCGACATCTAGTACCTTTTCACAGGTTGCATCACATTTATATAAATTGGTATAATTTATGTAATAAATTTGAATAATTTTTAGAAGGTGAATAATTTTTGGGGATGAGTAGACAAACATACACACAGAAAATGAATGTACATTTTTATACTTATTTGTATGCATTTACATAAATTAGGAGAAAGGTTAGTAATTTTTAGGGGTAAGTAATATTTGGAGATGAGTAATTTTTTGGGGGCGAGTAAACAGGCACTAGTTGAAATGATAGGTAAGTAGTTGAGTAAAAGTGATATTAGAATAATTAGAGCATAAGGCAGTTTTGAGAGAAGGGGTAGTAAAGGGGAAACGGTAAAAAGGGGGTGAAGGGGTAAAATAAGGACCTTAATTCCTTAATAACATACAGGGTTTGTCCGGAAAGTAATGTCAGTGAGCTTTGAAAAATGGTTTTTATTGGTTCTATGTGTACAAATCTTTAGAAACTTTCAAAATACATTCCTCCTGCGTCCATACATCGGTTCCAGCGGGTCTTCCACACATCAAAAGCCGCACGGTAGTCGTTTTCCGGAATCGCCTTTAAAGCGTCGGTGCAAGCCTTCTGAATGTTTTTCACCGACCCAAAATGCTGTCCTTTCATTGGGGTTTTGAGACGCGGAAACAGAAAAAAGTTTGGGGGGGGGCACATCGGGGCTGTAGGGAGGCTGGGGAACAACGGTGATGCCTGCCTTGACGAGGTAATCGGCCACGAGGAAGCAGGTGTGCGAAGGCGCATTGTCGTGGTGAAGCTTCCAGGATTTTGAGATGTCTGGGCGGACGCGAGTCAACCTGCGTTTCAGCCGCTTCAGCACCTCGACGTAAAAATTTCCGGTTACGGTTGTCCCCTGCGGAACGAACTCATGATGGATCAATCCCCGGCAATCAAAAAAGACAATCAGCATTGTCTTGATCTTTGACCTGGACATCCTGGCCTTCTTGGGGCGAGGGGAGTTCAACGTGTGCCATTCCGCACTTTGCCTCTTCGTCTCCCGATCGTATTCAAAGAAAAATTTGCCTGTCCGAAAGACAATCGACGCCGAAAGCCTTCTTCAACATTGGAATGGTTTCCGCAGCACTCTTCTCCAGTTTCACACAAAACTTGATCGCCATCCGTTGCTCAAGCGAACGTTGCATTTTTTCTTGCACCGAGTCACTGTAACGACTTTCAAAGAACGAGTGATGCGACTCCTACAACGACCGGTAGCCAACTGACGCTTGTTGGATCTTGTTTCCAGATCCCCCCACCACAGTCCCAGCACGTAAAGCGCGGGCTGGCGCGTACAGTCTCGGGAAAAAAAATTCACTGACATTACTACTGAGATATGTACACGAAAAATACCTTATTGACTAAAAAACGCAAAGCCCTGATTGGGGCTTTTCCGGCAGCCTAAAAGTTAAACCGTTATAAGTAGACCCCAGAACTCTACCGTACATTCCAGGTACGGTATGCAGTGAAAACATATTGTATTTTTTTTAAATAACGTTATTATTAAATTAAAATAATTAGTTGTAGTGCAGAAGTTGTATGCGACCTCATAAACACATGTATTTAAATATCTAAAATAAGATATTGTTATTGATTTCTTAAGTTCTTTAAAACGCGAGCTGCGGTCCTATCCTGACATTTCACGTCATGTACGATTGAGATCCTAGATCTAGTTATAAGTATTATTTAAAGAAATATATACTTCGTGAAACAAAAAAAAATAATGAGAGAAATATTCATCACAATATTCCCGACATATTCCCTTTTGATGTTTTCTCAGTGTAGCTTTCTCTATCCAGGCCAATTTAAAAAATTAGTATAACGAATATTAACCTCAATTGCGTCTGAAACATCGAAAAGCAATTCCGTTATGGAACAGGCACCGAAAAGCATACAGACAGCGCGTTATTATAAAAATGCTGTCGTAAAAACTGATTAGAATTTCACCCCCTTGCCAAATTGCTATTCAAATGTGTGGCCCTATTGGCAACCGATTTATTCCTGTGTCGTTGAAGTAACAAGATTCCGAGGGCTTAGTGCTTTGCTGTCGAAGAAAAATGTTTGTTTTATTTAAATTTAAGTGGCGAACAAATGATCATTATATTTAAATTATATCGGCGAACTTCCTTTGTCTCCGGGAACAGCTCGGAAAACCATCGTAAACGGAATTTCTGATTCGCCTCAGATATGAAACTCACAGGAATGTACGTCATTGGATATTTTGTATTTTGGGCGTTTAATTTGTGTTGCATGGTTTGTATAAAATTGGAAATTGTTAATAAACAAATTACAATAACAATTTTCTAACTATACTCTTTTTATTCGTACATTTACTTCAATTGTTAGATACATTTATTTACTTGTTTTTCCTGGAGTGGGTACTGGAACCTTCGACGTAGAAACAAAAACTACTATACTTTTCTCGACGCGCTTTTTTCGCCAATTAAATTGGCATCTTCAGGAGAAGATTAAACCTGAGACTAAAACAGTTTTAAACTTAGTTGACGAAACGCGCGTCGAGAAAAGTATAGTAGCTCGGTGTTTCGTGGAAAACGTCCAGTTTTTTTTACTTGTTTCTATGACAGTCGTCTCCCTATTTTTTTCTAATGGAAACATACATATATTAGTACTTATTATTAGGGACCGGAAAAGTTTGCTCTAACGCGTGATAAACTGCATCTGCAGCTCCTGCAGCTCCTGCAGCGGGACCGGCGTACTACCGCGCAAACGCGAATCCCGGCGCGTTAGTAGGATCGGTCAGTGGCGTATGTATGCCTGACAAGAAATACACTCCTATATAATTAAAAAGCGCTTAAAAATACGGTTTATAATTTAAGGGGGGAGATACAATTAGAGGGTCCAAAAAATTTATTTTTTTTTACCTAAAAAGATAGTAAATGTATCGTGCAAATGTATGCAATGTTTTAAAATCAAATTCAAAGCACTTCTATTTTTTGGCCGTTCTTCGAAGAGAGAGCGTAGTACGCATTTCCTCTTTTCAGCAAAGTATAAATGAGTTTTATGAAGAATCTGAGAGCTACTGATGCCCCTGGCATCACTGATTAAGGCGTAAGTATAGTATCATTTTCAGGCAGTCAAAACTTTAAACGCGTTTTTCTCAAAACAGCATTTTTGAAATTTACGGGAAAGATATCTCAAAAAAGTTCTCAACCGATCTTGACAAAACTTTCAGGATTTCTTGTCTATATAACTAGTTTCTATGTGAACTAACAGTTTATACGATATGACTTTGCAAACTATGAAAATTATTGCAAAAAAAGTCGAAAATATTTGGTAAATTTTCGATTTTGTTCGAAAAACTTGCGCCATTTCTTTAATTTTTTTTCTTCATTTTTTATTAGATCACATAGAAACTATAACATTAATTAACTCAATTTTTTTTATTGGACTGTTTGAAATGAAAATTACGGCCTCCAGAACGCCCGCAAGTCAATGCCTCATTCTTGGACGTGCTGCCTTTGACCGCTTATAAATCTGCCATTTTGAAATAAAAAAATAAAAAAAAATATTTTTATATTCTTTAACATGTACAAACATCATGCCAAATTTCAATAAATTTCAATAACTCCTTCATAGTTAAAGGAAAGTTTGAAAAATGCTTGATTTTTGGCCTTCTAATTGTATCTCCCCCTTAATTATCATTGAGTTGTTACTGCCGACCCTGTGTTATAACATACATTTCCGGACCCTACTAATTACTATTAACTGTTTAAAAAAACAGCTATAAGATGATACATCAAACACTCTTCATATATAATCTTATTAAACCTTATATCGCTGAATTCTTCTTGAACGACTAAATAGGTTATATAAATAACATAATAAGTACATTAAGTTTTCATTAAAAAAAAAATAGAAAAGCAAGTGAATAAAGTCTACCAATTACGGTAAAATATACAAAAATACATATATTTATAACTAGAGTCGAGAATTTCGCGAACCCTAACAGAATCGTATTAAGGGGGAGTAGATAGGTAGCATGATGGTTGGTGAAACTAAAAATTCTCGTATATTCGTAAACATGGGACCCGCATCATATTTTAGGGAGTGATTATTAAACCTAAATATAATGTAATAATAGCAAAAAAAACTTCAACTGAAAGATTCAAAAAATACCTGCCTCACCAAAAATTCCTAAAAACAACCTGCAAAATATTTGTTTCTTAGTCGCCAAATAAATACAAAGTTTTTTTATTCTTTATCTAAAATAATCGTTACTTTTTCAATATCTCGAGATGTGTTAAAGTTATAGGAATTCCAATTTTTAATTCATATCAGCATTTCGTTTATTTGGGTGTTTTAACTACGCCTCAAAGGTATAATGTAGTCCCGTGTTTTCTTACGAAAATACGAGAATTTTTAATTCCTCCGACTGTCACTGCTACCTACTGCTGCTAATGTGGTTCTGTTAGGGTCGGTAATTTCTCGACTTTATTTATAAGAATCCAAAACTGGATGTCCTAGTTGCAGTTGTTTTTATACGACAGCACCGTTTCCAAATTAATAGCAACCCTGTTTTACTCCCACATCCACATAGTGGAGTGGAAGCATAGTACCGCTGAAAATTTTTTTAGCAAATCTTATTGCCGGATAGGCTCGAAATATTCTGAAATGCCGAGATTTTCTGTTTAAGAAAATTAAATGATATGTCTGTTTGTTATCATTTTTGTGTACCCTACACGATAACTAGAGAAATCTTTAAGATATCAATTTTGAAACACGTATGTACCAAGAGGTCTGGAACTGATTAGATTTTGACATCAATCGGTTAAACGGATGGGGGATAAACAGGGGGAATACACTTTTCCATTACCTGTAGGTAATTCGCAGACGGTTTAAGATATACACTTCATTGAAATTCTTATTTGCCATGACAGAAGACTCAGATGTAAAGATTTTCATCTTAACCCTTCATAGTTCTTGAGATAATAATTTCCCCACCAATATGTTTTGGACGAACCAGTGGCTCTATATCTTCCTACATACCCCTACCACGTTACGCACGTCGTAACTAACAAAAAAACTTTTCCGTGCATTCCAGTCTCTCTTAACAAGCCGAGGATGTTTGTTAATCTCGTTAGGTGGGAAGATATTTTCCCAAGGAGCCTTAAGAATACAAAATTATTTCTAATATTTTTAACCTTGATCTGTTTTGTATATATAGTATAGCGTTTTTTTTTTTATTTATTTAAGTGTGAAAATTTTATGTGGTAAGTAATTCTGAAAACCATTTTATTTCATATATTTGCAGTACCTACTCTACAGGGTCTGTCCGAAAAATTTTGGACTGAATTTTCTCCGACTAGACGAAGCGACGGAGGGGGACCTTTCTGCGCGCGTTGGGTGGTGGGGGGTCTTAGCTAAGCAACGCACCGGTCGTCAGTCGTCTCCTAGCCTTTCCAAAATGCAGGTCGACTTTAAAGTGAACCCCAGTCAAGGTGCCTCGTCACGCTTCCCGATGAACCGTTTACTCGAGCAGTTCTACGCGATAAAGTTTTGCTTCAATCTCGGTAAAACTGGGAGTGAAACCATGAAATGATCAAATGTGCTTACGGAGATGATGCCATGGGTCTATAAATGCGACGATTCCTGGAAGCTCCACCACGACAATGCGCCGAGCCACACCGCCTTCGCTGTCATAGTGGTCTGTGAGTCGGAAAAAACCCTGAAAAAATGATCTCAATTTACCCGAAGCAAGAGTACCTGAACACGATGCCGGTGTCAGAATGTCTCTTTGGGGTTGCGCAACCCCCAAAACGGCCAAAAACCACCCCCGTTACATCATTTCCTTGTAAAAAATGTCTTTTCCCCCGTTTTCGAGGATGCTGAGCACAGTGGTGGTGTTGAAGATGACTTCCGACCCTCACCAATCCCTTCGCCGGTCAAAACTCACCCCCCGAAGGGGTGATTTTTTATTTTTTTATGTCAGCGACAATACGTCTGTCCCCCGTTTTCAAGGATGCTGAGCACGGCGGTGGTGTTGAAGATTATTTCCGACCCCCATCAACCCCTCCACCGGTCAAAACTCACCCCCGCCAGAGCTTTTTTTATATCAGCGGCAAAACGTCTGTCCCCCCCGCTTTCGAGGATGCTGAACACAATGGTGGTGGGTGATTTTTTTTTCAAATCCCTTCAATCCCCAAATCGATAAATAAATCACCCCTTTCGGGGGTGAGTTTAGCTGATGAAGGGGTTTGTGAGTGCGGCAAGGGATATTGAACACCACCACCGTGTTTAGCATCCTCGAAAGGGGGGGGGACAGACGTTTTGTCGCTGATATAAAAAAATAAAAAGTCACCCCTTCCGGGGGTGAGTTTTGACCGGTGGAGAGGTTGGTGAGGGTCGGAAGTTATCTTCAACACCACCACCGTGTTCAGCATCCTCGAAAACGGGGGAAAAGACATTTTTTACAAGGAAATGATGTAGTGGGGTAGTTTTTGGCCGTTTTGGGGGATTGCGCAAACCCAAAGAGACATTCTGGCACCGGCATCATGTTCAGCATCCTCGAAAACGGGGGGAGGAGGGACTCTCGATCCGGGTATATCGAGATCAATGTTCGTCCGACTCACAGACGCCACTAATGGACTACCCTAGCTAAACACCGTGTGCCAATTCTTCCCCTGCCACCTACAGCCCAGATGTCGCACTCCCAGACTTATTTCTCTCCCCCGACTCAAACTGGTAATGAAAAGACGACACCGCGGCTTGGTTCAGGCCATTCAAGAGGCCGTGACGAGGGAGTTAAAGTCCATTCCCGTTTCTGAGTTTGGAGGGGGCCTTCCGTAATTGGCAGAGTCGCTGGGAATGTTGTGTTGATGCAGAAGGGTCCTCCTTTGAAAAATATTAAGTACCGATTAAGTAAAATGTACCGATATTGTCAATATATTTTTTTTTAAATTCGGTCCGCCTATTTTCCCGACAAACCTTGTATTTTTATTAGCATTAAATAAGATCTAAAATGTACATCTAAGCGCATAACCTCAACCAATCAATTTTTTGTCTTTTTCATGCAGATGATTTACCTACAAACACTGTTAATTTTTAAAAAATTAAAAACACTTTTTTATGTGCGAAATCGTTAGTCAGTCAAATGTTTACACTGAACAACATGGTGCCAATCTCTTACTAACAGTAGAGGAGTTTCGCGCTTGGTTTGGAATATTAGTTTTTATGGGGTTTCACTATCCTCCTGGGATGAGATTATACTGGTCAATGGACGAATACTTTCACTATGAACGGATTGCGTGAATAATGCCTGTAAAGCGGTTTCTAAAAACATTTCATAAAACGTGGGTTCAAACGTGGCTTCAAAATATGGGTAATACGCTGTGCCATAACATGTTATATGTATAGTGGCTTTTGATGTATATACAGGCAAAAATAATTCTGACGCGATTGAAGGCACGTTGGGTGAAAGACTGGTTCTAAGATTAATCAGAGCGTTAGAGGAATCATTTTCTTGTAGGTTTTTTTATATTTTTTTGCATCTGTGAGACTTGTTTATAAACTTTAAAAAAAATATATATTCTCTTGTGGGACTGTTCGTATGAATAGAAACATTTTCCTGTAAATCAAATAAATAAAACTCTAAAACATGAGATCTGGTGAAATATCATTCAGTGGGCTGATGAAGGTAAAACACCAGTATATGTGCTAAAGTTACAACTGTTAAAAATTCAATCAGGAAGGCAAAAAAGAGGAGGTACCTTGTCCCGATATCGGATTATAACAAATACATGGGTGAGGTGAATATAATGGACCAAACGTATGCAGCATACAGTGAGGCAAGAAAATCTTGTAGGTAGTGGATTCAATTATTTTATTATTTTTTTTATATGGCAATTATAAATACCTACATTTATTAATTTTAAAGAATGGCAAAAACAAAATGGTGATCCAAAGCCCATGACACAACTTCAGTTTAGGTCTCTTTTGGTCAACGAATTAATAGGAAAATTTGTAAATAAAAAATATCATTGATGGCGGTGCCCGCGCTTTTTTCTCTTTTCCCCCCCCCCCCCCCCCCCCCGGGCCCCCCCCCCCCCCCTTTTTTTTGCTCCCCTCCCCCCCCCCCCCCGGCCTTTTTGTGTCCCAAAACCCCCCCCCCCCCGCGCCCCCCATTTTCCCCCTCCCCGCGCCCCCCCCCCCCCCCCCCCCCCCCCCCCCCCCCCCCCTTTCTCCCCTTTTTTTTTTTTTTTTTTTTCCCTTTTTTGTGGTGGTTTTTTTTTTTTTTTTTTTTTTTTTTTTTTTTTTTTTTTTTTTTTTTTTTTTTTTTTTTTTTTTTTTTTTTTTTTTTTTTTTTTTTTTTTTTTTTTTTTTTTTTTTTTTTTTTTTTTTTTTTTTTTTTTTTTTTTCTTGTCTCCCTTTTTTTTTTTTTTTTTTTTTTTTTTTTTTTTTTTTTTTTCTCCTTTTTTTTTTTTTTTGGGTTTTTTTTTTTTTTTTTGCCTTTTTTTTTTTTTTTTTTTTTTTTTTCTCCTTTTTTTTTTCCCTTTTTTTCTTTCCCCCCTTTTTGGGGTGGTGGTGGGGGTTTTTTGTTTTTTTGGAGTATCAGCCATGGTTGGGTAGTAAAAATAGCGAACGTAGAGTTTTCACAGTAACAAATACGGGTCGTCTATCTGATGTGGGAAGGCATTTACCTGAAGTAGTCAAAGGCTACAGAAGATGTGCTCGATACAGCACAAAGGCCAATGAAAAACGAAGCAATATTATCTGTAAGACATGTAATGTCGCATTATGTAAAGGGTTTTTTGCAGATTTTCATCAAAGTGATTACTAGTAAGGTACTTCTATTCTACGTAAGATTTAGAATTTTTTTAAATGTCCTTACTACGTAGTAG
The DNA here is from genome assembly GCA_029963805.1 of Aromia moschata. Lineage (NCBI taxonomy): Eukaryota > Metazoa > Arthropoda > Insecta > Coleoptera > Cerambycidae > Aromia > Aromia moschata. The sequence goes on from JAPWTK010000114.1 coordinate 1,035,848, forward strand.
TGTACTATTATTTTTTAACCAGAAGTGATACTCACTTTCTTCAGGAAGAAATATATTAGTTACCTTTAGTTGCATAGTTAGAATTGTTTGAAATTTTATTATACAGTTCAATAACATTCTGTTATTTTAATATTAAAATATATAAGTTATATTCCACGGCGTGGTAAAATGACTCCGAAATATATGTTTGCAGTAATTAAATAAAATTGCACAAATAGGCACCAAAGCTAGGAATATTTTGTTTATATTTTATTCTAAAAGATGTAGACCACTAACATCTGTGTTTCGGATCAAGATAATACACACCACAATATAGTACAACACAATAAAAAAAACAATCTAATAGTACACAACAATCATTACATTCACTTCAACAAATCTTTAACATAGCCAGCGATATGATTTGCGTCTATTCCATAGTAGTCCAGTACTTGAGCAGTGGTACCAGAGTGCGGTACTCTGGGTATGGCTATATGTTTTATGTATATCCCTGTCTCTTCGGCAATAGCAGAAAGGACAGCCTCACCGATGCCACCTTCGTAATAGTGGTCCTCCACTACCAGTATTTTATTACCGGTTTCTTTGGCGTTCTTGATTACGGCTGACTTATCCAAGGGCTTGATGGTGAAGAGGTCCAAGACCCTCACCCCGATACCGGACTGGGCTAGCTGCCGAGCTGCGATCAGAGATTCGTGAAGGGTTATACCAGCCGCGATGATGAGCAGCTTGTCGTTGTTGGTACTATGTACAACGTTGGCCTTTCCAATCTAAAATTAAAAGTTATTTGAAGTGTCCAGTTTATAATAAAGTTCAGTCATTTTCGAAAGGTAATGAAGGCAAATGTTGGTGAAAACCGACAAATACGTCTAAGCGCTTTCCACTTGTTTGTGATAAATTTAAGTCAGAGTCACCATCAGATACCCCCTTAATATCCTACGGCTAATGTTTTACTGCCTACATCGCCTTCCGAAAACGACTGGACTATAACTGATAAATTGTATAAATTTAATGTTTCTGTGAAGCTAGTGATGACAGCATTACACAGAAATAGCAGCTCAGTCAAATAGTACCACTTATGGCAATACAAGCAGTGGTTATTTTATAACAACGAACAAAAATGTACACGAATATATGAACACTAAAATATCCTGAATTATTCGCAATTATTTTTTTAATTATTTATCTTAATGAATTCTATAGAACATTACTTTTTTCCCGTACCAAGAAATAAAAAAATTGCACTTTCTCATTGTCCGTTCATCGTTAATTTTTATGCAACTCATTTCAAAATGAATTGCTCATGTACCTGGCATTTTAAATTAATGTATACTTGTAGGTTAAACTAGTAATACCAGGCTTATTGTCTGTTGGGTTATTATTTAATCAAAGTAGATAATCAAAACTGTCTGCATGATTGAATATCTATGGCATTAACGATATGGGACTGATTGCCTAATACTGACGTAATACGTACAACTCCATCTTGATAAAGGCACAAGTATATTTATTTTGAAAACAGATTGATAATTACAACTAATTAAAGGCAAAATCATTGACTGCTGAGTGGTATTATAAGTAATAAGATTTGTATTTATTTATTATAATGCACGTAATTTATTACAGTTATCAGAAACAATTAGAACCAAAACCGCTATCAATAACACAATGTCTTTAATCATTTGGTTCAATGAAATTAATAATTGCTTATTAAATGTTAATGTTGGCACATATACTAGCATAGCTGAAAAATTTTGGGAATACAACAAAAATCACGATCTTCAAAAAAATTGTACTTAAAACGTACATATTTTTACTGCTTGCATAATAACTAAGAACTAAAATTATTTGTGAACTATCAATATATTCGCAATAAATGAGGTATGTAGATTACGTATCAGTACTTACTTCAAACACGTGGTCATTCGGATAAATGACGGCCGTTGGCGGTCTGCTGGTTCGAATATATGTGATTCCTTTAGTATTGGCAGCGAGTTCAACAGCTCTTTCTACGGCAACAACATCGGATGGGTATAAAACGGTACTTCCGGGTATAACCCTGAACATCGCCAAATCCTCCAGAGCCATCTGGCTGGCACCGTCTTCACCAATAGAAGTACCACAATGTGATCCGCAGAAGTTGACGTTAGATTGAGAAATTGCAGCCATACGAATCTATAAAGAAAGAAATGTAATTCAGCGCATTTTATTGTCATGTCTTAGCACAATTGTCAACCACAAAGTCTTATTTACCTGATCAAAAGCTCTGGTCAAGAAAGCGGCAAATGTCGATACGAAAGTAATAGCTCGGTCTCTGCAACTGAGTCCAATCGCTACTCCAACGAGATTCTGTTCTGCGATAAAGCATTCGATATACTTAGTGGGGTCATATTTCTTGAGTGCTTCTGAAAATGTTGAATTTTTCATATCACCATCCAAAGCAATGATCCTTGGATTGTTGTGGGCTAGTTTCACGAGTGCAGTACCGTAAGAACTTCTGGTGGCTAAGAGATCGCCGAGTTTATAGTTAGGAGGAGAAGAGAGCTTGACGTTGGTAATGTCGACTTGAGGTACCGCTGCCACCGGTGAAGGAATCGTGAATTTGAGTTGACCTTCGGACTTCAACAAAGACTTGAGATGTTTCAGAACTTTCTCCGTGTGAGCTCCTAACGGCTTACCGTGCCAATTATCTTCATTTTCGATTCCAGGAAAATCTCTTCCTTTATAAGTCTTGGCGACCAGAGCAGTGGGCTTCCCTTTGATCGAGGCGGCCACATCGAGAGCCTTAACCAGGTCTTCTACGTTGTGGCCGTCCACGATTATAGCGTGGAATCCAAAGGCCTCGAGGCGTCTCTGGTACACCTCGAGGTTGTGACCTACTGGTGTCGCCTGAGTTTGCCCAAGACGGTTGGCGTCGATGATGAGCACCAAGTTATCGAGGTTGTAGTAGCTGGCGAACTGTATGGATTCCCATATGGAACCTTCGCTGCTCTCTCCATCTCCAATCAGGCAGTAGACTCTAGAAAAATGAACAAATACATTAAATACCTAATGCCAATTTTTTGATAACATTGCTTATGTTATCAACAAATTGGCATTAGGTTTTTAAACGTTATATTGGCAGATAACCAAGACGTAAATATCTTACTTTCATTTCCTCCAATCCTTCACATGTTCAGCAACACCCAAAATACACTCGTATACATGCTAAACAGATAGAGGAAAAGAAGAAAGACATCAAAGACAACTAACTGCTGAACATAGATACAAAATATAAATACAAAATATGTGTTGTTTTACCTGTAGTCAACTTTGTCGTAATATTTTCCCATGTAGGCCATACCATCGGCGACAGCGAGACCTTGACCAAGAGATCCGGTACCAACGTCGACGAAATTCAGGCGAGGAGTTGGATGACCTTCGAGGTCGCTTCCGATTTGTCGAAGGTTTTTTAGTTCGGCAGCAGGAATTAGCCCTGTCTCGACCCAAGCACTGTACAGGGCTGGAGCAGCATGCCCTTTAGACAAGACGAAGCGGTCACTAGCGGTATCCTTGGGCGCGGATACTTTATACCGCATCGTGTTGAAGAAGAGGACGGAGAGGATTTCTGCTATGGAGGAACTAGTAGTTGGATGCCTAATATGGAAAAAGATAAAATGATGGTAATGAAACTGGTAAATTATTTTTTGTAGTTTCTATTAGAAGCATACCTACTGCTGTTAATAAATAAATATACTACGTCTGATTAAGTTACCTGCAAAACCAAAGTTAACTAATAGTAACGGTATGTACAAAAAAAAGGTTCTAAAAATTATAGTTCATAAAAAATATGATTCGAGAGTACAGTAATTAAAAGTTTTTTAAATACAGTACAGTATTTATAAGTATTTCTTTCTTGTGACTTTTGATATTTTGGAAATATTTTATTAACCGATTACTATACTCACTTTTTTTAAGGTTCATCATTTTTTGAATGAGATTTAGGTTCCATATCACATTAAGAAACTACATACATACTGCTCCTTTTGATGTTTACAAATTGTAAAATAGTGAACAGATGTCATGATTACCGATAATTTTATTGTATTGTGGATTATGTGATGTAATATCGGCCACGCCCACTTTCGAAAATTCCCATAACAATTAGTTTACTCACGTTTACAATCTGTTAGCATCAAGGAAATCTATCGGTATGAAAGCTTTAAGTTTCAATGACTTCCACTGGTTAATTTTCTGAAAAATCACAACGAAAGGGGATCGAAATCGATGTCGATTCGATGAGATTAACATGTTTTTAATATGTGTTCTGGTTTGCTTTCCAGCCTACACGTATTTTTTTCATGAACGTATAGGTACATATTTGTTGTGTCCAGGTAATTGCAAAGCAATAAATATTAGTTTCTCGGCCTTATTAAACGAATATGAAAAAAGAAATAGAGATTATGCTGCTATTAGTTCACTCATATATAAAGTTGGCATACGGCGACGCAACACATAGGCTACTCGCCTGGCATGTGATTGGGGTTGCCTCAATTCGTAAATATTTATTGCAGGAGTCCTGTGACAGCTTAAGCTGTTGTATAACCTCCGTTATAGCAATACGTTGAGTGGTGTGATATAATTTCATAATAAAATATGACAAACGTGCGAAAAGCCACTAGTTAATTTCGTGTAGTATCCTTATGGTGCGTACGCCCCTGTGGCGCGTTCCGTTTCTGCCAACCTTGTGAACAACAGTGAATTGTTGTTTAAATTTTATTAGTTAAAGATCGTAGTCGAGTTAAACAGAATCGATTAAATTAGGAATATTAGGCATTAAAACAAAACATTATCACGAATTATATAACGAAGAGAGATAATTTTAGAGGATCTCTAAGGTCAAATAAAATCATTGTCAGATAAAATATTATCTGTATAGTGAACAGTATGTTATAATTTGTGATATGTGAATAGTACGTTAAAATTTACCGTGTTACTTTAAAAAAAAATAGTATATGGAAATTTATTTTGCAACAATACTTTCGAAGTAGCTTATTTTTTGGCAAAAATGATCATTTTTCAACAGTTTTTTATTGTAAATGTTAATAGATATAGAAGGGGGGGTTAATATTCGATTAATCGTCCTGCTGAAAATGATTTCGGCAACTGAAATAAGGTGTCAAATTAGTTACTTATGTTAGTACTAAAATTTCTACATTCTGTTACAATTGAAAGGAAACTTTTGCTCGGGGTTTTATTTATCAATTATTTAATACAACAGTTATTTAATGACTTCAATACAATGATAGAAAACTCAAGATGTTATTATTATATTGGCAAATGACTTGTAATGATAAATGATATAAATGGTAAATTAAAATTTTTGTTCCAAAACCTTTTTACAGTTCTACCCACTTAAGATAGCTACTTAAGAACACCCTTGTACATATATACGTTAATTAATATTCGATTAAGATCATCTTTTGATGATAAAGAATGATGATAATCTCAAGAAAAAATGTATCTCAAAAAAATTTACAATTTACGAAATATTTAAACCTTGACAAAATTGAACTTTTAGGTGTTTGTATTCAGAAACCCGACAAGTTATTACCTAAAGTGTTATCGAAGGGTCTTGAATTGTGTTTTTATGAAGATGTAACTGAAATTTAAATAAAAAAATAGCTAACATATATTTATTGAAAAATAGACTCTCGAACCTCTCTTAAAATACAAGTTATTGATGTGTATGCAATGCTACAACGTCCAAACAGTCTCTTATCGATATTTCCTTACACAAAAAAAAATCAAACATTAACGAACATACAGAAGTTGGTGTTGCTGTTGCTATCTTGAAGTGACTCACACTGTATATATTCAGAAGAAGAATTCAGATTCATAAAACGAAATATCATTCACGGCTAAAATGATTCAGTCTTCTTCATCCTTTACATTATGTATGAATCTCACAATCAGTTCAGTAATTAAATGAGTTCACAAGGAAGTAACTCGGGACAAATTTATATTGAAAAGTTTGTATCACCCTGTATACTTCTTAAAAAAACTTCTGCTCACCCCGAATTGGCAGCGGAAGTGGACTCCACGCTATGGATCCTTATCCGGGTAGCTATGTCCCTGAGAGTCTGGTAATCCGTCACAGGCCCTGGCATTTTGGATAACTAATCTTACACAACGTTTAACATAAAAATGCGCGTGCTAGTCCCTCTTCAATTATTTAAATAGCCAATGTATCTGGCTGTTATCGAAAACAAGATAATGTATCTCTGGGATGATAATCGTTAAAACAAACAAGAGAAGCGGTGTGAAAGGTTATCTCATATGGAATTGCTACAATAATCTGCTAACAGTCAACTAAGATGTAAAAGAACACATATTATTGAATATTAACTATGTAAATATGTAACAGTCCTCTTATATTTTTTTATAACATATTCCATAATTTTTATTATCCAATTTGAACAAGATTAAAATTTCCGTGAGCAAAAAAACTGTATTTTTGGACAAGATAGCTAACTTTAGGGACTCTAGCAAAATAATTAACAACGCCACTATATTCGGCGTTTTTAAAGTCTATTTTATAATATTTTGTTGACTCTTAAGTACCGGGTGATTCTCAAAAATGTCTCGCCTCCATAACTTTATTATTCTCAGGGATAAAATAAAGAAATTTTGGGATTGGATATTAGACATAAATCAGCATTTATTGACATTGTCGCAATTTTTACTCCGGTTTAACAGAAATGACCCCAACTTCCGGTTCTTTAATGGCACTTCTCATATGTTTTCACTTGTCTTGATTCTAAATGTCATTCTGAGCACAATAATTCGTCATTTGTCATTTTTGACACATCACTTGTCAATCAATATATCTTGTTTTTGTTGACAGTTTTCATTTTTTTAAGCGTTTAAATACGTTGATAGTACATACTTTCATAGATACACAAATAGTGCTTTTTGTTACCAACACTTGATATTACACACTTAAATATTTACATAAGAATTTTCAAGAAAAAATGCAGTCAAATGTTAAATATCTGACCTAGGAGTCTGTTTTTCGATTCACGATTGTCATACACTAGTTTCTTTATGGAAACTCAAGTCGAATCGAAAACATTGTGTTTCTCGATTCGCCAGGTCTGGAAATATTAACAAAAAGTAGGTCTTGATTTGAATGCATGTACATTCGGTGGCTTTGAAAACAAAAATATTGTTCACTCTTAAATATTGAAGGTGTGACATCAAAATATTAGTATCAAAAAGCACTATTTGAATTATCTTATGAGCCATACATTTGAATAAATTGAGAAATCGTTAAACAATTCCTTTGCCTATTTAAACGCTTAAAAAACAGAAACTCTCAACTAAATCATGGTGAAATAATTTTTCTACGTCTAACTGAAACGTATTTTAACTCAAACTGAAACATTTTAATTAACTCTAAGCACTCTAGATCAAAATTTGTTAATACAAAAATAAATGACACGATGTGTCAAAAGGGGGGAAAGACATATCATTGTGCTCAGAATGATATCTAGAATCAAAACAAGTGAAAATAAATATGACGTGTCATTAAAGATTCGGAAGTTGAGGCCGTTTCCGATTAAAGTTATCGAGGCTGAGCCACTTTTGAGAACCATCCCGTATATGTATTTTTGAAATAATTTTAAAAAATTTAGAGTTTAAGTTTAAACAATACGTAAAGTAGGAAGAATTGTATTCCACATCAAGACGAGACGTTGACAGAAATGGATGCATAAATGGACTCATGGTTCTATAAAACATTGCAGTACCCATAACTGGAAATGGAATATGAACTTAAATGAACTTAATTTATTCGTATCAACTTTATATTGTATAAACATTTGTACTTACTTCATCATTTTTTATTTAGCTTAATGATAATAAATAACTCAATAAAATTAAATAAGTACTTATGTTGATTCATTATTATATAACAAAATAATAAAAATGCTGTAAACTATATTCGATAACAATTGTTGTATCATAGGTTGTTATAGTAACCAAAACACTAATGACCTTAAATAAAAGCATAAATTAACATATATACATACATTTTTTTACATATTTTTTTTTGTAATTTTCTGAGATATTTTATGAGAAAGATTAGAATGTATGCGAATTATCTTTAAAAAGTGCTATTATTAATTACGTACCTTCAATGAAATTTTTTAATACAATACCGATGTCAATCGTGAATACTGATTATCAATACGGGCAGTTAAATTTTCCTGAAGTGAAGTGTTCGATTCTCTGATGACGTCACTTTGTTTTACCTATTTTTACATTAAAAAAAAAGTCGAAGTCTCTCAATTCGTCGAACTGGATTGTCAGTTCTCGTAAATTAACAGGAATGGAGAAACACCGTGTCTTTGTGAATAAATCAGCAAAAACATAAATAAAGTGAAGAAAAAAATACAACCATTGATATTTGAAATATTTTTTTTTTCCAATAATAGTTAACAGTCATAACACTATAGGACAGTTAGAGGTACAAATTTTATTTATTACACACTTCTTAATCCCGGCACATTTTACACGAATCGCACTGTATAGTCACCAGTTTACGATAGTTTACCCTCTATACATACAATCTTTACGAATCGAAGCAATCAAATCGTTTAATAAACCCACTCATATTCAGGATCATAAATTTTTATTGTATAAATCGAGATGGCGTGAGTCTAGGCCATTTGGCCTCTACGACTCTGCGCTGGAGTCCAGGGGGTCTTGGGGTATTCTGCGTATTATGGTTTCCAGCAGTTATTTAAGTATATAAATGTCTTCTTCGGCTGCGGGAACGAATAATTATGACCCATCGATAAAAAAAATTGGGTTAGCTCCTTGGAAACGATTTTCATAATGGCAAATGCGTTTGAGGATTGTGTCAAGGACTCCCAAAATAAATACATTATTCACAAAAAATGACAAATTAACTCTGACTATGAACGAGAGATAACTGTCATGTCGAAACTCGAAACTAAGATAATATAGAGTAAGGTATTCTAATCCTGCAAAGCATGACGGGAAATGTGTCAAGAGGTCGCGCCGCCACACGTGTGTCTTGAAAACTAACTTATATTATACCTAAGCTACATTTCGTTTCGTACAACTTTGAAAGTAAACCATATAATATTATTATTTAGTTTTGGTATTTAAATTACCAATTACAGCTAATTAATACTATTTGTAATGAAAAATAATTTTTGCGACGTTGATTTTTTTTATAATTTTTATTGCCCTGGGAGTTGCATGAATGTAGCTTATGTATTAGTTAGTTTTCAACACATATGTGGCGGCGCGACCTCTTGACATATTTCCCATCATGCATTGCAGGATTAGAATACCTTACTCTATAATCTATAATATCTTACTTGACGAAACTTGTTGTAACTTTTGACAGGCGTCAAAACTAATAAATAATGGAATTCGTATTTAATGAAGAACAGAGGCGTGTTTCGCTTGAAATTTATTTTAGAAATGGCAGTAGAATCAATGGAGATTGGATATATTCGATGAGAGCTGCATATGAGGACTTCATTTTAGCCGGTCAGTAAAACGTTTTCTACATTGTGCCGGCAAACAGGAAGCGTCCACTCGCAAACAAGGGAATGACATATCCAAAGTAAGGAAGAAGAAGATGTTGAAATGGTTAAGGCGGCTACACATTATGCGTTGATGCGATTCGTCAGTTCACTTGGTTTAAAACGCGTATCGACTGCGACCACGAAACTTCAATCAGTGCTGAAATGATAGCCTCGATATGTTTGAAAGAGAGTTTCTTTTTTCGCCGATGTTATCAGTTCCCATTTCTTCAGCAATGCTTTTGAAAGCAATGCTTTTGAGAGCATCATGCACCTTATTTCGATTTTTTTTTGTTTTTATCACTTGGATTCCATAAACACGGATGCGATTGTATTTTTTTCACAAATGAGAAAACAATATCATCATTCCATTCCATCTCGATAAAACACGCACGACGCACTGCTTTAATCAACGAATGAATCATGAATGTGATCTGAGACCGATTCGTCGACTTCGGTCACTTCGTCACTTCGTCACTTCGTTCACTTTTTCTTTGATGATTCGTCCAAAAACCGACAACACAGCGAAGTGCCGCACAACGAATCGCATCGGCGCATCGCATCATACCCACTAGGCAATAATTCGTGAATCATTGCGACGAATGGACGCATCAACGAATAGTGAGAAGGCCACTTTAGGGAAGTGATAATGGGCGCATTCAGGGACGCTCAGCGGCTGAGTAGCTAACTTAGTTACTTCCCTGAATGGACGTGGCTGACACTTTTTTGATCTCAGCGGCTGACCAATTTACTAAGCCTAAAATATTATAGCTGAGATGCGGACTGGACAATAATTCTATCATGATTCTCTCTATCGTTTTATCTGTGCTGTGAGCAACTGAATTTTAACCTACTTTTAAACAGAAGTTATAGAAAAGAAAATATTGCTTGTTTTTAAAAAAAAGTTATGGAAAAGAAAACGAACCTTTGTCCTTTAAGTGTCATTAAGTACAGAATATGGCAGGGAATTATGAATCCATGATTCATGAAAGTTATCTATGCCATAGAACATATTACGTTTTCTAGATCTTTGCGAAACTGATACAAACGATTCAGGAAAAGGGGCTGCAGCTGAGCGTCCCTGAATGCGCCCAATGACTTATACAAGAACATCAATTACCCATCTGAGCCAACAAGTGAATTTGCCCTATACAACGTGTCAACGAATTTTGAAAGATGATTTGGAGGTCCATCCATATCGTCTGCGATCCACACATGAAATTCTCAGAGCGGACGAACCTCTAAGGCTACAGTTCTGCCAATGGTTTACCAACCATTTTAAAAATAATGATGTTGTGTTCGAAAAAGTTTTTTTTACTGATGAAGGAGGTAGAAAGGGTATTCTTAAATTAAATAAATGAAAGTTATTTTTTTATTTTTAATATTTAAAATTGTTATTTTTTAAATGTTATTAAAAATTTAGTTTGAGTAATTTTCGGAAAGAAAAAAATGAATTTAAAGGTTATAAATTAAGAAGGTTTAGGTTATATTTAAATATTTCTTTGCTCGGAATTGATGTTTTTTGGATGTTTAGATAAGTATTATATAAAAAATGTGATTAAAGATCTAGAAAAATAATGTTAATAAAAGTGGTAAATAATTTATATAAAAATGAGGTAAAATAAAAAGTAGTTCTGATTCGATTACCATGTATGGAAGTAATAAAATAATTTTTCATAAATAAACATTGTTTAGTGGATTTTTATAGGCATACACTATGCTCTGATGTGAAATGTCTCTGGTACTTTGTACAAACAACTGTAACAATACGTTTTAAAATGTTACAATAGTCGTTAAATTTTTAAAATCGAAATATCTCAAAAACGGTAAGGAATCGGGCCATGTTGAAGAGGACCTTTTTTGTTCAGCGGCAAATTTCCTGTGCGGTGTCAAAGCACGGTTTGCAACACGATTAGCCAAACACCCTGTATAATAATTTTTAATATCAGTTTTTCTTTTATCATGATTGAATGATTAATCTTGGTTCGTGTTATAAAGGTTAAATAATTTAATGTCACCAAAATGTCAAGGTTAGATCTATTAAAAATAAATGTCCAGCAATGAAAACGTGGAAGTAATTTTAATTTTTTTTTTTGTTTTGCTACACTTCAGTGCAAAATAAAAAATATTCATTAATTTTAGAGTCGTCAACACGAAGAAAAACAGAAAGTCTTATAGGTTTACTTTAAGAAAAACTTTATCTACATATGACAGGCTATATTGACGGCGGCTAACTGGGACAAAAATGGAGGATGAGGATACTCATACATTACAATTGCAATTAGAAACAGATAAATTCACATATCAAATTTAAGCATTAACAACAATCATACAACAAACACAGTGGAATAAGTCTAATATTTTAGCAAATAAACTAATTTTTCAATAACAGTAATAATTAAGGTACAGCTTTATTTTTGGTAAATGTAACAAATATATGGCATTCCCTGCTAAATTAAAGATCACATAAGGGATATTTGAAAATAAATTAATAAATAAATAATTTCCAAAAACATTGCTACAAGCCTTTTGAAAATTAATGTTAATAAGAACAAACACTTGCAGTTTTCATTTCAAACTTCTTAAAACTTTCTGACGACGACAGCAGGCAGAAAGAAGAGCTAAAATATTATGTGTATGCACATTTTTTGAATGTTTCCATTCAATATTCTTCTTTCAACTCATTTTCACCATTTGACAACTCAAGCACCCCTCCAGGCCGAACCCAAATCGGCCCCCACTCACCCCTTTTATTCCGCCCCTGTAGAAGGCTGCGTGGGATGTCTATTTGCCTCGAATTCATGTCATGGCATTACTTGAAGGCTGTTAAAGTTTACGGGACCCACTATGAACGGCAGGGTGTAAGTTGGTTGTAAGTTGGGTTGTAAGCAGATTTTGCGTGGGGTGACTCTGAAAGCCTTCCTGAGGATGCTTGAACAATTTTCAGCATTTCGAATCGTGTATCTCCTTCAAATCCTCTTTTGCGTCCTATCGTTCTGTTTTTTGACACCCTCCAAAAATGTTTGAGTGGGTGAAAATTCATGAAAGAAGGCTCGTTGGGAAGGCGGAACCTTCCTTTGCACTTTCGTGTATCGAGATACTTGAGGGGAAGTGTTATTGATGTCAAAAGTGCAATGAGTCCTCTTTCAGGAATTTTCATCCACGCAAAAATTTTTTAGAGGTGGTCAAAAAAAGAGGGTGATGGGGTACAAAAGAGGATTTGAAGGAGACGGACGACACGTGGTGTGCCAGAAAGAGTTCATGCATCCTTAGAAAAGCTTTCCCACCCCCACGCATCAAGATCTGCTTACATCCTGTTACACGGCGTCCTACGTGGGCGGCAAGAAGCGGCCGGCGCAGCCGGCGCGGCTGGCGCGTCCGAAGGAGGCGACGAGGCTGCCGGCAAAAAGCGACCAGAGTGTCCTACGTGCAATTTATAAAGCGCGACGCCCAGAGAGCCAGAGATTCAGTGTTCAGAATGTCGTGGACGAAAAAACAAACTGTGTTGTTATCTGATAGTATTTATCGGAACCGTATACAAATTAAAATACGTAAAAACAGGAAGGGCAGAAGATGTTCAACCAATGCAATATTTTTGCAAAGAATGAAATACGGAGAATTTCACCATTTGTATGAAAAGCTAAGGAATTGTCCAAAAGGACTAGATTTATTTCGTGGTTAGGTACGCCAGAATGTTACCTGAAACCTTCGACTACATTGTGGAAGCAATCAGTCCAGAAATTAAATATTCAGCAACTAATTTCCAACGGCCCATTACAATAAGAGAGAGACTAATGCTAACATTAAGGTAATTAGAATATATTTATTTTAGGTTTTAAATACAAAGGCAAAATGTGTATTTTAAATTAACGCTAATCTAGTATAAGAAACTAAACTGCAGAAGTGTTATATCATGTTGTGTTTCATAAGAGGGGGTGTTATTATTATATTCCTGGTATGAATGTGATGTCTGTTGATTAGCAGCTGGTGATACGGGTGCAGAGAAGCAAGTTGAGGGTGAGCTTGCTGTGACAGGAGATGTAATACTCTTAGTTCCAAAATTTGAAAGTTGCTGCTGAGACGTAGTCCCTGTAATGGAGAGCGGTTGAGTATTCTGTACTTTAAAGAGTTCATGAATCAAAAGATTTTGAACTCGACTTCTAAAATGTATTTTGTTTATTGACGGGAGCTGCTTCACATGTGGAAGAAGAGATTTAAAAAAATTAATATCGTCGTCATCTTCCTCATGTTTGTCTCCTGAAGGTCTGCTGCAATGGGAGTCCATTCCTTATCTACTATCAGTCGGTTGTGATAATGTTTGTGCCGCATATCCCATAGCACACGGGTATTTTTTACATTACTTATTAATAGTTCAATAAATGTTTCAGACATATTGACAAACGCGTACAATGTGTGTGTTCGACAAATATAGACTGACGCGGCCGACGCGGCAGACGCGGAAATATCAAATAATTTGAGCGCTTCCTCCGCCTCAAAACCGTCGTAGCCGCGCGCACCGCGCGGTATTGCGCACGTAGGACACAACATAATTATGATCTCAATACATTGATATTCACCGCGTTAGCCGCGTCGGCCGCGCCGGCCGCACCGGCCGCTTCTTGCCGCCCACGTAGGACGCCGCGTTTAGCGCGACAAATTTTCAGGTGGTGGGTTGGAGTTAGAATATCGCTTTTGACGCTCAATCGGCCGTCCGCAGTATGTTCCGCCAACTTCGAGAGCCTTCAGGTAATGCCATGACATGAATATGAGACAAAACGACGTCCTGCACAGCTTTCTACAGGGGCGGAACCAGAGGGGATGAGTGGGGGTCGGTGTGGGTGTGATTGAAGAGATGGGACAGGGATCAAATACACATAACTTATTGAAGAGGTCTTAATGTGTGTCGGGATGGAGTTTTTACCCGACAGCGTCCTTCCTAGTCGATCCTATATATCTCTGAAATTGCCGTCAAAATCTTGCGAATTCAAATTTCGACATGGGTTGGGGTGTGGACGGCGAACCTTTTAGGTCACAACGTAGGGCCTTCGGAGCATTCAAACTAACCCTATAGACTACCGTAAATTAAAAACCGCAAATTTCTAATTCGAATAGAACGCAAATGGCACTAATCTAAATAATGTTACTCTAATTTTGAAGAGCAGTTTAGTATACTTATTTACTTTAATACTATTGAACCTTTCTCATTACATGCAAAGTTTTCAAAAGATCACAGTGAAAATTACAGCCTTATTACCGACTGTTTTTCGCTCTGCGAGTTATCGATTGACGCATAATTTTCTAATATCCGTTTAAAATATTTACTGTAGATTTACGCTTTATGATACTTCAATAACTACTTAACAAGAAACCAGACATTTACCAAACAAACTCTGGTACTTCGTACAAAGCCTTAAATTTGTGAGAAGATGCAAGGTTAGTTTTATAAATGAATAGTCCTTTTATACCCCCTTTATTTGTTTAATTTTCGATCGATTTAATAAAGGTAAAAATCCGCATCAGACGGTTTTTTACGTAGAATCCAGATAAGATAATGGTTTTACTATCTTTTTATATGTACAGGGAGTATAAAAAATAAAGTTGTTTTTAAACGGAACACCCTTTATATTTTGATAATTTTAGGTTACCCTTTTATTTTGATTACAAATATGTATATGTTTTTCTTTATCTTTTGTGTAATTCTATAAGAACTATAAAAAATTCAATTCAATTTAGGAGAGCCATATTGAAAGTATCTACCTAAGTGTCAAAATCAAATTAAAGTAATGTAACTGTCGTTATTTCAATGCATGTTAATTTTTGTTGAAAATATATACAATTATTCGGATTATAAAATAACTTCTGATGACATCTTTATGTTCAAATAGACCATATTAAATTCTTTAATTTACATAATCCCTCTCTACCCAAAAACTATCAAAACTACTTGCTTGAACAATATAATAATGTTCCATTCCATAAAAAAAAAAAAACATATTTTACACCCACATACATTGTTTACCCACTGTATATATGTATAAGAAACTTTAGTAAAACCGTTATCTTATATAGATTCTACGTGAAACAAAGTAAAAAAAAATTTTTCTTTTTTTAAAAAACAAAAAAAAACAGATATTAATTTATAAAATTAATCCTGTACCTGCTACATCATAATCATAACATAGTATAAAACAGTCGCTTCCCGCTGTCTACCCCTATCTATCTATCTATCTATCTACCTATGTATGCTTAGATCTTTAAAACTACGCAACGGATTTTGATGCGGTTTTTTTAATAGATAGAGTGATTCAAGAGGAAGGTTTATATGTATAATATATGCATAATATAGTAGAGAAACACTGATAATTTTAGAGGTTTCTAATGTGATGTCGTAAATAAACACATTTTTTTGCGCTTACATTGCAAACGCTGGCTGAACCCTACGAGATAGATCAAAATAATGTACTACAATATTGTACACCTTAAAAAGGTCTACAAAAAAAGTCCGCAATGGTATATGTCTATCTCTTAGGGATAACCCACAATAACCATTTTTTATATTTCCGTGCGAAGCCGGGGGCGGGTCGCTAGTAATTGTATAAGTTAAACTCGTTTTATTACATGTTCGATAATATTTTCCCCAGAACCCTATCTGCGTCATCCACCCAAGATAAACTTTCGTTATTTTCTGACTAGTTACTTATTTTATTTGAGGCAACATCGAAGCGAAATTGGAATATGGATGTAGCCTATAAAAAATCCATCCATCTCGCGCTGGTCCCTGCGGATCCTTATCCGGGATAGACCGTATCGATAACTGGATTGCAAACAATAAAGAAATACTAGAGATAAACTCAGAAGACAGCCTGACAGGCGGTGAGAGATTGGCCAGTGATGTATCGCATCGGAACTGACCGAACTCCGTCCCGTTATTTTTCAAAATATTAAGTGGTCCCCGCAGTTTGTAATTCATTTAGTACAACTGAATAAACCTTCAGCAGTTCTTTAATTTGAATTTAATTGAGCACACATACAAAGTCTAAGCATACATATATATATAGTACAATCTCGATTATCGGAATTAATTATGACCAAGGGTTGTTCGGATAATTAAAAATTAGGGAAAAAAGGGGAAAATGGTACGAGGTGTATAAATTAAGTAATTAGACTGATTTTTGATTTTTTTATTCAAATAGAATTACAATTCAGTATTGTCTCCTTCAAAATAAGTTCCTTGGGAAGCCACACAATGCTGGAGATGGTTCTTCCATTCCTCATAGCAGTGCTGGAACTCATACATTGCATTTAAAGGGTTCAATGTATTTTGTTATGATTTTTTTATTCTTGAAAGATGGAGAGATACGGAGAAGCAATCAAAGCAACAGTAACTAACAATAACAATTATTTATAGGTAATAGTGATAATGACAAACTTCAAATCAAATGTTGGAAGTGCCCACCACCTACCCAATACATTTTAAAATACACCTTCTTAAATGTATCTGAATGTTAAACAATATTTCCCTATTATTTTTAAATGTATTCGCGGCTTTTTATGTATAAGAATAAAAAAATCATAAAAAATAAATTGAACCCTTTAAATGCAAATAACTTAAAAATCGATAGATTTAGACGACGTAAACAAGACTACCTTTTCTCTGTAGAATTGAGCGTTCTTTTAGATTCTCAAATTGTTTTACGCATGGCTCAACAGATAAAAAATGTTTCAATTTACCTCAATAATACGTTGAAACTTACGCCCTCTAGGAGCAACGTCAAAATAAGCTTAAAAGTCGTAATTCTCACACCAAAAAAACATAAAACTACCAATTTTCACTATCAAAACTTTCGCAGTTATTGAGAAATTTCGGAATAAAATATAAACTTTGAACACCCTGAATCTCTTAAATCAGCGACATTGGTATAAGGCATGTTGAGCTCAATCATAATATTTTGGCGTCTAGTATATCCAGTTTAGTATTGTCCCATTCTCTCTGACTCACCCTGTATACTGTAATTGACTTCAGATGGTTGGTTACAGCCATTTGAATGTTTTCTATGGTCCCAAAATGACGTCCTTTGAGGTGATTTTTCAATCTCGGGAAGAGAAAAATGTCACAAGGACTCAAGTCAGGCGAATAAGGAGGCTGAGGAGTCACAGGAATGTTTTTACTGGCTAAAAACTCGTTTACTGAAATGGCTGTGTGACAAGGTGCATTTTCGTGATGCAACATCCATTTGTTCTTGATGTTCTCACACACATGAACCTTTTTCGAAATTTTTCAAGAACCGCTCTGTAAAAGTGTTGACTTACTATTTGGCCTGGAGGCACAAACTCTTTGTGGACTGGCTATCCTGGCTATCAAAAAAGCAAATCAGCATGCATTTGTTCTTCGACTTGCTCATTCTTACTTTTTTGGGTCTTAACCTTTAGACTGCCGGCATTTTTTCCCTTATAAATGAATATTTTTTGAGGGGCAAAGTTTATATACATAAACATATAATAGATCTAGAGTAATTGCCGAGGTCACTCATATATGAGTCAGGCCGGCTGGCAACGGTCGGGCCAATGTTAAAAATTTTCAGATTGTGTAAATTACTATATATTTATTTTCAACTGACTGTGTTTGATATTATAATGTAATAAGCTACCAAAAAACACTCTAAAATATATTTAGTCACCAATAAAACCACTCAAAAATGTGAAAAAAGCGATCAGTTACACTGAAATTATATTTTTTTCTTCATCCCTAGACTTACATATTTTCATACGTATATATTTTCATACGTATATATTTTTATACTTATATATTTATATAGTTATAGGTAGAAATTCATTGTTTTACATTCGAATTCAATCGAACACATTATATTCAAGTATCGCTAAAAAAAATATTATTTATCCTAAATACAGTAATTCAAGAAAAAACTAATAATTATTCTATGTAAAAAAAAATAATTTGAAATAACCGATAAAAAAGTCAATAACCGTTCAATAAAGAATTTTGAAAAATATCAGCCGTTTCGCTAGGGGTGGTTTCGACATCTCAAGCAATTGCGGAAAATTTTAGGGTACATTTTACAGATTTTACAGCGTGTTTCCGAAAAAAATCGTGTAAAAACTCAATACCCACCTAATAACGAATTTTTGAAAATGTCACCCCGTCGCTAGGAGTAGTTTCGGCATCTCAATCAATTGAGGAAAATTTTAGGATACATTTTACAGATTTTACAGGCTCTTTACTAAAAAAAAACAGTAAAAAGTTCAATAACGAGTTTTTAAATATTTCACCCCCTCGCTAGGGGTAGTTTGGATATCTCGATCGACTAGAAAGAATTTCAGTTGTATCCTTTAGAGATCAGAGAGCCTATTAAATGGGAATAATTCACTATAATATCTGTATTCATCACTAAAACTATTATTTTATTACTGTCCCATATATGAGCCAGTCGGCAGTCTAAAGGTCTTGGAGAGCTTGGAAGTATGCCGTTCCATGCTTTGGTTTCCGGGTCGTACTCAAACACCCAAGTCTCATCACCAGTAATGACACGTTCCATAAAATGGGGATCATTTTCAATCGATTTCAAAAAGTCAAGACAGCTTTCTCTCCTGATATCCTTTTGTTCTGCGCAAGGTTTTTTGGAACCATTTTGCGAGGATATTTCTCATCCTCAATTCGTTAGTCAAAATCTGATGAACAGTGGTGTGTGTCATTCTTGTCGTCAACCCACGATCTGAACGCACAAGATCTCGTATTATATCGACATTATCATCGGTTCTTGAATATGAAGGCTTTCCGCTGTGTGGTTCATCTTCAATCAACTCTCATTCTTCTCAGAATGCCTTAAACCATCGAAAGACCTGGGCTCTTGAAAAAACACTGTCTCCGTAGGCGTGTTGAAGTTTTGCAGAAGTATTTGCAAAAGTTTGCGCTGTGTCCAAGTCTGAAGCAAAACCTGATAGCACACTGTTGCTCAAAATTAATGTCACTCATTTTTAAAATGCACTAGAAAAAACCGGTTTACGAAAACAATCACGAAGAACAAACAAATGACTCTAACAAGTTCAAACTTGTACTGAAGGTGCATTACATGTTAACCTACCGCCCTTCCAAGTCCTCTCTCCGCAGTGTTGCTAGATCGGGTGCTACGTTGCCAGTCTCATTACTTAATTTACACACCTCGACTGAAAATACGCAAGTGATACACAAAACGATTTTATTTAAACATTATTATGTAATTGAAGTTACATACAGGTATGTATCTAATTACTAGGGTATGGAAATGTGTGCGACAACGCAGGGCTCGGAACTATAAAACTCTATGATAATGAATGTATAAACCGTATTTTTTAAGCGCCTTGTGCATTATATACTCCTGTATTTCTTGTCCGTGCTACGTAAGGCATTAACCCTTCCCGAAAACGCTCCAAGGCCCGCGTATGCGCAGTAGTACTCCATCCCGCCGCGAGAACGCGGGATACTCTTATGCAGTTTTACATGCGGGCAGACAAACATTCCGAAGCCTACTAATTACCTACAGAATTCACTAAACTGGTTTGAAAAAGTTATTAAAGAGTTAATAGAAGTTTACACTTTTTTGTATCAGCTACAGGTTTTTGTATTAGTGTGTATATTGAAAAATTTAATACAACCGTTCATAATGGGAAAATAAAAAACTAAACTTATAATTATACATTTTTCTTCTTTTAAGTTACCGCTTAAATTATTTCAGCAAAAACCACCAAAAAAGAATAGAAGGATGAAATATTGTTTATTTATTATTTTAAAACATACACTCGATTCCCTATTCGTTGCAAACCTTCGAAAGTCACCTTCGCTTAATTCACATTTCCTCTTATTTCACCACGTTTTTCCCTATTATGTCACGAAACTGTCCCTCTTAAGTCGCCGTCTGTAAAAGTTTTAGAACTACTTTTGGAAATTGGAATCTCGCATGGATATGCACTGGCGGATTTAGTAAATGAATTTCATTAATTTTGATCCAATATTTTTATTTTAGTCTTTTTATTGTATTGAAATATAATTTTTAAATATAACTAACAAACATTACAGATGAATAAGTAATAAACTTATACTACTTATACTAAAAATAGACAGATAAGTAATAAATATTTTTTTTAATATTAATCAATTTGAAAATTTCTTTTTTCCTGGCTTTGGTCCGCGCAAAAACGTCGATTATATTGTCATAATCAATTTCTTGGACTAGTTGAGCTTCAATAGACAGTAATGCAAGAGCATTAAGTCTATCTTGGCCCATACTTGCGAGTAAATAGGTTTTTACCCTTTTCAGAGTGGAAAAAGATCTCTCTCCTGAACAATTTGTAGCCGGAATACTCAACAAATACGTAGAGCAATGTCCACATTTGGGTAAACATCTCGAAGACTCCGTGAATGCAAAACATTGCATATTTTTTGTGCAGAGCGTACATCTTCCGTATTTGCTAAGGCATCTTTGAGTTGACAATGTAAATGAATACATTAATTCCCTAATGTCTCTTCCAAATCGTCAGGATACTTATTGACTAGTTTTTTTGCAAGATTTTTCAATTCGTTCGTATCTATTTCAGATAACTTATTGAAAAACATTTTTGTAAAGCTTTTCATATGCACTTTTATGCCCGGCCAATTATACACTCAGAGTGTCTAAAATAGCGAAATAAACATTTGTGCGAACATTTTCTTGTCCAGAAAAAGGTGTTCTTTCATTTACCCGTGACTCATCTGACTGGATTTTTCTGTTTTTTTTTTTGCAACGAGTATCATAACGATAATAATCTTGAACTCCAGATAGTGCTTTGGCTTTTTCTTCATATTCAGAAAATTGTCTGTCTCTCAAATCTTGAAAGAATAAAGCCAGAGAACTATAGATATCTGCACAACGGATGATAAATCAGCTTTATTATTTTCTAGACATTTTAACAAAGCATTATCAATAGATTTAGCTTTATGGCCGATATTTGGTAGAAATTCTATAAACCTTTCAACAATTTCACCGTTATCACGTACATATCTAATAATTATAGGAATATACATATATGAAAATACTCAAAATTTGTCGTTTGCGAAAACTTTTTTTAGTTAAGTTTTTAAATGGTGTTGTTGATTTCCAAATTTTAAATAAGTATGCCAAATCTGAACACTATTAGATAGAACATTTGTTTTTACCAATTGTTAATATATCTATAAAATTATATAATATGTAAAACTAAAAAAAAAACACCTCTACCTTCGAAGAGAAAACGAGTTCGAGGTGCTTAATTTTTCTGGATACTTTGTATACATATGTAAAATTTGAACAGAAATAATTTTTCTTAGTAAAACATAAATTTAAGTTTAAATCCCAATGCATATATCCATTTTGAATGTTATGGAAAACGTTCAAAACTGGAAAAATGACACCGAAAGTCATGTGACCCCATTTAAATAGGCCATTTTTTTCATCATTTTTAAAGCACAAGTTGGCACCAAAGTTACAATTAAAAAACTCGTTAATACATTTTTTCGCATATGTCGCACACTTTATGAAGGCCACTGTATAGTTTAAGATTATTTAAACCTTTTTGGTGCCCTCGTTTCGTTTAAGAAATGAAACTTATGAATAAATATGTATGTATTGCTGTTTAATATAATATAACATACAACTACTTTTTAGTATTTTTTTAGAACAACCCTTTGCAATTATTAGTTCGGATTATCGAGGTTGTACTTAAAAAATGTATGAAAACACGATAGTCCGCAATTTCCGCAAATTTTTAATGCACATATTATCGTAGATACAGAGTCAATTGTCAACATAACAAATAATATCATATACAGTATCCTCCAAGCGAATTACATTTAAAACGAAATAGGATAGCAATACAAGACCCAAATGTGGACCCTGTATTGCACGAACTGACCCGAAACCCCATAACGGAAAAATATTTCGTGAGTAAAACGGCATAACGACAACGTACCGCCGGAGTGTCAGAGGACAATGCGGCTCTAACACTTTTTTTTATGAAAAATGGTGATTGTTATTCGATGGCGCGTCGACAGTTGCTGACAATAGTATTATCGCGCGTTGTCACTTAAACTGTTACATGATTAATCGATCTGTTATTGGAAGTGTAACGCCACCGCGGGACACAAAACTCGACGAAATAATAGAATGCGGAATAAGAAAAATATTAGAGACAGATGGGAGCCTTTACGGCAGTTAGTTGCTTTTTCATTATAAATTGTATTGATGTAATATTTTGTATGCTCATTTAAAATAGTTTGGGTCTCGGTTTAAGGATTGGTAAACTTTTTTGACAATACCAGCTGGAATTTTTATAAAAAAACGCAGCTAATGGATCACTACTTTCACATCCAATTTTTCCATATTTAATTTTACTAAATCGCTAAAAACATATCTCTCTCTCTCCCTCTATCTCTCTCTCTCTACCGGGTTACAGCAAATAATACTATAGCCAAACTAAAACAAAATGATTTAGCTTGACAAGACATATGTATTTGTTTTAGATATCCTCTCCTTACTCTCTGAGGAGAGGGGGTGAAGAAAAAGTAGGTTTTTTTTTAGATCTCCCTTGCCTAAATTTGCAGGCTGTAGTATGTTGTATTTCAAATCAAATTTGCATTGCATGTCTTGTATCGTTTACGAATAACCAGTAGACAAAAAAAGTATTTTAACCCTATTTATCCCCCAAACCCTTCGATTAAGTTCAAAATCTATTCAGCTCCAGATCTCGTCATAATACATAAATATTTAAAATTTAAAGTTGATATCTGAAAGTGTTCTAGAGATATCGTGCACACAAAAAGGTTAACAAACCGACCGACAGATAGACCGACAGACAGACAGAACTTTTTTTCGTTGAAACTTAAATTCTCGACGTTTCAGAATATTTGAGTAGGCCTAAAATGCCAATAACAAATTTAAAAAAAATTATACAAAAACGATATTGTATGCTTGGTAATTTTAAAAAGCAGGCATCTTATATCGTTCTTATACCTAAATATACCACATACAGTATGCGTACAAGTATGTACAGCGTGTTCATTTTATTTTGTCCCACTTTTAATTGGGTGTAGAAATATTATTTTTTGATATACAATATCTGAGATATATTATTATCTCAAAACTTCAGTAAAAAAAAAAAAAACTAAACTTTATCACCTTGTATATCAAAAACTAAGCATCTCAGGACTCTACTTTTGAAGTTGACACTCAGGTTTCAACTTTTTTACTTAAAATCACTTTTTCTACAAAACTCCAGTCCTGAACAAAAAGACTGGGACTCCCTGTATATGCGTATAAGAGGTAACAGGTAAGTACAAAAATTACAAATACAAAGCCACAAAAGTAAAAAAAACTAGATAAAAGAAGAAAAAAGTATCTAAGATACAATATCTTAAAATAGTAAATAGTAAAAGTATCTAAAGCTTTGAAAAGTATATTTTTTCTTATAATACTCCCAGCCTTGCTTCCATTCCACTACGTGGATGTAAAAGTAGTACGTGGTTCATTTACATAAAATACTTATGGTCTAACAAAAAACTATGAAATGAATCTTTATAAATAAGATCTTCATAATATATTGATGTTTTAGGTCTATTTAGTTAAATAAGATGGGAAAAAACACCACTGCTAGTGGCCGTTGATAGGTAGAAGAAAATGTTTGCAATTGAACTATTTTAGTGCTAATATATCAATTAATTTAAATAGTCCCCATAACCCTATTATATTTCTATATTACGCACACTAATTGTAAGACAAGGAAAGCCATATACAATTATTATGACAAATCTCTCTTTCTCGCTTGCTTACCGAGTGGTTTACGAAATTAAGACTCGAAAACATATTTAAAATGTAATTTTGTTTTATTTATTTTTTTAGTTTCATTGATACGGAAATACACATAGGCGTGAAATTTTGAGAATTTTCCGAAACTAACTTCAACCACCAAAAACTAATACCGGATACTTGTTCAAGAAACCCTATAATAGAGGGATAAAGAAAATGTCAGCGACATTGGCGAGTTTTAAATTGTTCTCCAGATTTACCTCGTTTTTTTTGCGTTTACTTTATCCAAAATAGGAGCCTATAATTAGAGCTCGCCCCAGGCCTCCGAAGACAGTCCGCCACTGACTCTTTATCTCAACCACAAAATTCTCTTGATTAATTTTCTCCTCTCCAGTTGACCACTGGAAACTCCCTTGATGTTCTTGGATGGTACTATTTTTCATATGTAGCAGCTTTACTTCTGACCAAGTTAAATTTTTAAATAAAAAAACACATTTTTTTTATAAAATTTTAACCACCATTTTGAGAAATCATATATTGATAACATAAACACCTTAAAATTGGGCCTTGCTTTTGAGATAATCTTGTAATACTCTTGTTTTTGGAGAGAATTCAGAAATTAACATTGATATAAAACATTGAAGTGTTATGGTACTTCTGCGGTTTTTACACTATTTTGTATAAAATTAAATGTAAGAAAGAATGTTTATAAACCTGGCGAAAAATTCAATTTTGCAAAATTTTAACTTTGGTTATTATTGAAACGAACGATTCAGTTAAAAATATGACATGGATTTATAAAATCTAATTTTGAATATTGTGAGCCACATATACAGGGTGAGTCAGAAAGATTGGACCCAGGAATGGAATGAATGGTCAGAAGGAATGGAATGAACACTAAACTTGAGATACTAGACACCAAGATATTATGATTGAGCTCAACATACGTTATACAAATGTCGCTGGTTTAAGAGATACAACGTGTTCAAAGTTTAAATTTTATTTTGAAATTTCTCAATAACTGAGAAAGTTTTGATAAAATAAATCTAAAAATTGGTGGGTTTATGTTTTTTGGTGTGATAATTACGAATTTTAAGCTTATTTTGTCGTTACTCCTAGAGGGCGCTAGTTTCACCGTATTATTTAGGTAAATTAAAACATACTTTTATCTGTTGAGCTATGCGTAAAACCAGAGAATCTAAAAGAACGCTCAATTCTACACAGAAAATGTACTCTTGTTTAGGTCGTCTAAATCTATCGGTTTTTAAGTTATTTGTATTTAAAAAGTTCAATGTAGGTATTTTGTTATGATTTTTTTTAATCTTAAAAGATGAAAAGGTACAGAGAACCAATCAAAGCAACACAATAACAATTATAATTATATAAGTAAAAGTGATAATGACAAACTAAAATATTGGAAGTGTCCACCACCTACTTCAATACATTAAAATACATCTTCTTAAATGTCTCTGAATGTTAAACAAAATTCCTCTATTATTTTTAAATGTATTCGCAGCTTCTTGTATTATCTGCCTCAACTCCTGAAGAAAATTAACTTCTTCCTAATTAAATCCTTCAAATTTGACCAGTCTGAGAAGTCCAGACGGTTTAGGTATGAGCTTCTCGGTGGCCAAACAAATTTACTTCCTCGACCCGTCCACCGATGAGGAAAATGCTCATGTAAAAATTAGTGTAATGGCAAGGCAAAATGTGGTGGAGCTCCGCAGTGCATAAACCACATGTTTTCTCATAATGCGAGTAATACATCTTCTAGGAGCTCGTTTAAATGATGTTGAAGAAAGTTTAAGTACTGAGGTTCAGTTAGATTGGGTGGCAATTCAAAAGATTCAATGACAAAATTAGGAATTACACCACACCAAAATGTTCGCCTTAAATTCATGCTGAAAATGTATTTCTTTTACAGCATGTGGATTTTCAGAATCCCACAAATGATTGTTTCTCCAATTAAAAACCCCGTCTAGTAAATGTCGCCTCATCGGTAATTAATATTTTATTAACAAAATCTGGATTTACATAAATGTATTTTGTAGAAACTGATCAAATTGTAGGTGAGCTTGTAAATCTTGAGGCAAAACTGCTGAACAGGAGTATAATGATATGGATGGAGCATTTCTGTTTTCAAAATTCTACAAATGATATGTAAATTTGGCAAATCTTAATAATATGTAAATTTGACAAAGGTTGACACAAGCCTACTTAAAAAATATATAGCAATGTCAGCACCTGCCATTGCTATATCATTAAAAATACTTTGAAACAAAAATCATCAAAATACATTGAACCTTTTAAATGAAAATAACTTAAAAACCGATAGATTTAGACGACCTAAACAAGAGTACATTTTCTATGTAGAATTGAGCGTTCTTTTAGATTCTCGACTCTCTTGTTTTACGCGTGGCTCAACAGATAAAAAAGTTTATTTTAATTTACTTAAATAATATGGTGAAACTAGCGCCCTCTAGCAGCAACGTCAAAATTAGCATACAATTCTTAATTCTCACACCAAAAAACATAAAACTACCAATTTTCAGATTTTTAGTTTCAAAACTTTTTCGATTATTGAGAAATTTCAGAATAAAATTTAAACTTTAAACACGCTGTATCTCTTAAATCAACGACATTGGTATAAGGCATGTTGAGCTCAATCATAATATTTTGGTGTCTAGTACCTCTAGTTTAGTGTTGGCCCATTCTTTCTGATTCACCCTGTATATTTACATTCGACATTGTGCTTTAAATCAGTGTATTTTGCATTTAGAATTGTTGCTATAATTTCCTTTTATAATTACTTACCCTTTCCGACAACCTTCTGTAGTCTGTGGATTTTCCCTCCAACTCTAACTACTAGTATTAGTCGTTGGTTTCTCATCGTCATAACGAAGTAGTTATTAAAGAGAATTATTGGACATAAAGGCCGTTATTAAGAATAAAGAGCGTCGGAAAAGTTCGGTCGGTAGGCTTTCTGGAGCAGTCATCATCATTATCGAGAGATAGGCGACATTTTAACCATAAAGTCGCGATTATCTCGCCCGATATGATTTGATTCCGTAATCCATCGCTCCCCCACGTCTCCGAATCTCCCGATATAAATGTATGAGAGCAGTTTTTCTTTCACGTTTGATGTGCGAGGTGTGCGAAACGTCATATTTCGAGATAAACCGTTATATCATTTACGATTTTGATTTTCATGGACTGTATACCCAATAAACATATATACAGTATGTCCCATAATTATGTTATAACTTCTAAAGTACGTATTCTACAAGTAATGCTAAAGGGAGTCCTTCGACTTGATTTCGACTTTTCGATTTTTTATTACGAGAAGGGCATCTTGAGATAAAATGTTCCCTCTGCACATGGCGTTGACTCAAGCAACCCCATTCATTTTTTGTATCATAACTTTTTTGTAGGTTAATTTTTCACTCTACAAAAAAATGCACGATATAGCACAGCCGTTTTGAAAACTTTTATTAATCTCTTTTTATTTTTCAAGTATGCAACATTAAACTAGTTTGATGGTCCTATTTAAACCGTAAATTTAAAATAGTAAAAAAAAAAAAACAGGGGGGGCCTCTCCTTTTTTTTTTTTTTTTTTTTTTTTTTTTTCAAAAATTTTTTTTCCACTCCCCTTTTTTTTTTTTTTTTTTTTTTTTTTTTTTTTTTTTTTTTTTTTTTTTTTTTTTTTTTTTAAAAATTATAAAAAAAAAAAAAATTATTTTTAATTTTTAATATATTTTATATAATTATTATTATAATAATAATAATAATAATAATAATTATTAATTTTTTTTATTATTCTCTTGGCCCTCCCGGAAAAAGGGGAAGGGGGGGGCCCCCCCCCCCTCCAGGGGGGGGGGGGGGGGGGGGCTGCGGGACACCCCCCCCCCCCCCCCCCCCCGCTTCTTTCTTTTTTTTTTTTTTTAATTATTTTTATTTTATATATTTTTCCTTTTTTTTTCCTTTTTTTTTGGGGGGTTTTTTTTTTGTCCTTTCCTCCCTCCCCCCTCTCCTGGGTGGGTGGGGGGGGGGGGGGGGGGGTCCCTCCCTCCCTCTCCCCGTGGGCCGCGGCGTCGTTCGTTCCTTTCGCTTGTCTTGTTTCGTGGTATTTTTGCTTGTTTTTTATAATAATAATAATATTATTATTATTATTATTATTATTAATAATAATAATAATAATAATAATAATAATAATAATAAAAATTATTTTTTTTTTTTTTTGGGGGGGGGGGGGGGGTTGTTTTTTTTCTTTTTCTGGGCCCCCCCCCCCCCCCCCCCCCCCCCCCCCCCCCCCCCCGGGCGGGGGGGCAACCGCCCTTGGGGGGGGGGGGGCAACCCCCCCCTTTTTCCCTTCGGGGGGGGGGGGGGGGGGGGGGGGGGTGGGTTGCTTGGGCTGGGGCCCCCCCCCCCCCCCCCCCCCCCCCCCCCGGGCGGGGGGGGGGGGGGGGGGGGGGGCCTGGGGGGGGGGGGCGGGGGCCCCCCCCCCCCCTTCCGGGGGGGGGGGGGGGGGGGGGGGGGGTGGGGTGGGTGGGTTCTCTCCCCCCCCCCCCCCCCCCCCCCCCCCGGGCGCCCGGGGGGGGGGCGGGGGGCGGGGGGGGCGGGGGGGCGCCCCGTCCCCCCCCGGCGCGCGCGGCGGGGGGGGGGGGGGGGGGGGGGGGGGGGGGTCCCTGGGTCTGCCCCCGGCCCCCCCCCCCCCCCCCGGGCGGCGGGGCGCGGGCGGGGGGGGGGGGGGGGTTGGGGGGGGGCCGTCGCTCCCGGCCGGTCGGGGGGGGGGGGGGGGGGGGGGGGTGGGGGTGGGGGTGTTTTTTTGTCTTTCCTCCCTCCCCCCGCGGCCCCGCGGGGGGGGGGGGGGGGTGGGGTTGGTGGGGTTTTTTCTCGCGGGGGCGCCCCCCCCCCCCCGCCCCCCCGGCGGGCCGCGGCCCGCCGGGGGCGGGGTCCCCCCCCCCCTGGCCCCCCCCCCCCCCCCCCCCCCCCCGCCCGGGGGGCGCCCCCCCCCCGCCGCCGGGCCCCCCCCCCCCCCCGGGCCCCCCCGGCCCGCCCGCCCCCCCCCCGGGGGGCGGGGGGGGGGGGGGGGGGGGTGGGCCCCGGTGTTGCGGGGGCGGGGTCTTTGTGGTTCTTTTTTTTTTTTTTTTTTGTTTTTTTTTTTTTCCCCCCCCATTCCTATATACAAAAATTGGTATTGGGGGGGGGGGGGTCGGGGGGGGGCGGTCGGGGGCGGCGGGGGGGGGGGGGCGGCGCGGGGGGGGGGGGGGGGGGGGGGGGGGGGGGGGGGGGGGGGGGGGGGGCGCCGCGCGGCCGCCCCCCCCCCCCCCCCCCCCCCCCCCCCCCCCCCCCCCCCCCCCCCCCCCCCCGCCCCCCCCCCCGCCCCCCCCCCCCCCCCCCCCCCCCCCCCCCCCCCCCCCCCCCCCCCCCCCCCCGCCGGGCGGGCCGGGGGCCCGGGGGCGGGGGGGCCCGCGGCCGGGGGGGGGGGGGCGGTCGCGCGGGCCCCCCCCCCCCCGCCCCCCCCCCCCCCCCCCCCCCCCCCCCCCCCCGCCCCCCCCCCCCCCCCCCCCCCCCCCCCCCCCCCCCCCCCCCCCCCCCCCCCCCCCCCCCCCACCCCTTGCTCCCCCCGTCCCCCCCCCCCCCCCCCCCCCCCCCCCCGCCCCCCCCCCCCCCCCCCCGCCCCCCCCCCCCCCCCCCCCCCCCCCCCCCCCCTCCCCCCCCCCCCCCCCCCGCGCCCCCCCCCCCCCCCCCCCCCCCCCCCCCCCCCCCCCCCCCCCCCCCCCCCCCCCCCCCCCCCCCCCGGCGGCGCCCCCCCCCCCCCCCCCCCCCCCGCCGCCCCCCCCCCCCCCCCCCCCCCCCCCCCCCCCCCCCCCCCCCCCCCCCCCCCCCCCCCCCCCCCCCCCCCCCCCCCCACCCCCCCCCCCCCCCCCCCCCCCCCCCCCCCCCCTCGCCCCCCCCCCCCCCTCCCCCCCCCCTCCTCCCCCCCTCTTTTTCTCCAAATCTCCTCTTTTGTGCCCGGGTTTGTCCCCCGCCCCCTCTTCTCCGCCTCGCCCCCCCCGGGCCCCCCCCCCCCCCCCCCCCCCCCCCCCCCCCCACCCCCCCCCCCCCCCCCCCCCCCCCCCCGGGCCGGGCGGCGCCGCCAGCGCCGCCGCCGGGGGGGCCGGGCGGCGCCCCGCGCGCCCCCCCCCGGGGCCCCCCCCCCTGCCGGGGCCCAACACCCCCCCCCCCCCCCCGCGGCGCGCCCCCGCCCCCCCCCCCCGACACCCCCCCCCGCCCCCCCCCCCCCCCCCCCCCCCCCCCCCCACCCCCCCAACCCCCGCGGGGCCCGCGGCCCCCCCGCGCCCCCCCAAGCGGAAAACCCCCCCCCCCGCCCCCCCCCCGCCCCCCCCCCCCCCCCCCCGCCGCGGGGGGGGGGGGGGGGGGGCGGCCCCCTCCCCCCCCCCCCCCCCCCCCGCCCCCCCCACCCCCCGCCCCCCCGCCCGCGGGCCGCCCCCCCCCCGCCACCGCCCCGGCCCGCGGCCGCGGGGGCCCCCCCCCCCCCCGCCCCCCCCCCCCCCCCCCCCGCCGCCCCCCCCCCCCCGGGGCCGCCCACCCCCCCCCCAAAAAACCCCCACCCGGGCACCCCCCCCCCCCCCCGGGGCCCCCCCCCCCCCCGCCCCCGCCCCCCCCCCCCCCCCCCCCCCCCGGGGCCGCGCGCCCCCGGGCGCCGCCCCCCCCCCCCCCCCCCCCCCCCGCCCCCCCCCCCCCCGCCCCCCCCCCCCCCCCCCCCCCCACGGGCGGCGGCCTCCCCCCCCCGCCCCCACCCCCCCCCCCCCCCCCCCCCCCCCCCCCCACCCCCCCCCCCCCCCCCCCCCACCCAAAATCCTTCCTCTCCTCTTGCCCCACCACAACCTTTTGCGAACCCCCAGGGAGGACCTCCCGCCGGGGGGGGGCGGGGGGGGGGCCCCCCCCCCCCCCCGGCCGGCGGGGGGCCCCCGCGCGCCCCCGCGCGCCGCCGGGCGGCCTCCCCCTTCCCCCCCCCCCCCCGCCCCCCGCCCCCCCCCCCCCCCCCCCCGCCCCCCGCCCCCCCCCCCGCCCCCCCCCGGCCCCCCCCCGCCCCCCCCCCCCCCCCCCCCCCCCCCCCCCCCCCCGCGCCCCCCGCGGGGGCCCGGCTGGGGGGGGCCGCCGCGTGGGGGCGCCGGCGGCGCCCCCCCCCCCCCCGCCCCCCCCCCCCCCCGCCCCCCCCTCTCTCTCCCCCCCCCCCCCCCCCCCCCCCCCCCCCCCCCCCCCCCCCCCCCCCCCCCCCCCCCCCCCCCCCCCCCCCCCCCCCCCCCCCCCCCCCCCCGGCCCCCCCCCCCCCCCCCCGCGCCCGCCCCCCCCCCCCCCCCCCCCCCCCCCCCCCGCCCCCCGCCCCCCCCCCCCCCCCCCCCCCCGGCCCCGCCGGGCGCGCCGCCCCCCCCCGCGCGCGGGGGGGGGGGCCCCTCCCCTCCCGGGCGGGGCGGGCCCCCCCCCCCCCCCCCCCCCCCCCCCCCCCCCCCCCCCCCCCGCGCGCGCGCCCGCCCCGCCGGCCCCCCCCCCCCCCCCCCCCCCCACCCCCCCCCCCACAAAAAAAAACCCCGGGGCCCCCCCCGCCCCCCCCCCCCCCCCCTCGGCGGCCCCCCCCCCCCCCCCCCCCCCCCCCGGGCCGCCCCCCCCCCGCCCCCCCCCCCCGCCCCCGCCCCGGGGCCGGCCCCCCCCCCCGCCCGCGCCCCCGCCCCCCCCCCCGGCCCCCCCCCCCCCCCCCCCCCCCCCCCCCCCCCCCCCCCCCCCCCCCCCCCCCCCCCCCCCCCCCCCCCCCCCCGCGCGCGCGGCCCCCCGCCCCCCCCCCCCCCCCCCCCCCCCCCCCCCGCCCCCCCCGGGCCGCCGCCCCC
Organism: Aromia moschata; assembly: GCA_029963805.1. Classification (NCBI taxonomy): domain Eukaryota; kingdom Metazoa; phylum Arthropoda; class Insecta; order Coleoptera; family Cerambycidae; genus Aromia; species Aromia moschata. The sequence goes on from JAPWTK010000114.1 coordinate 1,068,146, forward strand.
CCCGCGGGGCGCGCCCCCCCCCCACCACCCCCCCCGCGGGGCCGGGGGCCGGCCCCCCCCGCCGGCGGGGGGCGCCCCCCCCCCCCCGCCCGCCCCCCCCCGGGGGGCGGCCCCCGCGGCGGGGGGGGGCGCCGCCGGGGGGGGGGGGGCCCCGCCCCCCCCCCCCGCCCCCCCCCCCCCCCCAGGCAAAAACCCCCCCTCCGCCCGCCCCCCCCCCCCTCGCCCCCCCCGCCCGCCCCCGCCCCCGCGGGCCCCGCCCCCCCGGGCGGGACAAAAACCAAAAAACACCCCCCCCCCCCCCCCGCGCCGCCGCGGCGGGGCCGCGGCCCCGCCGGCGCCGCGGCGGCGGCGCCGCCCGGCGGGGGGGGGGCGCCGGCGGGCGCGGCCCCCCCCGCGCGCCCCCCCCCCCCCCGCCGCCCGCCCCCCCCCCCCGGCGCCCCCCCCCCCGCCCGCCCGCGGGCCCCCCCGCCCCCCCCCCCCCCCCCCCCCCCCCCCGGCCCCCCCGGCCCCCGCCGCGCCGGCGCGGGGGGGGGGGCCGCGGCACCCCCCACGCCGCGCCCCCGCCCCGCGGCCCCGCCACCCCCCCCCCCCGCCCCCACCACAGAAAAAAAAAAGGGCGGGCCGCCCCCACCCCCCCCCCCCCCCCACCCCCCACCCCCCACGCCAACCCGGCGCAAAAAAAAAACAACAACACCCCCCCACAACCACAAGAGGGGGGGGGGGGGCGCCCCCCCCACCGGGGGGGGGGGGGGGCGGCGACCACCCCCCCAGCCCCCCTAAAGGCCCCCTCCCCACCCCTCGAACCGGTTGTGGGGCCCTTTCTTCCCCCGGCGGCGGTTTTGGGCAGCTGGGCACGCAAGGTAATTTAGGAAAACAATTAGTAGCTGTCAGAGAAAGAATGCTCATGACAAGACTGGAAAAAGCAGGATTAATTCACGCAGACGAGAACGGAACGGAACAGAAGAGAACGTCTTCACGAACATATTACGATTCAGCAATGGAGTAATGTACTCTTAAAAGCAGGGATGGCAGAAGTAGCGGTTCTTGCGGTTCGGAACCGGTTCCGGAGCGGTTCCACCAGTAGAGAACCGCTTCCAAAAGTGGAACCGGTTCCGTCCCGGAACAGTTTTTTAGAGTACAAGAACCGTTTGCTTTGGAAGCGGTTCCGCTGTTTCGGGAATTTTGGAACCGGTTCCAAAACCGCTCCTTTTCTAAACGGTAATGGGATGATTTCGTAAGAACCGGTACGAATACTATTAGGGGCTGTCCGTAAATTACGTTACACTATGTACTGTAGAACACTTTTTAACCTCCCTCCCCCCTCACGTAATAGGATATTATATCAAAAAGCGATATACCCTGGAGAACGCTATATTCGGGAAGCGTTATGTCCGAGTTTTACTGTACTTACAAAAAATAGGAGAAAATATCGAATATATTATCTGGGCCAAGTATGGTCACATTTTTGGCACAAAAAATCAATTAAATTAAGGAGCTTCAGAGTGGTTTTTTCTACTCCGAAATATTTAACGTTACAATTCGGGCTTTCGTTGATCAGATGAAGCAAAATAAAAGTCATTTAGTTGATTATAATTTTTATTAATTATCACTTTTATGTTCAATATCGAACGTGGAATATGGAAATAAAAATATTAACATAATCAAAAATACTAACAAAAATAAACAATAATTATTTTAGGATCACAACAATCCAAAACGTTACACAACCAACCTAGAGGGATGCACACACTTTCGGTACGATTGTGATCTGTAAGGAAGGGAAAACTAACTATTCATGACGTAATTTACGTCTCACCCCTAAATGGTGCAATCTTCTCAAAATCTAACCAAATTTTGACTGGCGATCAAAATTATTCGTTGATTCCTTCATAAAAAGCATGTTTAACCTTACAAAAGGAGTTCTTTAATATCGCCGGGTACTGCGTTTCGACCGACAATAAAGACGTGTGTGTGCAGATTTTGAAGCCGTAATTAAGTTTAACCAGTGTACTCCATTAAGAACTTTCTGTATTTTTTTTTAAAACCTCATTTCGCGATCCCTGATCCCTGGTTCTGCCGATATAGCCGTTAGTCTAATAATATCGCCTCTTCTTAAAATTCTGTATTATAAATTGCACAAAGAACCGGTTCCTATCTAAGAACCGCTTCCAGAACCGGTTCCAAACGAGAACCGGTAAAATATTTTTTTGGACCGGTTCCATCTTTTTTAAAAACGGGAACGCTTCCAATACCGCACAAAAATGTTAACCGGTCCTGATTCCAGAACCGCTTCCAAAATAAAACCCCGGAACCGCTCTTGGAAGCGGTTCCTTTTGTGACAAAGTGGAAGCGGTTCTGGAAGCGGAACCGTACCGCTTTTGAAGAATCGGTTCTGTTGCCATCCCTGCTTAAAATATTAGCCTATATTCTGCTTGCGCTCTCTTGGCGGCAGGGAAAGGGTATAGAGACAGATAAATGAGCAATTTGCCGACCGTTACGTGTCCGAGCGAGTGCCATTACAGTTGCGATCTGTTATAGAATTGGAAGGCATTACCGCACGTATCTTATCTTCATCTTCATCTTATCTTCGTTGATATCTGTTAATGATGATCGCTATATTATAAAGATTTTTTATGATACTGTGTCCCGTGGGCTCTATTTATTGATAATGACTTCTAATTTCTGACATGCATGACAATGCAAGGTCTCATCCAGCTCGCATTGTTAATGAGTATCTCAATGAAGTTGCAATTAAATGTTGCATTGGCCAGTGTGTAATCCAAATTTTAATCCCTATTGAATATCTACGGGATCAACTTCAACATACAGTTCAATACAAAACATAGCTTCCAGAGAACATACAGGGTCTGAGGATTGCCTTAATGGAGGAATAGCACGCTATTCCACAGGCATGAATTGAAGCGCTGATTTACTCCATGCCTCATCGCTTAAGCCGGCGCTACACAATGTGGCGAATGCTTTCCAACGTTGGAGGCAAACTAGCCCGACACATCGTGTAGCCAAACACCATTGTTCATAATCACGTTTCAAATGAAATGAAAAAGAATTATTTCGTACATATTGCAACAAAAGCTTACAAACCTAGTACCCCACCAATATCTAATAAAAACATCATATTTTTAAAGGGTTCTAAAAGATTAAAAAAGAAGTCAAAATACTCCACACCGTTATTTTCATTTTTATGGTGTTTCTTATGGTAAGCGAATGGTTTCACCGTAAATCATTTCAGAAAAAACGAAACTAATGCATATAAAGTAAGCACCGGGTCGGGCAGGCGAAGCGGCGCTCCCCGCACGACGTCCCCGACGCGCGCGACGCCTACTACGACGCCGATGACATCGCGCGGCGCGGTGACTTGCACTTTGCGGACACGCCAATTCCGCAACTGCCACGCCGCAGTGATAGATGGAGCCACTGTGTTTTACAGTACAGCCGAGTCGGTATTAAATCCCGTCCAAGAATGCCAATACGACCATGACACGCATTTCAATTGTTACGTATTCGATTTCCATCGCACTCGTCGTAGTTTACAGCAGTAAGCACTACAATTAATGCTCGACGCCTGACTCCGGTACAATGTAATTGATTTATTAGGTCCTCTTATCCGGACGTTATTTAGAGTTTAGGCGCCCTTTTTTGTCGGAAATACCGCCGCGGAAATTTGAAGTGAATCACTCGTGAAATTGCCCTCTAAAAAGTTATAATAACCTCTGATATTACAAACATTTGTTGTTAGGTTAAAGCATAACTTCAAAAACAACAAACCGTATCTTATTAATTCCCAATTTTACATATTACAGCCCATCATGGTACGTACCTTTTGAAAGACGTCATAGGGTTATTAGATCATACAAAATGTTTGAGGTTGATGGTAATTGTTTTCAATAAATAATCCTCAAAGTCCAAAAATAACCTCAAAAGAAACAATCTTATTTGGTTTGAGTTGACACTAGATATTTTATGAATATAAACAGTATCATATATAAAGAAAATGTTGTTTAGAGAAACTAAATACAATTTATTAAAGAACAGACTTTTACACAGTAGGAACCGAAACATAACAATTTTCATAAACCAAGAAGTTCCAAATATAATTAAAGGTTGAAAAAATTAGCGATCGTAAAGTGTGTTGACGGCCGGTAACTCGGATAAAATACCGCTGCCAATGGAATCACTATTTCACCTTTTACCTCACTCTTACACTTTTTCTTCTCCCGAACCTCTTTGTGCTTTTTAGTCTTAATCTGACTTTAAAATTCTCGGCCTTTTGACCTTCTTTTGTCCTTCTTGTCCTCCCTTTGTCCTCCTTTTGTCCTCCTATTCTTTTTCGTCCTTCTTGTTCATTTAAACTCTTATTGTCCTCCCGAAGCTTCTTTTAATCCTTCTTACTCTCATCTTTATCTCAACATTCGTGTTCTTTTGTCCTCCTTATTTTCATATTTCTTTTCCTCCCGATCCTCTTTCTGTCCTTTTGACCCTCTTAACATTCAGATCCTCTTGCGCTCTTTAATCTTTTTCTTTTCCTCCCAACCCTCTTTCTCTCCTTCCAAGTCTTATTTTTGATCCCCTTAACATTCAGGTGCTCTTGTCCTCCTTTTGTCCTCTTAAAACTTTTTTCTCCCATACCTATTTTTGCACTCGTTATTTTCATTGAGATTCCTGTCCTTTTGTCCTCGTTCTGTCTTTTTCGTCTTTTATCTACTTTTGTCTCCCTTGTCCTCCTTTTGTCGTCTTTAATCTTCCTGTCCTCCTTAACCTCCTTTCCCTTCTGTCATCATTGACCTCGACCTCCGTTGGTCGTCCCTCCCTTCCTTAACCTTAACTCGGTTTGTCCTTCTTGTTCTGGTTGAGCCTGATCTCCACTTCGATCAACCAACCGTATTTTCCTGGACCTCATGTTATCCTTGAACTTCTTGTTGTGAATCATTTAACCTTTTTGATATATTTGACCTTGACTAATTTACCTTCTTCACTGATTGACCTTCTTTAACAGTTTAACACTGATTGAACTTCTGAAACATAATTCGATGTTTCCACCGTTTGACCTTATACGATTCTTTGACTGCCATTTTTGGAAAAACAAGTTTTCTCTGAAGATTTTTTGCCATTATATCCTTCTACTTAGGTCTAGTAACCATCGCCTAAATTATGGTGTGAGTCCCATGCTCCTTACGAAAATACAAGCATGTAAAATTCCACCGGCCACCACTGGTATACAGTATGTGTCAAGCCGACATCAGCCGGTTGTGAAAAAGGTCAAATTCTACCTACACCTCTCGTTCTAACAATTAACGTAATATGATGAGAGGACCGATCTAATTCCCTCACTCCCTTCGATGCGTATGCGGTTGCTTCTTACCTGTCGTCCCACTTCTGTTTGTCACTTTTCATAACTGGCGGATGTCGGCTTTACAGACACGATATACATACCATAATAAAACATCAGAAACCGAATGATGGTATGGAATAATGATTTAAAGTTCCATTACATTAACAGATCTCAAAATTCGAAATAATGACTAATAAATAATAATTAAAAATAATAAAAACGCAAAAAAAAAATTTCATATATATGTATTTTGGAAGCCCTTTTCAAGATCTAAGGAGGAAATACTTTTTCATTTTTGTTTGTATTTCGAAAATTTTATTTGAAGTTTGTTTGTAATTAGTTCCATTGTCATAATCGTATATAATATGTTGTTGGTCCCATGCTCCCTTATAAAGATACGAGAATAAAGAATCTTTCCGTCAGTCGCAACTGCTACTTCTACTTCAAAATCACGTGAGATATGTAAATGCATTCTAAAAAAGAGGCAGCCATACGAGTAGTAACGTAATAAATAATTTTGAAGCCTGAAAGATAATTGTTTATTTATTAATTTTTATACTCCTCGATCCGTATGATGTGATAGTTGGCTAACCAGTGTGCAACTAATTAACTGAATTGGTGTTTACAGCCAGTAAAGATGCAAACATTTGAATAACCACAATAATGAGAACCATTAAATATTTACATACCGAAATAAGTAACAATGTCGTAATTATATTGTTAAAACCATAAGGGCCCCGATGTGTGCATATAATTTCGATAAAATATAACTAATTGCGCTTATTATAGAGGGAAAACCGTGAATACGGACGGCATTATAGTTGAACAGAAACAACAGACAAGTAGGTACTGTAGCAATTATGTAAATAAAATTTATTTCTGAATTTCCAGTGTAAACACGGAGTGGTTCAAAAATTTTGTTAAATTAACAGGCCTTACATTCATAACTATAAGCGCCTAATATAAAGCGTTAACGAGCTTTAAGTATCTTTTTTATCAAGCACCATCGCATATAATTGCGATACACAGATACGACTGTTTTAAAAAGAGGTTTTTCTGTGCTTTTTGTTTTTCATCAGTTTTATGACGCTGATAAGATTGATTATCTCTGTTTTTTGTGATTTCTAAAATACATTAACGTGTACGAAGTGTTTCTACATGAACGTGTACGAACCCACCCTCGTAGGAAGACTGGCAATCGGAGGGTCCGGCCAATGGTCGGTAGCGGCTATCTTCGGACGATGTATCGCTCCCATGTGACTCTCATTTTTTCAATATCCTAAAACGTTTCGGATATGAAATTGACCGAAAAGGATATTGACGTAGATAAAGGGCGTCTGGTCGCCCGTCGAGGATTCTCCTAATAAAATTGTTTGGAGAAATAATATGGTATTATGTTTCCTGTTTTCTATTGACACGAGGATGGGCGACACGTAAACATTATACAGTGTGGAACAGCCAAATGTAATAAATTAAGTAGCTACCATTATTATCCAATATTAGAAAATCATGAGATACGTCAATTTCTAATTCTAAAATGACATCTTGCGACGTAAAAATGTCATCCCTAAATTCAACCCCTTCAGGTGACAGCTACAACCCCTAAATTTTCAAATTGGAAGTAGGGACTTGTGATACTTCATTTGAAAGGTCTTTTCATTCTCTTTTCAAAACTGCTATGGTTTTAAATTTTATTGCAGAAATTAATAAGAAAAAAAATTTCTCCAGCCTAGGAAATTCGTTACATTAAAATAAAAAACAAATCATTATTAATGCAGCAGATGTTCAAAATGCATGCCTCCAGCAAAATGCATGCCTCCTCCTATCCAGCGATTTGGAAATATTGTGTGGAGATATTGCCGGACATTGACTTCGTAATGTGCTGGTGCACCATCCTGCTGGAACCATATTGCATTACCTAGAAGTTGTGGGTTTCTTTCAGTTGGATACAAGTTTGCCATCGTCGGTACAACATTATTTTGGAGCAGCGCTAAATAAGTTTCTCCATTCAAATTACCGTCAATGAAGAAGGGACCAATGATAATTTCTCCAATTATTCCTGCCCAAACATTAACTTTCGCAGGGTTTTGCTCGTTTTTTGTCGTTCGATTGTCAAGCAAAAAATTGTACGTATTTATTAGTAAGTTTTTATCTTATATAGTAGGGAATGTCGGCAATTACAGACATTTATTTTTTGTTATTATTAACATTTCAGAACCTAAATTTGACAAATAGTGCTACTTATAAAAGTTTTTAATGAATGTAACGAATTTCCTACGCTGGAGAAACGTATTATTTTTTTCTTGTTAATTTCTGCAATAAAATTGAAAACCATAGCAGTTTTGAATAGAGAATGAAAAGACCTTTCAAATGAAGTATCACAAGGCCCTACTTCCAATTTGAAAATTTAGGGGTTGTAGCTGTCACCTGAAGGGGTTGAATTTAGGGATGACATTTTTGCGTCGCAAGATGTCATTTTAGAATTAGAAATGTATGTGTCTCAGGATTTTCTCAGAAAAAAATGTGTAATAATGGAGTTACTGAATTTATTACATTTGGCTGTTCCACATTGTATAGATATAAATGGGGATATAATTACATCTTCAGAAACCAATCCGTTAAATTTCTTATACAATGAACAATTATAAAATTGTTAATCGTTTATTATTACAATATCCATAATTCGTAGACATTAAGTTATCATATTATAACTGGGGTCCGGAAAGTGTGCTAAAACGCGGGGTCAGACTCGTATTTTGTCATGTCATCGACGGAGGGACATACATACGAGGGACCCAAAAGACGGGAGTAAAAATGTGTTAATAATATACATATGTATCTATCGCTTGTGTCATTCAGAAACACCGACTGGCTTCATTGTTTGAGCGTACGTTTCCACAACCAATAGTCTTTCTACATTTCTTCTCGTTAAACGTGAGCGATTTGGTCTGTACATATGGTTGTAGAAGGAAAATGATTGTTCCGTATCTACTGAAGTTAAAGGTACAAGTTCAAAATAGTTCACATGGACAGAGGACGACACACCACGCACATTATTTTCACGAATTTCGCACAGTTGTTTGTATCACTAACAGTTGTTTGTTGTCACTAATATCAATACATTATTATTTTTTACACCTACAGAGGACAATGCATGTGTTATTACTGTTTCTATACTTTTAGCCGTTGTTTGCAAAACCCATTTACTAATTATCAATATCAGAGGCGAAATATATGAAACACCTAAAATTCGTATCAGAACAGTAATTTGTTTCGTCTACTGTCAGCCACAGAAATTTATTGCGTATACCTTCTTTGATATTTATCATGACACTTTGATATGACTTCTGCAAATATATTTTACGCAATATATGACTACTAGACAATGGAAAATCGGATACATATGTGCCAAAAAAAAAACCGTCTAATGTGAATATTATCGACCACGTTCCACGAAAGGCTACATGCGCAAAACATTATGCACAAATCAAACCAAAATTCCTCTTTTGTAGCAGTACCAGTAATATTTTGTTGATGGATATTCGAGTCTAAGTCAATGTATTTCACTCTCTCGGCGTCTACGAAATATAGACATCCAAAAAAAACGTCATCAACTCTGGCTATGAACGAGAGAGATGGAAATAGCGGTCATGTCTAAGCTTTTTGGTTATGTCAAACTTTTGACAAGTGACTGTCACAATTTGTAAAATAAACAATGGCTGTCATATGATGTGACAGTCTGGACAAGTAAATAAGGTTATAAATTCGATTAAGAATAGAAATACGTCTTTTTTTTTCTGGGCCATCTTTGATGACCGTTTTTTTTGGATGTCTCTATATATATCGACGATTGCAAGGAATACATAAAATATGTGATCCGTCTATTGTAAAATCGGTGTAATTTTCAATAAACTTTTTTCAGTCTATTCACAAATAGACTGACGTAACGACTGTGCCATTATTGCAAAAATCCACACAAAATCAGATATGTAAATACAGTACACCGAACTCTAAAATAAATATGTACACAGTGCAAAATACGTATGTACATACGTTTATTTAGTTAGACACTCATGACTAGGGTCCGGAAATGTGTGCCTTAACGCCTGGTCGGCTCTATAAAACTCTATGATAATGAAAGTATAAACCATATTTTTTAAGTACCTTGTAATATACAAGGTACGCGTAAGTAATATACGCGTGTATTTCTTACCCGGACTACGTACGGCATTGACCCTTCCCGATAACGCGCCGGAACCCGCGTATGCGCAGTAATCCGCCATCCCGGTGCGGGAGGGCAGGATACTCTAATGAAGTTTAACACGTGTGAAGACAAACATTCCGAACCCTACACATGACACATAAAATTATTTTAAACTCGGCGTTCTACCGTCCGTCCGCTCGCATTGGGCTAACGTAAAATACTACATTTCGACAACGGAAGTCACCAATTGTGAATAAATTTACTCCCCCACCCACGGTTGTTACCAGGCACGGTATGTACGTATGTCGGGCAAAAACACACGACGAACAGCCTTAAAAATACAGTTATACTTTAATTTCATATAGTCGTACAATGTCGACCCTACACAACAGAAATATACTATGCAAAGAAATCATGTAATATTGAGAAAACTTACACACAACTACAAGTAATAATAATAAGTATGTATAATGTAAATAATATACAATATGGGACAAATAGGTAGGTATAGCAAATATTACTATTAGCTAAAAATAATTATATGTGCAAAAGAAGGCGGTGTGGAAGGAAATACGGTGTGGGATGGGCAACGTCTTGGCCACCATTGCTGGCAATAAGCAGAACCCGGCATCGAATTGTCAGGATCACTGACCTGTATTAGTATACAGGTCAGTGATCCCGACAATTCAATGCCGGGTTTTGCTTATCGCTAGCAACGGCGAATGAGCAGGCAGTAGAATAAACCCCTCTTTTTGGCGGATTTGAACAGCAGCCATTTTGTAAGTTAGTTAGCAACGCACGTGGGGCTTAGAGGCGTCTATGCGCAGAAGCGTTTTGTCGTTTAGTTTGGATTGTTAACTCTGTCGATTTTTCTTTAAAAATGTCTTGTATTATTCCCTATGCGACCATCAATATGTACCTTACTGTTCGAGAAAAAATGCTCCTTCCAGTTCCGTCATAAAAAATGGGGGTTAGCATGAAAAAAATATATTAATTACATAATAACGTTTTGTGGCCGAATTTTGTGAAAAAAATCCTTGATAATTTTATTATTTCTATCCACAATTTTATAAAAGCATTGTACCTATATCCTATAATGTAGATACTATTCATATGTATTTCATGGAGAAGCAGAGTGTTGGTCATATAACAGTACAAAAGTATATCTTTACTAAATTTATACGCTCAAATATCTGAACAAAACATGTACACATGTACCAGTCTAAATACGACGTAGCGAAGGCACTTCTAGTTTTTCTTATTTGTCGTTTTTCTACTTTTTCCTAGAGGCGAAGAATTTTTGTCTATCTGTTCTTAGAAATTCGGGAAATCAACAATGTTATTATTAAAAAAATTAAATTAAAGTTAAAATTAAAAAAAATGTTAGGCGCAGTAAACAAAAAAAAGATTGTAAGTATATTAACATTTTTGTTAAAATAAATTTTAATAAAAAAAAATATTGAAATGATGTATTCGGAATAGTAATTAAATTGATTACATTACTACTCTCGAAGGTATGATTACAGCGCCAGCGCAGCGGTATAACGCATTAAAACTTATCACCGAGAAAAAAGCCGGACATGATTGAAGTATTTAATAAACTACATTCTGAAATGGAAAACGGTTTGTTGTAATATTCAGTGTAAATTACAAATTGCGCCGTAATTACATTTGCAGCTTATTGATTAATAATTTCGTTATTTAATAATTTCTATTCGAATTAATGCCGAGGTACGAACAGCTGGATGGGAGCGGCGGAACTCCAGTGGCGTCGTAAAAGTTAAAAATAGTTAATTTTCAAGATTTTTTTTCGAATTCTGCAACATTCTGCAGCTGTCGGGACTGCATTTTCGAGCTAGCTGTCGGAACTGATAGTAAATTCAAGAAAGTACATTCTTCAAACTGGTTGGAAACATCCTAACATCGTAAAAATTAAATAATACCACTAGAAATAAAACAAATAACTTAAAAAATTAGTCTTAATTACGCTGGACTCTTAAAGAAAGTCAATAATATTGAATAGTATGAAAAATAATATTAGTCAGTACTTAATTTATAATAAATATTAGTAGGGAGTGAGACAAGCAAATACTGGTATTATACGGCATACTATTCAACGTGTTATCATTGCCGTGGATATATTTTATATGCCAAAAATGCATTAAAAGAAACAATGGATATATTAAACTCTATTTTTTTCTTATATATAAGGGACCTCCTTTGAGTGTATTCAAATATATTTTTTAAGTTATTAGTGATCTGTTTTGTTACTCAAAGTATCATTATTTTTAGCCTTTCATGCCCTTTGACCGAAGTTCCGCAAAAGTAAGTAAAAGTTCAAATTTACATAAGTTCCTATCAAATTTGGAGAAAATACTATCTTCAGACTGCCACTTCTCAGAACACTTTTTGAAAGATGTTGGCGACCCTATTTTATTAAGATCCCAATGAGTCACAAGTGTTGTTTTATAATTGTCAATTTTATTAAATTGCGGCACTCTCCCTGGCAGTGTTTTTTTATTTTTTTTTTGTTAGTAGGAATTTCTGTTTTGCTTGGATATTAGATATCGTTAGCACGAAAAAAACTTTTGAAATTGCACGATATCCAGTGGGTTGGTGATATTTCAGTTAGCCATATCTTGAAAACGACGCATGGGACCCACTTCACTTTTTAGGTGATGACTATACACCTCTTACAGAAAGGATTTATAGTGAAAAAACCGTCAACAAAGTTTGAAGAAAAAAAATTTCAAAAAAAACTGCAGAACACCCTGGGATCTCAGTAAAGCTCTGTAGAATATTTGCAGTATATTTTTTTTTCATAATCCAGAAATAAAACTACTTACTTCAAACTTTAAATGGCCATAACTTTTTGAAAAAAAAATATTTTGTAACAAATCGAAAAACCTCTCCTTATATTTGTTACTAGATTATGTTGAAAATTGTTAAAAAAATATACTGCAAATATTCAACAGAGCGTTACTGAGATCCCAGCGTGTTTTTTTTGAAAATTTTTTCGCAAACCTTGCTGACGGTTTTTTCACTATAAATCCTTTCTGTAAGAGGTGTGTAGTCATCACCTAAAAAGTGAAGTGGATCCCATGGGTTTTCAAGATATGGCTAACTGAAATATCACCAACCGCCACTGACAATATCCAATATGGTTGCCATAAGAAATAAAGAAGTTGATGATGGTTTCAGTCGAAAGTCGAAATATTAATTGAACTGAAGAATTATAACATCCCCAAAAAGTTACGTTAATATAATGTATTCATGGATTTTAAAAAATTACAGAAATAAATAAATTATAGCAAATTTTCGAACATTCATATTTTCTAGTATACAACACCATATTCTAAGCGGCGTTGATTTACTCATAAAATTGTTTATAACTTTGCCAATTTAACCATTTTCCTATCTGTTAGAGTTTCCAAAATAGCAATACATCCATCATCAATTATGAACACACTGTATATGACCTATAATCTGTCATGAAATGCTGTCGGTGTAATCCACAGACATACTAAATATATTGTTTATCCTCCTTGGACCTGCGGTTCAAATATTCAAAGATCGTGAATGCAATATTTCAAAGGAACAAAATATTTTGCAAGTAAATATTATACTTGACTTGCCCTTTAGTAAAGCCCTAAGAGCGCCGCTGAGCCTCTATCCGAATCCAATCGCAGCTGAGATAAAACACATTAACAAATTGTGTCCTAATTAGATTGGGCAGCAATCTGACGTGTTCTAGTACTAACAGGAATGGCGATCCAATTAGTTCATATCCTCGTTAGTGTATTATCTCTCTCATCCCTCGACGTTGCGGAGATGATGACGAATTTTCTGATCTTGATACCGAATTTACCGGTTACGGGCCGTGTTTTCGTATACTTTGTAATTAATTGGAAATTTCGTCTGTCGTCCGAACGAGATCTACGAGTAGGGATCAGACACCTCCGGTTAGAAATTGTCGTTGCGACATTAATGAGACAATTTATTCTTTAACATACGTATGTTTTTGTAATACAATTTTGATCCTCATTGTACCCAAACGGTTATCTAAATTAGGGACTTTTTTTCAGAAAAAAAAAACAATATACGAGGGGTGTAAATTAAGTAATGAGACTGATTTTTTTAATTTTTTTTTTATTCGAATAGAATTACAATTCAGTATTGTCTGCTTCAAAATAACTTCCTTGGGAAGCCACACAGTGCTGGAGAGGAATATTCCATTCCTCATAGCAGTGCTGGAACTCATATACTGAAATAGCATTCAGCTGGTCGGTTACAGCCGTTTGAATGTTTTCTATGATCCCAAAATGACGTCCCTTGAAGTAATTTTTCAATCTCGGGAAGAGAAAGAAGTCACAAGGACTCAAGTCAGGCGAATAAGGAGGCTAAGGAGCCATAGGAATGTTTTTACTGGCTAAAAACTCGTTTACTGAAATGGCTGTGTGACAAGGCGCATTGTCGTGATGCTACATCCAGTTGTTCTTGATTCTCACACGCATGACTCTTTTTCGAAGTTTTCAACCTCTGTAAAAGTGTTGATTTACTGTTTGGCCTGGAGGCACAAACTCTTTGTGGACAATTATCTGGGTATCAAAAAAAGCAAATCAGCATGCATTTCATCTTCGACCTGTTCATTCTTGCTTTTTTTGGGTCTCGGAGAGGTTGAAAGGTGCCATTCCATGCTTTGGCTCTTGGATTCCTGATCGTACTCAAACGCCCAAGTCTCATCACCTGTAATGACCCGTTCCATAAAATGGGGATCATTTTCAATCGATTCCAAAAAGTCAAGACACCTTTCTCTCCTGATGACCTTTTGTTTCTGCGAAAGGTTTTTTGGAACCATTTTTGCGCAGATTTTTCTCATCCCCAATTCGTTAGTCAAAATCTGATAGAACAGTGGTGTGATTCAATGATTCAAATTTAACTCTTCTCCGATCATTTTTGTCGTTAGCCGACTATCTGAATGCACAAGATCCCGTATTCTATCGACATTTTCATCGATTCTTGAAGATGAAGGCTTTCCGCTGCGAGGTTCATCTTCTATCGACTCTCTTCCTTCTAAATTCCTTAAACCACCGAAAAACCTGGGCTCTTGAAAAAACTCTGTCCCGTTGAAAACGCTGGCGTGTTGAAGTTTTGTAAAAATATCCATTGCGCTGTGTTCAAGTGTCGCAAAACCTGATAGCACACCGTTGCTCAAAATTAATGTCACTCAATTTTAAAACGCACTAGAAAAACCGGTTTTCGAAAACAATAACAAAGAACAAACAAATGACTTTAATAAGAGTTCAAACTTATACTGAAGGTGCATTACATGTTAAACTACCGCCCCCTTCCAAGTCCCGCCTCCGCAGTGTTGCTAGATCGGGCACTACGTTGCTAGTCTCATTACTTAATTTACACACCTCATATTTTATAAATATTCAGATTTCCTCATTTATTTCCTCATCATATTTTCGTATGTCATCACCGTTTATCGCGCAAGATACGAGTATACCGATGGCTTCCCTTGATCTTAGCAAATTATAAAATAGTGAGTGAACTAATTGTCATGGGATGGACAGAATGCGAATGTTTTAGTAAAGGGGAAACATATATCAAAGGAATGGGAATTCTGGAAAGGGTACGTGGTATGTATCAAAAGGCATTATGTCCCAGAAGCCACTAACTAGTAAGATTATCGCTATTGAAACTGCATACAATATACAGTAGAACGTCATTTATCCGCATTAAGACCGAGATTGTGCGGTTAACAATTTTTGAGAATAATGTTTATTTGATAGAGAAAGATACGTAAAGTTTATGTATACATATGTGCATACATATGTTGTTTCTTTTTATTTATTTATTGCTTAAAAGTTAGGCTTGTATTTTACAGAAAGCAGGGTTATGTTTGATAGAGAACTGTACTAAACTGTACAAAAGAAAATTATGTACATAAAATTATGTCGTATATAAAATGAAAAACACAACAGTTGTTTTTGGTTTGAAACCTGTGCTCTTAATTGATGTGTGGCTGATTGACGTGCGGATAAATGACGTTTGGGGAGAGTTGCCAAAGGAAATAACCAGAAATGAAATTGCTTTAATCGCTTTACTTTATCTCTTGATAGACAACAAGTTTTCCCGAGCAGGGGCGTGCCCTTTGGAAAAAAGGCACCGAAATTGTTTTTGCGATACTTCCAAAATTTAACTTTTCATAAAACACCTATTACCAAAATTGATCCCCATTAATTTTCTACAAAAAGGTCGACTACGAAAACCGTATTTAGGAATTGATAACGAACGCAAATTTTTTTTTTACTTGTTATATATTACTTTTTGTGCATAATGCTATTTACTTTAGTTTCACGGTATCTAAGGCCTTGAAACGAATGGTGTTACTTGTACGCGTACCGCCCTGTGAGGGCGATCTCGCGCCGAAGAAACCGTTTGGGAGATACTTCATGTTACTCGGGCATCAAATTCAAACCATTTAATATAGACTTCCTTTTCCACCCTTTTGCCAATATAGAGAAATATTTATGTCTCTTTAGTTAGAGACATGGCTGTTGTTTCATTTGTAGGAAAGTTTATTAAATTTGAAAAAACTATAGTAGTAAAGAGAGAGGACTGAAAACTTACAAGAATATAGTATAAAAGAAAAAAGCACAGAAAAGAGTTGTTAAGTGCCAAAATCGTACACAAGGAAAAGAAGTTCCGACAAAAACGTGAAAGGGCCAGGGACTAGCACATTACGTCACATGTACAACAATTTAATTTCAAGATAAACTGTTTATTATGTGCGAAAATGTCCGGAGTTTCTAAAAGGGAAGAAACCTATTTTAAATCGCGATACGTTCTCGTATTGGAACGCTTACTTTAAACAAAATCTTCGACCTAAAACGGAACGATTTGGCCGGCTCGATACGAATTTCTAAGAAGATTTGGTTGCCGCCAGGGTATATACCCGGAATAAAATTTCTACGATTCCATCTCGTCGACTAAACAAGTGGCCGTCAAAGATGAGGATGTTACGCCTTTGATCATGTTTGCTCCTACATTGAACTGTGGACGAGTTAATTACGTTACAGGATATTCAAGCAGGGCACACCCACAAAACTTAAAACAATTGCTCGACAGATGGTCGGATATCATAATTCTTCCGGAAAAACGGACCTAATTTTCTTTCGGGATACCGGTTATAAAATTTTGACCAAAAGTGGTATGATCCAAGCGCCAGGAAGACGTTAGATTGTTAAAGGAGGATATAATAAGAGAAGATATCAGATCGAAGTTCCGACTTGGGTCTTATCCCCACCGTGATGCTGTTCGCGATATTCCGAATCTCGTTTTTTTTGAATCCGTAATTATGAAACAAAGGGAAAAAAGAAGACTGACCATCCATTGCCATGGTTATGACAGGACACCAAAATCATTCTATCCTTACAAGTTGGTTTGGCAGCCTCTTATCCAAAATATGGTTTAGAGATCTTCAATTTTATCAGCTTTAGGTTTTTGTGCCACGATGAAGAATCCAAATGTTTGAAATATCTGCTTAATGCATCCACAAAAGGATATACCATCGATAAAGAGCAAATATCTTTATCAATTATTCCATCCTGTACTAAGAAGTACATTGAAATGAACTTACGTATAGAGGTGATTCTTCTTCATCGCGTAACCTGCACCAAATGAGACTTTCTCTACTATCTTATCCAGATATGTGAGCTACGTCAAAAGTACTTCAAAAAAGTGCACGTTTTTGATGGGTATCCTATGACCCAGCAGCTTTCGGCCGAAACTTAGAGCTCATCGACGATCCAGGCTCTGAGCTCTTGTTGTTTGATGAGTCGATGACGCAATCCACAAGACACTCTAATGATAAGAACAAACTTTTGTCCAGATGTTGAGTCAAAAACCCAAAAAAGGATTTAACAAAACAAGCTACCGAAGATGGATGTACTAATCATAAATACCGCTATTGACTTATCACAGTCCAACCCTACGTTGTTATAGTAGCTAGGACATAGACATTTTAATCATTCTGACAGGTTGGAATATCGCGACCAACATTTATTTTATGAAACCGAGAAAAACAAATAGGGCTTATTGCACCACCAGTTTGAATCTCCCATCGGAAGACAAGAAAACATTTTATTTTTACACTTTAGTGGGTTGATACAATATCTCGTTTTTTCGACAGAAAATGAAACGTAAAGGTGCCCAAAGATGAAAACGCGGCAGCCGCAGATGTTTTCAAAAACCAAGAGCACATAGGGGAAAAGGGACAGTTCGTTATCGCGCTGGAGCAACGACGATGGAAGCACTTAGAGACATTAAGGTACCAAATATTTGCAAGTATTAGCGAAAAATCGTTTTAACCTTCACTTACCACCAACTCAGCGGGCCCGTACATGCTTTCGAACTCCCCAACAAACTGTTTGGAAAAATAAAAACCATTAGACGGGGATGGAAAAATCCAAATATGGTTTGGTTCCGATTACCACTACCAGAGCCCGCCCGTCTTTTGAATACAATATCCTGCTAAAAGGATGCAAGGCGCTGGAAAGTGGGAAAGATGCCACAATCTGCACAATTGCGAGGAAAGTCACAAATGTAGAAGATGTGAGGAAAACGACTATTATGACGTCGATCTAGAGCGTCTAACGGACCGACAGCATGTTTTCTGAGATCGAGCATGAAAGTGCTGACAAAAAGAAGACAACAAAGTGCTTTTGGAAACGAAGGAAAATAAGATAGATTGAAAATTTACCGTGGATAGGCACAGGGGAAACCACGAAAAAACGCGCATTTACTCTACCGCAGGTGGTGAAACGAGTATTGTATATTTTCTGTGCATAACCCTTAGGTACATGTTGATTTCTTACTATAATCTTAATGGAAATAAAATGATGGAAACAAGTAAAAAAATCGAATTTAGATGAAGTACAAAAGATTATTCAAATTTAAGGCTAAGTATTGAAGGTAAGTTTTAGTAAAATTGTAAGGACTTTTTTGTAGAGAATTTAATGAGGATTAATTTTGGTTATAGGTGTTTTCATCGAAAAGTGAATAGTTTATGAAATATTGAAAAACGAATTTCGGTGCCTTTTTTCCAATATGAGGTGGGATTAGGGGGAAAACTTAGTATGTCTATCACGAGAAAAAGTAAAGGATTAAAGCAATTTCAGGTTTCCTGGAATTATTTCCTTATTCAACTGCTTGCCGCCTGGCCTAGTTCTACTGTAATATGTTTCGTCTTTGTCTACATGTCTTCTGAGTAAGTCTCGCACAACTATTTTGTTGCAGCTCGTCATTCCGAATATCAGCTTATATTCTTTATCGGCCGACCGCACTCGCTTTGTTTTACTCGTACATCTGGTAGACTATAAAAAATGTTGTCCTATCGAACTCATTTTGCCTCATCACCTCTCATAGTGTCATGTGATGCCCCCTATCACTGACGACACTTATTTTTTAAGATTTAGGAAGAACGTGATGAGCCAAAATGCGTTTTGAATTCGGTTTCAATATCCCAAAATTCATAGGATACACATTGTCTGGTTTATATTAATTGAGAAAACAAATTCGTGGTCCTGTAATTTATTGTTCTTTTTTTTCAGATGACACAGGTAACAAAAGTTAGTTCTTATTGAACATACTGTAACATACATATATGACGAGGGTTGGCTGTTTTCGCATTTACTATGACGATATGGCATGAAGTTTTCCGTGGATACGTATAAGTGGCAATATATTTTCCAACATTATAAAGTAATTTGGTGATTGAACACAAACACGAGAGAGGCAAATGGGCGTAATAACAGAGCTCGCTCTGACTGGTTGCTTTCTGAATACATTATTATTCAGACGATCAGAGATAGAAGTTTTCCATACCGATTTCGGCTTAGCGTGTGACGGATTTGCATGCAAATTTCTTTTCAAGTATATATTAGAGATTTAGCGTACGCGGGGTGAACCGACCCCGCAACGTTTTATTTATTCCCGTCACCAACGACTCTTAGAATTTTTCTTATGTACATTTTTAATCGCCTTAAGTCCGCACCGCCGTTCAGCTTCTGTAAGGAAACGAGGTAAAAGGAGGATTTGTTAATTCGAAAAAGATTTTCTATAATTAATTTTGTTTCTTCAAAAAAAAGTTTTTATTTTCAATAGTGTTTCCAGTGATTGAGGAACGACTGGGTTAAGACCGACTATAGTCTAACAAACAAATATTGAAATGAGACATCATCAGTCACGCTACAATCTGGCGAAAGTATTGGAAGTCGTGGTCGGCATGCATGAACAGCATGTTCGTTCTTCCACGATAGTTAAGATATTCAGTGGACGTAAGAATTTGTTCTATTTACGGATCATAAAATTTCTTGTTTTATTATCAAAACTTGTCTCACCGCCCACCCAGACCAAGCACGGCACGGCCCTATGTTCATCATGAGAACCAGTGAAGTCAAATTCCTAGGTTGAGACATGGGTATGGAACGAAACACAAGCCTCGACTACTTAAACAGAGCCGCATTCAGTAAAATCAAAACATAACTATTTAACTTATTCAAATGACACAAATATTTGTTTAATTATTAATAATATAATATGCGTTTATTTCAAATAGACAAATAAAATTCGTTAGGTTAGTCAACATTTTTTAAATTATGTACTTTAACCTTCCCAAAAAGAATTCCCAATTTTACCGCTATTCAGTAGCAACGCGATCGAAGGCACATAAACTAAATCTACTCTGGAATTACAAAAGTAAAGGAATCAGAAGACCCGACAATATGTAGTATTTATTAAATTACATTTTTACCTATTTAAAGAAAGATACGCTTCGTTCCAGGTCATGTACATATTCGATTTTGTTGTCATAGTCCACCACTACGCATGTACCCATAATATTTCGCTTTATAAAAAATAAATTGGATAAACAACGGGAGAAAACTCTACGAACGACTAAATGAACCTACGAGCCCGGTCCTTGCTTTGGATACCCACTTGGCTTCGGCGATTTGTCTGCATGTCTTGATCTAGTTGGTCTGTGGCTACAGTAAATCAAAAATAGTCACGTTAACGGACACAAGTTGCTGACGCTAAATATCAATAATATACTCCACTTAAACAAACCTTACCTATGTTTTATAAGTTTATACTCTCCACTGTCAACTGACTATATTAATATATGAACATCTGTATATGTATATTACATATATGTACATTAGGGTGGCCAAAAAAAATGGAATATTTTTTTATTCGTATGAAAATATATTAATTTATCATGTTATAAACGCCCCCTTAAAAAAATCAGCTCAAAAAAAAATTTTTTAGAGGTCGCTCAAGATTTTTAAAAATTTTCAAAATCGTCAAAAATTGAATTTTTGTTTTATTCTTTTATTTTTTTTTCCTCGTCATGTTATTATTCCTTTTATTTATCCTCGTCAAATATTAACGAACTAATTATTTTTTTATTGAATTTGACGTACAAAAGAATTGAAATAAAACACGAAACACTTAAAAAATTTCTAGACAAAATTGACTACCACATTGTAAGTACCAAATATTTATAATGTTTTAATTTATTTACTTTTTATAAATTTTTTAAGTGTCGTGTTTTATTTCTATTCTTTTGTACGTCAAATTCAATAAAAAAAATTATTAGTTCGTTAATATTTATATTTAGATTGCTCGAAAACATTTTAGGTACACTACTTTGAAAAGTAAAAAAATTATGAGTGACCGTTAGAAATTAAAATATTGATTTCAAATTTTCAGAATCGACATTTTTTTCAACCTACAAAATAATAACATGAGGAAAAAAAAATAAAATGGATTGGAAATTTTTAAAAATCTTGAGCGACCTCTAAAAAAAATTTTTTGAGCAGATTTTTTAAGGGGGAGTATCATCAGTAAGAACATCATACATTAATATTTTACCACGAGACACGAATAAAAAAAATATTCAATTTTTTTGGGCCACCCTAAATTATACATATACTGTATATGTATATTACAGTATATCGCACTTTGGCAATAAATAAAAATAGCAAAACAATAGCAAAACAATAAAGATGACTTTTGCTAACGTAATCGTAATAATTTGGAATTATCTCCTAAAAAGTGATACTATTTAGAAAAAGCATTCATGTCAAATTAAAACTGAATTTTAATTGCATGAGGCCAAAAAACACCCTATAAAAATTAAACTAGACTTTTTTTTCTGTTATATCAATTTGATTACTAGTGTTGACAAATAAAATTGTAGTTGGCCGATAGTGTCACAACTCAGCGACGTGAGGCGAGCGGGTCATTAACTTTAGTCGTTTCGCCTGACCTTCTGGCAGACTAGAATTATTATTATTATTATTAGTGTGTTCGAGGTGTTTATGTCATCGGCGTCAGTATTACATTAAATTAATAATAAAATATCACACATGCAAACGCCCAAAAAACTACCATTTCCTGACTAGGTTATTAATTTATCGTTGATTTCAAAGATTTATGGCGCGACCGTAATGTGCAGAGTTTGTAAGGAAAACTGCTGTGCATGGACAAACGTGATTATAACCGTCACATAAATAGTGTGGAACATAAAAATAAAAAAGAGGATATGCCCTTGAGAACTAAGTTTATATTCGACTTACTTTTAATGCTAAGTGCCTGTGATGTACCCCTGAATGTACTTGACAAACAACCATTTCGTGAGTTCTGGAACAAATACGTTCCAAAGATGCCGTTACCAACGTTACATAAGTATCTACTACTAACTGTACGCAGTGAATCACTAAAGTGGATTAAAAGTGCATTAATAAATACACCCCATATATTGACATTGCCAGCAAATAAAAGCTGTTATTTTACAATTCAATCCCGCGGAAGCTGTAACTATTAAGGAGAGACAGATGAAATTTCAAGATGTGTCCGTTGAAACTGAAACACTATTGTTCACTAAGTTTGTATGATGCCATACAAAAATGACAGAACAGTGCGTTGTTGTTAGCTGAGTCACTACAAATAGTGGACGAAGTAAAGCTGCCACAAGCTAAACTGCCCTGCTAAAACGAAAATTCCTATCTACATAGCTTAATCTATGTAGATAAAATGTTTCTTCTTAGCAGGGCAGTAGGTATAAGGTGTTGCAATAAATTAGCTGGTTAAAAATAAGTTCGATAGTATATTAAAGAAAGACACCGGTTTTACCAAATTAAGGCAATTTGTGATAGTGCTTCTACAGACCCGTTAAGTGAGTGCAAAGAGTATCTTAATTATGCCTGTATCACATCAGTAGATGTCGAACGCTCGTTCTCAAAATATAAGCACATATTTTCACCACAGCGAACAGACTTTCAGAAATAACTATAGAAACTTATCCGATGCTACAAAGTTTTTACGAATCTTCTCCAATTCGTGATTGTACTGTTAACCAAGCTATGTCGTCAAGCTAATTAAGAGGGTAAGTTTTATATACACATAAGGTTATAAAATGTGAATTTATTGTCATTGTTACTATATTTAATATTAGTTATTTCTGGTATTACATGTATTATAATATGATGTGTACGCCTATGTCCCGCGGCACATTTCGGCCAACTCTATTTATTACATTTTTTATATCCTGCGTTCTTTCACAATCAGCTAGATACTAGTGCTTTCTGATATAATCATTTTCCAATTTTGTAGTTTTAAAACACTATACAAAAATTGCTAATCCTGATAATTTCACCAGACTGAAGATATTATTATATAAAAAGGTTCCATTATATAAAAGATAAACCGAATGTTATTCCATAAAATTTTAAAGATGTGTTCCCATCATTTTTTTACATACTGTATATACAGGGTGCTTCAAGGTGAGTGCCCTATTATAGGGAGAAACTACAAATAATGTAGCACTGAAAATTTTGTATCTGGAGATTTTCGGGGATGCTTTATACATCTAAAATAATGACGACTTTCTGGCACATCCAATAGTAAATTTCAAAATAATTTTAAAATATAACAGAGCGAGGACATTA
The DNA here is from genome assembly GCA_029963805.1 of Aromia moschata. NCBI lineage: Eukaryota > Metazoa > Arthropoda > Insecta > Coleoptera > Cerambycidae > Aromia > Aromia moschata. Next base: position 1,091,721 of record JAPWTK010000114.1, read on the forward strand.
GATACTAAGAAGGGAGAAAATATTTAGAATCCTTAAAACATATCGACTGGCAGGCGGGCAGACAAATAGACAGATAGAAATTTATTTTTCATTCAAATTTACAATACCAACGTTTCAGAATATTTAAGATCTATGTAGGCAATAAAAAAAGAATCTCAGATGTTATGATTATACGTCTACGATATATACGGGTTTTTTTTATTAATAGTTTTCTTAAATCTTCATTTCCAATATTTTTACTTCTGTATAATTAAACTTCTAGGTTTATCCTTTAGTAAACCACGTCCGAACAAAACTACACAGTTGTAGATTTAATAATAAAATACACCAGTCTTCTCGATCCAGAACATAAAGAAAAAACATTTATAACCGTTTGCGCACAGCACAGTGATTTTCCCAGGATGAGTTCCGAACTCATTTTTTAAACATTAGACAGATTTAAATCGGGTTCCATTATCCCCTGCGAAGGAGGAACATATCACACGGAATAGGGGTGGCGCACCCCCGTCCCGACACAATATACATTTATTGCGAAACCGTGACCCAGCAAAATCCTCACTTTTTACCGACTTAAAACGTTGTTAATTCAATGATATAATTGTCCTTTCGAATAAATAAAAAACCGTTCGCACTCATAATAGAAACGTGGAGTCATCCTGGCTTCTCGCGCGCTCATTGTTCCCATGGGCGTCCGGTGAGGCGGAGTTGGGGGGTGGGGGAGAGGGCGCTCGAAATCGAACCCGTCAACCAGAAACAACGAGATAGGAAGAGATTCGGGAATGTCGACCGCTTCCTTTAGGAAATTACGGGTTGTGACGGTGGCGCCAAAATTCTGTCACGCTCATTTGTTTTCACCTATTGTTTTGTGGGACTGGTCGAAAGAGCACGCGTGTCGAGAGCATTATTTGTTGAGAAAGTACACAGTTATTGAAATTATGTAAACGACACTGTGTATCCGGCTATACTGTTCAATATTAGCATACGGAAGTTTCAATATACCAGACGTCCCAGATATTTTTTAGTCGGGAGATACTACAGTTAACCAAAAAAAAACATGTTAAAAAACTAATAAATACATACGAGGTGTGTAAATTAAGTAATACGCCACACAGCGCTGGAGACGGTTCTTCCATTCCTCATAGCAGTGCTGGAACTCATATACTGGAATAACCTTCAGCTGGTCGGTTACAGCCGTTTGAATGTTTTCTATGATCCCAAAATGAGTCTCTTGAGGTGATTTTTCAATCTTGGGAAGAGAGAAAAGGCATAAGGACTCAAGTCAGACGAATAAGGAGGCTGAGGAGCCAAAGGAATGTTTTTACTGGCTAAAAACTCGTTTACTGAAATAGCTATGTGACAAGGTGCATTGTCGTGATGCAACATCCAGTTGTTCTTAATGTTTGGTCTCACACGCATGACCCTTTTTCGAAGTTTTTCAAGAACCTTTCTGTAAAAGTGTTAAATTACTATTTGGCCTGAAGGCACAAACTCTTTGTGGACAAAGAGTTTGTTTCCCTGCCTATCAAAAAATCAAATGAGCATGCATTTGATCTTTGACTTCCTCATCTTGCTTTTTTGGGTCTTGGAGAAATTGAAGTGTATCATTGGCGCTTGGTTTCCGGGTTGTACTCAAACATCCAAATCTCATCACCAGTAATGACATGTTTCATAAAATGGGGATCATTTTCAATGTCCCTTTGTTCCCGCGAAAGGTTTTTTGGAACTATTTTTGCGCAGATTTTTCTCTTCCCCAATTCGTTAATCAAAATCTGCTGAACAGTGGTGTGATTCAAATTGAACTCTTTCCCTATCATTCTTGTCGTCAACCGACGATCTGGACGCACAAGATCTCGTATATCTCGTATTTTCATCGGTTCTTGAAGATGAAGAAGGCCTCCCGCTGAGTGGTTCATCTTCAATCGACTCTCTTCCTTCTGAGAATGCCTTAAACCACCGAAAAATCTAAAGTCTAAAGTTTGCTTCAGATTTTGCTTTCAGATAGCAACGGTTTACTATCAGGTTTTCACCTGAGGATTTTTATTTGCTCAGGTTACACCCAAAATTCATAGTTCCCATAACAGCAAGTGACTTCAGAAAACAGGGCAGAAGTTTCCACATTTATCAATACCCCATTTGTGTGTTTTAAGTAACTGAGTAATTATTTTTTGTTGTTGTTTCGTTAGGGTAATTGACTTTGTCATACCTATAATATGAATACTGTAAAAATAATGTTCAGGTCGTGGGACGGTCAACAACTTACAACAAGTAAAGATTATCCTGTAGATGACAAATACGACGCATACTGACAATGAGTGAAAAAAGTATATTTTAATACAGCCTTATAACACTGCATGTTGTTGCCAGTGTGTTGCCAGTGATATTTCTGCAGCGTCTATGTCAACTACTAGTTAAAATTATGTTTTCTATTCCTCATTTCGATGTTATGGAGTATAAATTTTGATTATCACTATTTCTTATACCCCCTAACCCCTAATATTATAAACCGCCGCCCATGTTGGCTTACATTAAAATCGATGAATTTCTAACGCTCTTAACTAATCCCCACTAAAACTGTTATATTTTCACAGGTAACGAAAGTTCTAATTACTTTAAAAATTCCAGCCTTGCTACAAACTTCTTCGAAAGCGCGTTTTTAGGCGCCTCTTAATAAATCCAGTAGGCGTCGTCGTAACTGTAAACAAACGCGCAAAAAACGTAACCCTTCTAATTGTATTAAAATTACGACTTTCATCGGATACCCACGGTAAGAAATAAAGGAATCCATTAGTGTTTTGTTTCCAAAGACCGTTTTCACGAGCACACTTCTAACGCGTTCCACGCTTTGATTTTGCTAAAGAGAAAAAAAATGTAACAATGATCTGGGAATGGCACGTCTCGCTTTGTTCACTCATAAATTGAATACAGACCAGTGGCGTGTTTAGGGTATGGATTTGGAAGAGATCAAAGAAAATATAAACTGTTTTAAAGACACTTAGTTCATATGAATGTAGCCAATTAAATTCATTTTAAAATAAATTTCACGCAATTTTTCGGTTCATTTTTTAACCACTGTATAAAAAAATAATTGGTCGATATTTATGTGCTTGACAACAACGTAAACTTCATTTCCTGCTAATTTGTACTACTGAAAATAATTTAAATACGTAATATACAAGATGAGCAAGCAACCAACGCCGAATTTTGCTAGTAACACTCTTGATGTCGGAATAGATCTGAACATGAATTATTGGGGTTCCTCATATATCCAAACGTATTAGGCAAAAATTTGATATACTGTTTTTAAACGGAAATTTTCCATTTTTTCCAATTTTATTGAGTTTGACACGAAGGAAGATAAACAAAAGTAAAGGTACATACAAGGACAAAAGCATTGTATTTTCCACCACATACTTATTCAGACAGTATTGAATAAATATGTTTTCGTTAAAAAGGATCCCGCACGTATCTCATGGAAATTTGATTTTGGTTAAATTCGCCCAATTAGAAATAGGTTGTAGTTTTTGTGATGCTGATTAAAACTCATAATTGTACTAAACTCCGAATGTAATCCGTTTGGATTGAATTATTTTTCCGTAAGAAGGAACAATAACCTTCTTTTGATCTTTCAGTCAATTTGACTCGTTACTTAATTCTTTATTGTATGATTTAATCCCTTATCGACTTCTGTTGTCGAAATAGGTTACTTCGTATAAAAATATGTTTTAGAAAAAGATGATTTAAACAAATTCATGACCTTGAAGAGAAGTTCTCAACCTCATTCACAAGATTCGGAATTTCAAATTTCGATGTAACAAGATTTGGGGATGCATTATTTAACTACTGAAAACTGGTAAACGGCTCACGTCCGGAGAATGGTAGATTAAGTATGACTTTTCTATCAGCATCACATGAACTACAATATACTTAAAATTGGTCGAATATAAGCAAAACTAAATCTCCATAAGATACGTGCGGCGTCCTTGATCTAAGTCTTCACAGGTTGGATCACTTAATAAAAATTTGTGTTGTTCAAAAATTACACAGCACCACAAAAAAAAATGAAATATATCTCTGACCAAACTTGGTGGACTACATGTTTTTGGGGTCGCTGAATCCGAATCCGAAGCTCGTTTTACCCCATTACGTCACTTTTTTTTTATTCTCAATAAGCTGCGGAAAAATGGCAAAAGACGACAAAAAATACTCTAGAACCCAATCAAACCTCATAACCAAATACTTCAATAACTTCATAGCTCTAACCCCATAGCCCTCACAATCAATAAGCACCAAGACCCCAATTAACTATATAATCTCAAACCAAAGTTGTGCAGTCATCCAAAACGGGTGTTTTAGCCATAAATGGCCAAAAAATTGTCGAAAAATCGCTTCATAAATGGTCGAGAAATGGAGGATTTCTACCAGGACAAACTGCAGGCCAGACCCCTAAAAACCCAATAACCCAATAGCCCCATGGCCCCATTTTATAAGTTAATAACTTCGAAATGCCGCACGGGAGACTGACACCATGAATCTCAGACTCATCCATGCCTAAAATTAGGTAGCTGAGCCAAAGCAAAGGCCAGAACCCCCATTAACTCATAATAACACTACGAAATTATAGTGCTTGATTCTTGTGAATCCCTTTACCTCTTAAGTTTCGGAGTTCTCCATTAACGTGAGTCATTTATTCTCTCACAGCTCGAAGTACTTCGTTAACTATAACCTCTCACGACTTCTGAATTAGCTAGAAGATTTAGTAAATACATGTTATAAGCACTATGTACATATGTATGTACGTACGTATGTATGTACGTACACATGTACGTACATAAGTATGTACGTTTGTGTGTACGCAGACTTTAACGCATTATAACTCGCGTTGTAATGATAGAGATGATTTTTTTTTTTTTTTTATTTAAATTAAAAGAAAAATAATTATATTAGTCAATTATTTTTATTTTTTATAATTTTTATAAATCAAAAAATTAGTTTTAATTTTTAAAATATATTTTTTAAAAATTTAATATTTTTTTAATATGTATTATTTTAATTTTTAAAAAAAGAAGGATAATGGGGATATTATAATTTTTCCCTATTATTTTTTTATTTTTTTATTGGTAAATAAATATTTAAAAAAAAATAAATGATTATTTAAAAATTTTTTGTTTTGAATTTATTTTATTTTTTTATTGTTATTTTTTTTTTATTTCAACTAAAAAAATTAAAATTGATTTTTAAAAATATTAATTGTACCTAAAAAGGGTATTATTTATTTAAAAACAATTTTTTATAATACAATCCAATTAATTATTATATAAAATAATAAAAATAAATTATAAAAAAAAAAATTAAAAAATTAAAAATTTTAGATATGTTTTTTTGTGATAATTATTAAATAAAAAAATAAAGAAAATTTTCAATACCCATCTAATATAATTTTTATTTTATTTTCAAATATTATTAAGATAAATATATTATTTTCTTCTTAAAATTTCAAAGTTCCCAAACCTAACCCTCCTAAAGTTATAAAATCTTATATTAAAAAAAAAAATAAATAAAAAAAGAATTAATATTATCTTAAATAATAAAATATTAACAATAATTTTTAATTATAATTTATTAAAAATTAATAATTTTAATAAAAATTTTTTTTTATTTTGTTTAATAATTTATTTTATATTATTTAGATTTGTTCTCCAATTAAAATGTAAAATAAATACCAAAGAGCTAATTTGTTTTCATAAAAAGATTATTAATTTCAATTTTATAAAATTAAAGAATTAATTTTTTTAAATGTTTTTTTTCGTTATAATTTTTTTATTTTTCACTAACCTCTCATAAGTCCCTTTTTATCCCTTATATATCTTGATTTGAACCCAAAATAAATATAATGCAATAAATTTTAGAAATCAGAAATCAAGGTACATTCAAATTAAAACGAGAAAAAAATAAGAAACGTTATACATACATAAATTAGACATTATGCTTTATATTATGTAACTGATAAAAAATTAATTACACAATTTTATTAATAAATAAAAATTTAAAAATGTAATGTTGCATAAATATTGGTGCTCGTAAGTATTCCTTACAGTTAAATTTTAGGACTCACTCGATGGATTACGGGGTAGTTAGAATTTAAAACTTAAATTTCGTTTGGCCCACCATAAGAGCATTTTTATTCATCGGATTTCGACGAAAATTAACGTGAACATTACAATTAATGTGGTTTCAAGTGCTACTGAATTTGGTCGCGATCGGACTAATAGCGTGGTATTTCGAAGTTATTAACTTAAAAAATGGGGCCATTGGGTTATTGGATTATTAGGGGTCTGGCCTGCAGTTTTCCCTGGTAGAAATCCTCCATTCTTCGACCATTTATGAAGCGATTTTTCGACAATTTTTTGGCCATTTATAGTTAAAATACCCGTTTAGGATAGGTTCACAACTTTAGTTTGAGGTTATGTGGTTAATTGGGGTCTTTGGAGCTTATTGATGTGAGGGTTATGGGATTAGAGGTATGAAGTTATTGAAGTATTGGGTCATGAGGGGTTCATGAAGGGTATTGGGTTTGATTGAGTTCTAGAGTGTTTTTTTCTCATTTTTTGCCATTTTTCCGCAGTTTATTGAGGATAAAAAAAAGTGACGTGATGGGACAAAACGGGCTTCGGATTCGGATTCAGCAACCCCAAAACAACCACGAAGTTTGGTCAGAGGTACATTTCACTTTTTTGTGTTATTTAAGCGCTTTAATGAGTTAATTAAAAGTTTGTTTTACTTTATTTTTATATAAATGCTGTTAATCACATGCTAGTCAACACTTAGATCAATTTTAATGAAAACTTAGCTAATCCTTTACTTTAATGTAAAAATCAATACAAGTGAAAAAAACTTGAAAAGCTTCATTAAAAACAAAAATATCAAAATTTTGACAAATACTAGCCGTATTTGAGAAATGATAGATTGATGATAAATAATCAATTTTCAGATCTTGTGAATCTGTTCTGACATTAAAAATTTCCGATGTTTTTCATCGGTTGTTTGTTCACCCTGTATATCACGTATTTTTTTAATAATCTCTAAATTCTTTTTTAGCGGTACAAAAGAAGGAAATAAACTTGACATTATTGCTTAGCGCATCAAAATCTATTAACTATATCTCTTCAAAATTGGGCCTAAAAATTGCATGAATGTCTACGAGCAGAATTGATGAGCGTTTTTTTTTTTTCATTTTTTAAGGTTTTCATTGAGAATAGTGTATAAAAAATCCAAAGGTTTATTTGTGGCATTATGGTAAAAACATGCTCACTGTTTTTTGAAATTTTAAATAGATATATCTTCATGTATATTAAACAAAAACGATATATTGTTCTAATTACTTGAATAATAACGTTTAAAAATTTTTAAAATTTTTATTGCCCATTTGACATTAAATGTTCTGAAACGTCAGAATTTTGAGACTATTAACGTTTAACTGAACGTAAAATTATGTCTGTGTGTCTGACTGTCTGTTCTGTTCTTTCTTGTGTACACGATAAAGAAACATATTAGTATATTAACTTTTGTTTTAATTTACTTTACCTAGTTTTGTTTGGGGATTAAACAGAGCTGAAGGTCTGTTTGACAAATAAGCCAGTCAAAGTTTAGAAACTTGTCACCACAGAAACGCTATTTGTTTTTCATTTATTTAATTCGGAACTATTGTTTTCAAATTGATATACGGATTGTTGAAAAAAATATATTTTAACTTGAGAAAAGGGCGTTTTCATTTTTAACCACCTTCAATGCTACTATAATATATTTGAACAAAAAAAAGGTTTTTGGATAAGAATAAAGAACTCATTAAAAATGGATTCCTGGTCAGAATACAAGCCGACAAGCTCGTTCTCCATTATTTGCCATTTTGGTGGCTCATATTGGTTCAGTTTGTTGGACACGCCAGAATACGACTAATCCCATTTACGCATACTAAAGGGCATATCTCCTAGGTAACAACACAGTGTTTTGTTAAATGGTTAATAAAGTTTTACTATAATACAATCCTAACTCGTTGCATTATTCGTGGAACTTCCACTGCTATACAAAAACTTTATTTTTGAGAAATTAAAAAAGTCTACAGTTTTTTGTAATCCTGTTTCTTTTATAGATTCTATCGCTTGTGGGATTGTTGTTTTTCATTTTTTCTGTCTTCAAAAAAATTGATACTGGTTCAGTATTACTCAACGGTTTTCGCTGAATATTCAGAACCTCATATCATTTCGTAAAATGCACATTGTTTATCTTCTCACGGTTTTTGCTTTGTTACGAAAGTGAAAGTATGTCACGCTTTTTTTATGTTTTTTTTATTTTTCTCTGCTAAGTTTTTTTATTATACATTTTTTATAAAGAATTCTAATCCTGGAATTAAATCGTCTGGAGGCTAGGGTAATTAGCCTCTTTTCTAAAATACAAATTGATTTTTATTATTTTTTGCGTTTTTGCGTCATTCGTAATTGATTTGTGGTAATTATGTTATTCAATTTACTTGATGATTAGTGTCTCGCTATTATTATCAGAATACACAATTAGTTATTGGTGAGTGTATGTACAGTGGCGGGTACAATGGCGGATACTCCGGGCCAAAGTTAAGGGAACAAATTTTTAAAACAACCTGTCATCACATAACCAACTATTTAGAAAGGACATAAACTGTTTTTGAGAAAACTAACAAATTAAGGAGCACATAACGTTAAAAACCGGATATATAAAAAAATGGAATTAAATCACGGCTTTCACATCCACGTAGTGTAGTGGAAGTATACTATAGTAGTTTCATGATTGTTTTATTATTAATGGCTGAATAGGCGTAAAATGTTCTTAAACGTTGAGATTTTAAGTTTAAATGAAAACATTTTCTGTCTGTTTGTCTGTTAACCTTTTTTTGTGTACACGATAACGCATTAAGATATATATTTGGAACACTTCTGTACCATGACGAGGACTAGAGCCAATTAGATTTTGAACTTAATCGGTTTAGGGGTTGGTGATTTAATTGGGATAATACACTTTTTCCTTGACTATTGGTAATTCGCAGACGAAGCAAGATATGAATTTCAAATTTGAGACACATGTACAACATAACATAGTCTACAAATGGAACTTAATGGAAGTATTTTTATCTTAATAAGGTAAGGTTAAAGGGGGTAGGTAAATATTTAAAATAGGTCAAATAAAAATTACTAACATAAATTTTAGTAATTATTAAATGAACAGAGCTCTAAAAAAATCCTATCCTTTTAGAGATTTATTTTTGTTTGGCTGATGGTATTATTTGTTGACCAACGGATGGAAGAGATCCAAAAGGGGCTATATTTTAATGTGAATTAAGGAAAATAATCATGGGACGTGTTATTTTATGATTTTGAGGTAGAAGAATCCAAACGTCTCATTAATAAGCCTCCAGATACCTCCACATTTATGTAGTATTGGAGACAGAAAATCAAAAGTCCATAGGAGGTCAAATATGTTAAAGAAACTAAATTGGTCTGCGAAGTCAAAAAAGCAAATTGGTTCACATCAAGAGGTTCAAGGAAGATTAATGACAAGAACGTGACGGTCCAATAAGACAAGAAGGACAAATAGTTATATAGGGGAATGAAGATAAATAAATGAAGGTCCAGGAGGTCAATAGGGATAGAGGTATCAACGAGGATAAAAAAGGTAAAGAGGTTTAAGAGGACAATGAAGAAAAAAACGTCATAGTCAAGGAATCCATAAAGATAAATTGATTCAGATCAAGAAGTGCAAGGAGGATGAAGGTTGAATGACAAGAAGGGGACTTGGTCTAACAGGATAAGTAGTTAAGGAAGGAGAAGAGGACAAGGAGGTGGAGGTCAAAGAGGATCAGTGAGGCAAGGAGGGTAATGAGGTTAAAGAGGACAATACAGACAAGTAAAACAAAGATAAAAAGAAGACAATTGGAGACAAAGGGCGGATAAAGAGAGGGAGAGGGAGACGAGGAGGATATAAGGAGGACAAAGGGAGGGCAAAAAATGAAGACAAATGGAGATTAAGGAGGACAATGAGGTAAAGGAGTACATACAGGAGGTTAAAAATGAAAAAAATGAGTTAAGGAGGACAAAGGGAACAAGAACACCATTATGCATTTACTCATACTTTTTCGTCTCGTAAAAAATAAATGTGATAAATAACGACTAAATAAGCCTACAAACCCGGTCCTTGCCGTGGATTTCCGCTTATATTCAACGGTTTGTCTGTGTGGCTTCGTCTAGTTGGTCTGTGTACTCAACTATTTGATAAGTCTTCTATGTAGCGAAAATTTGTCATAATTAAAAAATAAACTTGTGAAAATCAAACGATTGCTTCTGTAACATAGAAATGACAACGGATTTTCATCAAGTAAAAATCGGAGCATTTGAAAACACATATTTTTACAAACGTTTTCTTTTTCAGTATGGGTGAAAAAAGGCGTTCCCGCAGTTTAGGGAAGGAATGTATCGTTTTTTATGGGGGCGATTTTCTTCGTACGTGCCCCGAAACGAAACCAAAGTAAAACAAATTGCTTGTCAAAGTGCGCTTTCAATAATAAGTTCGTGTTGAGTTCGCATCATTCATTTTTCGATGCGGATAAGGAAATTACAACATAATTCGTCGAAAATCGATAAAATGTATTTGTATTAAAGTAAAATTATAGGTGCAACTCCCGTAGTGAGTATCAGATAACGCGAGAAAAAATATTTCACCGAAGGGAGTTAGATAGATCATCAATCATATTTTTTTCTCCAATTTATTTCGAGAGAAACGCAGACGCAACAAGAAAGAAAAAAAGAAAAGTACAATGAAGAGCGGGACTTATTTTATTAAAACGTTTTCAAATTATAGCAAGTAGTAATCAAAGCTATAAAAACAAATTAAATTCCATAAAATGGGCCCAGTTATTTAAGGTTAACCCATTATGAGTACTCCTAACCTATCATTACCGTCCTGTCTGATGGCATCACGGACCCTTCTCTCCTCCGGAATATGATATATTCTTATTTTGATGCATTTTAAAGTATTTTTATTACCTTCATATCGCAGGAAATCTCGTGCGAAATTACACAGGCCGGCCGCAGAAACGTCCATCGTTTATGATACGATTCGCACAAACCCAATTTTTCTCACTGTGAAACGACCAGATCTCACTTCGCAAAATAACCAAAACCTTTTTTAATAACCACCGTAACTACCGGCCGGCAATTAATTTATTCTTCTAATTCAACAGGTCACAAGGGCGTAGCTAGTATGGTCAAGTAAAAACCAAAATAGTCGGGGGGATTGCGCTTGCCGTTGCCTCCAATGACCTTTTTTTTGCTTTTTTGTTTAATCTGCATTGGACCCCCCCCCCCAAAGAAAAATACTGGCTACGCCCTTGACAGGTCATTCTGTCCACCCTGCGATTTATTTGACTGAAACAGTTACAAATAATACAAATAATACAGCATTTTGATATATTGGAAACTGCAATAAAAAGAAAACGGTTAAATTGACACAGTTATACACAATTTTATAAGCAACTAAACTTTTTTCTTATGGCAACCATATTGTATATTGTGCCATTTTAAAAGTATTAATTTTTCTCGTTTCAGGTTTCCTAATACTTAAGCAAACAATAAAGTCTTACTGACAAAGATATAAAAACTGTATTCAGGAAAAGTGCCGATTTTCTTTTCTGCCGTTGGCAACATCGCAATATAAAATTAAAAGGATATAACAGCACTTGTGAATCACCGGGATCTCATCTGAGGAGAAAGGAAAAAAATACTACATTTCTGAAGTACAACTAAATACAGTAAATTTAATAATAATCTAACTGAACTTAGATGTTATTAGGATATTATGTTATGAATTATTATTAGAATGTAAAAATCAAAAGAATCTAGTTAAATAAGACCGCCAACATATTTTTTAAAAAGTGTTTCGAAAGGTGACAGCCCAAATAAAATATATTCTCCAAACTCGTTAATTTGCTAATTTTATATTGCGGTATTGAGATTTGACGATATTTTCCCTGAAAACGGTTTTTATGGTTTTTTGTTAGTAGGAATTTATTTTTTGCTTAAGTATATGGTATCTTTGAAACGAGAAAAATGAGTATTTTTGGAATAGCATAACATCTAACACGCTGCCATAAGAAAAACAGAAGTTGATGATGTTTCCAGAAATTCGAAAAGTCGAAACCATAATTCGATTAAAGAACTGAAATATCCTCAAAAGGTTGTCTAAACAATGTAGTTATTCATAGATTTAAAAATACATAAAAATAAATATGGTAGGTATAGCAGATTTTCGGAAATGCAGTTTTCTAAAATATCTGAAAAAAAAAACAAAAAAAGGTGAAGAGACATTCATAAGATAGAAATAGAGACAGAGATAAGCAACGTTAAGTTACTCATAAAATTGTCAACAACTTTACTAATTTAACCGTTTTCATAACTTATAGTTTTCAAGATAGCAATACATTCATCACCAATTCTGGACACAATGTCTATATACGTTTTTCACAACACCGAAATACTACGCTATACTCAGCCTGTTTCGTCAACCACCTCAGAGTGTTTCACCTCGTCAAGAAATTATTAAAGCATTATTCAATGAGTTGGTGAAATACGTATTGTATATGTACATATGTATTTGTTTCTATACCTAAGGTTCCAATTTCACTAGAGGAAATAATTTAAAATTAGTCCTAAAACATTTCATGCTCGATCGAACTAAGTTCTAATTTTTTAACTAATTTATTGTATTTATACGCGGGTTGATTCACGATTGACCTATTATATGTTTTGAAAGAACTACAAACAATTTGTGTATCGAGGTATTTTCAGAGATTTTAATAATATAATCATTATAGTCCAGAAATGCGCTAGAACGCTGCAATGCAGTGCTCGGCACTATAAAACTCTATGATAATGAAAGTATAAACCGTATTTTTTAAGTGCCTTGTACATTATATACGCGTGTATTTCTTGCCCTAGCGTACCTACGCCACTGACCGATCCTACCCATGTGCTGGGACGCGCGTCTGCGTGGTAGTACGCCGATCCCTTGCGGAAGCGCTGGATAGTTAAATGCAGTTTCACATACGGTAAGACGGGATTTCCGAACTAATAATCATTTTTTATTACTATAATGAACGGTTCTAGAGATTTTTAATTAAAAAAAAAATATGCAATTGCAACCTCCTAGATAAATAATTTTGGTTGTGATAAAATGCAAACGTTAATATTCTTAGTCACATGAATACAAACGGCAGAGTTTAATTTTAAGTATACCATGTATCCAATTTTTTCCTTTATTGAGCTTTGTTTTATTTTTTATTTTATTTTAAAGAGCATCGTCTTTCTTATACATAGGTACTAAGGTATGTATGTATGAATGGTATATTTTCATTCTTATACAAACACATTAGTTTTTCGAGTTTTATTACATTATTTATCAAAATCGTTAAAGCAAAGGTTAGAGTACTCGTAATATTACATCAAGAGCACTAAAAAGATATATAGGATGTCCCGTTAATAATGCGACACAGCAAAACTGCAGATTTTTTAGGTAAAAATACTACGGTTCCTAGTTTCCAGTAATACTACCAATATTACTTTAGTCCAAAAGTTACAGTAACATATACAGTGTGTCTAATAATACCGGCCCACTCACCACCTAGTCGTTTAGTCGTTAGAATGAGAAGTGTAGAGTTTTGTCTTTTTCACAATCGGCCGAAGTCTGGTGTACGCATAGTGTATAGTGAGTCCAACTGTTACTTTCGAGTTTCGTAAATAACATTTTTGCATAACATTTCGTGTAATTCTAAGTATATAAAACCCCCGTGTAACTACCAATGTTCTCAACAATTTTTCGTTAACAATACTGTGCTTTTAGTTAACAGTAGTAACTGACACAGTGCATATGTACATATACAGGGTTTGTCCGGAAAGTAATGTCAGTGAATATTTTCCCGAGACTGTACGCGCCAGCCCGCGCTTTACGTGCTGGGATTGTGGTGGGGGATATGGCAACAAGATCCAACAAGCGTCAGTTGGCTACCGGTCGTTGTAGCGGTCGCATCACTCGTCCTTTGAGAGTCGTTACAGTGACCCGGTGCAAGAAAAAATGCAACGTTCGCTTGAGCAACGGATGGCGATCAAGTTTTGTGTGAAACTGGAGAAGAGTGCTGCGGAAACCATTTCAATGTTGAAGAAGGCTTTCGGCGTCGATTGTCTTTCGGACAGGCAAATTTTCCGGTGGCACAAGGCCTTCGCAGAAGGTCGGGAAGACGTCAACGACGAGAACCGCGCTGGACGGCCATCAACCTCCAGTTCCGACGACAATGTGAAACGTTTGCGTGACTTGTTGAACACTGACCGTCGTCTAAGTGTCCGTTTAATTTCCGAAACATTAGACATTACGAAAACCTTTGTTCACGAAATTGTGTCGGAGTCTTTTAGAAATGAGAAAGGTGTGCGCGAAGCTCGTGCCAAAAGTGCTAACGGACGATCAAAAAGCGAGGCGCGTCGAAACCTGCCAAGAACTTTTGGACACCTGCAAAGACAACCCCGCTTTCCTTGATGACGTCATTACCGGGAACAAAAGTTGGGCCTTTGAATACGATCCGGAGACGAAGAGGCAAAGTGCGGAATGGCACACGTCGAGCTCCCCTCGCCCCAAGAAGGCCAGGATGTCCAGGTCAAAGATCAAGACAATGCTGATTGTCTTTTTTGATTGCTTTATAACCGGAAAGTTTTACGTCGAGGTGCTGAAGCGGCTGAAACGCAGTGTGAATCGCGTCCGCCCAGACATCTCAAAATCGTGGAAGCTTCACCACGACAATGCGCCTTCGCACACCTGCTTCCTCGTGGCCGATTACCTCGTCAAGGCAGGCATCACCGTTGTTCCCCAGCCTCCCTACAGCCCCGATGTGGCCCCCCCCAGACTTTTTTCTGTTTCCGCGCCTCAAAACCCCAATGAAAGGACAGCATTTTGGGTCGGTGAAAAACATTCAGAAGGCTTACACCGACGCTTTAAAGGCGATTCCGGAAAACGACTACCGTGCGGCTTTTGATGCGTGGAAGACCCGCTGGAACCGATGTGTGGACGCAGGAAGAATGTATTTTGAAAGTTTCTAAAGATTTGTACACATAGAACCAATAAAAAACCATTTTTCAAAGCTCACTGACATTACTTTCCGGACAAACCCTATACAGTAAGGTACTTTTTTACAATTTTTAAATCTTGATTTTATTGCACCACAAAGTAATAAAAACATTTCATTTATACAAAACTGAACTAAATCGATATTTGCCATCTATATAACATATTTTAATCTTTCTGTTTTTTCTCTTTTACTTATTCGTCGTTAGAAATCGCAGATCCGGATTTCGACCTTATTAAGTGTCATCATTTCTGTTTTTGACAAGTGTATAAATTAAAGAACTTACAGTGAATAGAAGAAAATACATTGTATAAATTAAAGAATTAGCTATGTTAAATACATACTTCACATTGAAAAAGTGTGTTGTTTTGGATCCTCTTTATTCCTTCTCGTCTTGTCTTTATTCTATATCCACATCCAATTATAAAAATGCCATGTATATGTTAAACGGTATATACAAATAAATATTAGAATCGTTTTATTGAAAAGAATACTTAATTGCTTAAATAACTTAAAAATAAAACTGGACGTTTTCCACGAAACACCGAACTACTACACTTTTCTCGACGCGTGTTTCGCCAACCAAGTTGGCATCTTCAGGAGAAGATTAAAACTAAATTCTAGCCTACACATTTGCACTATTTATACCAAATTTGTTGCCACGGTTCACTGAACCGTAACTGTCTTTGTTTGTCACAGCAAACAGTGGACTGGTGTGTATCGGACCATTGTACTTGGTCGTACTACTATTACACTTAATGATTTCTAAACTTTCAAAAGCATCCAACTGTTTACTGTTTGTTACATTTCTAATTAATTTTAAATTAGTTATGTCTATCCTATGGTTGTTGTCAAAAGCGTGTTGGGCAACACAAGATTTTTCTGTTCTGCCATATTTCAAATGAGCCATGTGTTCTTTAAATCTAGTCAAAATAGATCTTTTTGATTGCCCAATATACTTTTGATCACAATATTTACAACTTATTTCGTATCTTCCTAACTTTTCGTTATTGTCGATTTTGTCTTTGGGGTTACCCAAAAGCGTCTGTAGTTTATTTTTAGAATTATAAACCAAATTGATATTAATATTTTTAAAAATGGTATCTAGTCCGTGGGTGAATTTAGGTTCATATGGTAACGAAGCAAATTTCGAATTGTCAGTATCTCTACGAAAAGTCGTGGAATTATACAGGGTTCTCTTAAATTTATGCTTCCTTATTAACTTATCTATTAAATGGACTGAGTAGCCGTTATTCTTAGCTATATTCTTAATTAATTGTTTCTCATGTTCAAATCTCTCTTTACTGAGGGGGAAATTTAACAAACCGTGAATTAGAAAATTAAAACTTGCCATTTTATGTTGAAAAGGGTGGTGTGAATCGTGGGGAATATATCTAAGAGTCTTCTTCCTATATACATCAAACTCTAATTTATTTTCACTATTTCTAATAACTAATACATCTAAAAATGATAGCTGTTCATTGTGTTCCATTTCATATTAAATTTTATGGTAGGGAAACGGTTATTTAATTTAGCAACAAAATTATCTAAACTAATTGCTTTTGTATCAAATACCGCGAAGATATCGTCCACATACCTGAACCAAACTCTAGGGAAATACTCGAATTTATCTTTTACTTCTGTCTCAAATTTACTCAAAAAGTACCCACTCCAGGAACTTAAAAAAGGCAATTAACTTGTTCCATCTTTAGAAAAAAAACTGAATCGCACTGGAACGTGTAAAACAATTTTTTGTTCTAAAAAAATACCCCAACAAAAGTCATATTGATTCATCCCCAGATAGTACCTTCGGCAGAAATTATATATAATTATACTCTTAGCCGGACTCTTATTTGGACGATTTTATTATGAAAAAAAAAAGATAAAAACAAAAATAGAGCTCACATCTGGCTCGGAAAGATAAGCGATCTTCCATTCGTCGTGTTAGTCGCATTAAATTTTATTATAGATCCACTTTAATAATTTGAGAGCAAGACTATTTTATAAATATCGGGTTTTTTGCGTCGGATGGGTTTTAAGCCTTTAAATGTTATACCTGAAGGGCATAATGACAGGTTATTTGTAGATTTAATAATGATAGGCATTGACGGGGATCGGTGAAATGGAATTATTATTATTTAACAAGCTCTGTTATCGGAAATGATTTTATTGCTGCCAAGAATTTGAATATGGAACATTTATGCTAACGTTTATTTTCTTATTCAGGAGCAATTACATACGACTATAATCAATAATAAAATCGATATTATTTAACAAAAATATCAGCTGCTTTATACAGCGTGTCCCATTATTAAGAGGAAAAAGTGAATTTATAGATTCCTTATGTAAAAATATTACGATTTAACCAAACTTATCTTAAGTCCACAAGTTAATGGTAACCAAGATACATGGTGTCAAAGTTATAATTTTATTTTCGATTTATGTATATAACTTCTTTAAAAAAAAAACGTATTTTTTAAATTTATTATAAAAAAACATTCTTTTTTCTCAAAAAGAAAAACATAAAGACCATGTATCTTGGTTAATAATAACTTTTGGATTAATATAAGTTTGGTTAAATCGTAATATTTTTACCCAAAGAATCTCCAGTTGCGCATTTTTTTTCTAAAATTATGAATTACATGAAAGTTAACTAAAGATGTGTAAAAACGCGAGAGTTTTTATGTTCACATAATGATTACAAGGGAAAAAATATTACTTACCCTATAGTAATTTAATATTTAGTAGGCTCGTTTTGAGAGAACGATTTTTTTTATTTTTTGCAAACTTCATTTTTTAATGTAGTTACCTACTAGTACTCTTTGTTCAGGATATGAAAATGTCAGGTAAAATGTGCAGATTCGATCAAATTAGCTTCACTTCGGACTGTTGTGTTGTCTAACAAAAAGTCGTACTACCAGATGTAGTGTCTGCTATGTGCCTTAAAAATGTATTGGGCAAAATTGAGTACAGAATTAATTTACAGATGATTTTAAACTTTAAACGATGCGAATTATACTATGTGCTTATGTAATGTTATTTTTCGTAAAAAATATTATTGATACAGGGTGTCCCGCTGAAACTGCTTCTATTCATCTCCGGCAGGGATGTATGGAATTTTTTAAAAGACTGTCTGCCACACTCTTATTTTTCAACTAAATTCAAATTTAATTTTTTTAAAACATAGCTGACAAGTTTCCATTAAACGATGCATAGGGAAAAATAAGAACAAAGTAATCAGGTGCGAAAAATTACGTCAGTTAGATGGCGCCCGTTTTTGTACTAGTGCCCCTAGGCACTCCTGTACACGGCGGGAGAAATTGTCTATACTCCTTTGAAGCATTTCACGTGGAACCCTTCGAATTTCTCGGGTGATTGTTTCTGAAAGAACTTCAAGTGTACGTGGTTTGTTTATGTATACTCGAGATTTAAGGTAGCCCCATAAAAAATAGTCACAAGGTGACAGGTCTGGAGACCGAAGAGGCCACTCCACATCTCCACTCAACGAAATCAAACGTCCTGGGAAATGTACCCTTAAGAAAAGCCATTGCTGCTCTGGATGTACTGGTATGGCAAGTTACGCCATCTTGTTGAAACCATACAATATTGAGGTTAATGCGTCGTCTTCTCAATTGCGGTAGAAAAAAATCATGTAACATCGCTAGGTAGCAATCTGTGTCTGTAAACATTGTGCGTCCGTTTTCACAAAAAAAGTAAGGGCCAATAATAAAGTTTCGGATAATGCCACACCAAACAGTAGCTCTCTCACTGTGCAGTGGCTGTTGAAGTTCCTTGTAAAAAACATGCGATGAGCTGTAGTCCACGACTCCATGGTAACTAAAATGGCATCTGCTAACGAGTAGATACTATCTATTCGGAAAACATTAGGTTCATCCCACCTCACGTGACAGGCTCTTCAAAAATTCCATACCTCCCTGCCGAACCCTGTACTTAATCCTTAACTCGAAGCAAAGCTACTTTATTGTAAACCCAGGATACAGTTGCCCGCGAAGTGCGCACAACGAACGTAGTGCGATGTGGAACGACCATACCCGACAGATGTTACGCGGGTGTTACAAGCGAAATTTACAATCGGCGACAGAAGCATTTCAAGCAAGTAAAGTATAATTTACCTGTCTCATATTTATTAAGCTAACATATACGACTACATTTAAAGATGTATTCACTTAAATGACCTAATATATTCATAAAATCTGAACAGTATAATCTACTAATTCTACTTTACCTGTTCTTATAAAAGGTTTTGTAATTCAAAATTAAAATAAATAAATTTATCTATTGCAGATTAAGAAATTAATATTAAAAGTACGTTATACTGACTGTATTAAGTATGCCTTTTTTGTAACAGTTAATAACCCTCCCGAAACTATCTAACTTTTTTGTTACCTTATTTTGTGTTCTACATATAATATAATAAAACATTTGTTTGTCTTTTTATTTTATGAACAAAATAACAGTAACTGTATGCTATACCGACTCCAATAATGTAAAATTTATAAACTTCTCAGGTTAAAGGTTAATGGCATTTCTTAAATATTAGCTCTGGATTTGAAAAGCTCCTCCGAATAAGACAAAAATATCCTAATATACTAGTATTAGATATTAGATAGTGACAATCATACGAATTTGATATATTTTTATACATTACACAAGTAATGTATCGCAACATACACGCAGATATACCCACAAATCAGTGGCAGCTGGTGGAATTTGAAATTCTCATATTTTTGTAAGGAAGCATGTGATCATCATTCTTATCATATTTTAGGGAATGATTACTAGACGCCGGATGATTACTAAGTAGAAGGCTACTAGTAAAGAAAGTATAATATCAACAAAACCTCAAACGAGATTTATAAAAAAAAGAATAAAAGAAACGTGTGCCCCAATATTGCAATATATTTTTTTTCACTATTATCAAATGAATATAAAAACTTGTTATTCCTGTGTTTAATATACAACTATTGTAAAGTCTAAAAATGCTGGAGTTAAATAACTACATTTAATTTGACAGATCTCGAAATTTTGAAAAATCACAAGTGTAAAAGACTTTATATTTGCTTAGTGAGTATGAAAAAATATATTCAAACCGTGTCCAAGATCGTCGGGTGGGGTCCACATTTTCTAAAAATTCTCAAAAGTTCGTTTTAAGTTTTATTGGTACTGTGGCCTTCTACTTAGGTCTAGTAATTACGGCCTAAAATATGATGTAGGCCCCACGCTTCGTTATTAAAACACGAGAACTGCAAGTTCCATAAGCCGCCACTGCCACTGCCAAAAACAAATAATGAATAAGGGGTTCTCCAGATTGTACTTCTTGAAGCGTTTATGGCTGCAGCTACTTTATTTAATTTCTAAAAAGATCCTTCGGCTTTCGAAAGTGTGTTTTAACGAACATTTTTAGCCCTCATACCCTGGATTTGATTGCCTCAATTTTTGGACAGGGGGGTCCAACTGATGTCGAACGTACCGTGGGACGCCAAATAATTTTTTTCTGATCTCAACATCGCTTTCAACGACCTTGGAAACCTCCGAGTAGGGGTTTTAAAGATAATTGAATTTTTGAGTTTTTGGAAGATTATTTCAGTAAATCGAATAAATATATCTTTATTATTTTTTTTAACTTTATTATGAATTATAGAACCGTAAGAGTAGGTTTTAAGAGGCCAATTCGGCTTTCAAAAGTTTATGTTTTAAAGAAGGTCTTGAGCTCTCACAGCACACTCGATTTACTTAACTACAACAAACTGTAACTAAACGAACCAACTTATGGCCACGACAAAATGTGCACTGGAAGTCAAAATTTGTAAAATAGTCCTATACTAAAATTAATCTTATTAGAAGCCTGAACATAGACGAAATATCGTCTATTACAAAGTATTCAACTGAGTTGTATGTTGCATCTGTGCAGCAAACAGAAACAGAAACAGAAGTCTAGTACAAAACGTATTATGGATAAATCTGCTAATCAAATATTGTAATTTAGTACACTAACGTGCTTTCTAAGAAATATTTCTTGCATTACATTTATTATTGAATGTGTTTATTGCATTATAATTATGTATTTTTTTTAATTTTGGTTTAATTTCACAACAAGAAATTTTTAATCTAGACTTATTGGTACTCTCCTAGATTACAAATGACCTTTCATTTAGCATTTAAATGCTCCAACAATGTCCGGACCAACCCACCTAAAACACATTCGCCCCAATCAATAATTTTCTCCTCATCAATATCGATGCGATGTTCACTCAATCCTAACATTAATATTTGTTCCCCGGTAATCAGACTTGATCAATATTAATTATTGCCCATTTTGATGGATACCTACACAACCTGATTGGTCGGGGAGATAGAACAGTGAAGACCGTAGCACTATATATTATATACTGTCACTTACGTTAAAAAAAATTAGGATAATAATCGCAATGGAGATTGGATTGATGTGACGTTATTCGTTTTGTAGGAGGAATGTTATGTTCTACAGTTTGTTGCACATAGTTCTTACTAGCATAACAGTTAAAGAAATGGACTTGCAAAATACATATATTTCAGCTCAACAAAAAAAAATACCAAGAAAGGATCGTCTGGTGTTTAACCCAAAAAGTTTATCATTATTTCTGATTAAAAACAAAACTCTTCTTGTTAAAAACCCATGATATGTCCAAAAGATTTGGTGACGATCGTCCAACATGGTAAGCCAAAGGAAGCGAGCTTTTACAAAAGTGAGGTTGAGGAGGTCAACGTTGTTGATGAGGTCAAAGTTTCTATACCTAAACCCTCAAATCTAAATCTAAAAACGCCTTCCCTCAAAACCCCTCAACCCACCCCCCAACTTCTCAATTTATTGGTGAAAATATATACGATTTTTATATTTGTTATAGTTTATTCGTGTATCATGTTCGAAGAGAATACATCGAAGAGGTTTGAAATGATCTACAGACAAAGAGAAAGTGTTTTACCCTCATTTATCCACTAACTCCTTAACCAATTCACCACCAACTCATAACCTAATCATCTCCAGATCTCGTTATAATACACAAGGGTAACAATTTTTTCAGTTTGATATATTAAAGCATTCTCTAGTTATCGTATACACAAAAACGGTTAATTGATGGAGACGGACTGAGAGATATTTCCGCTCAAACATAAAATCTCAACATTTCAGAACATATTTGGGTAATTTTTGTAATGCTTAAGCGGTGATGTATTTCCTCTCCACTATATGAATATGGAACTAACTAATTAAAAATTATGAATAAAAATTAAAAGATATGAAGTAAAATAAAGAAAATATGAAGCAACAATAAATTGAAGAAAATGAGCACCTTGCGAAAGAAATACTGATATAAATGCATATACAAGGTGTCCCGAAATTAATGGGACACAGAGGGAGACCAGATTCCTTACATTAAAATAGTACGATATAGCTAAACTTACCTTAGTCCATTTGTGGATAATACAAAAGTTACAGGGCGTTTAAGTTCGGGGGTTTTCTTGCACGAGAAAAACGAATCCGTACTTAACTTTGCTACAGACGCTAGAGGGCGCTACAAAATGTAGTCTTGGCATATAAAAATTGATTATAACTTTTTTTCTCAGTATATGAACGAAAGTATTAATACAAAAATATTATTCTCTTATATATTTTACAGACATAATAGGTATACCCTGGTTTTATGTCGATAAAGTTTTCGATAAATTTACTGTTTTTCCATTGGATGCTATTTAATTTTCAAGATAAAAATTTGTACTTATTCTCTTGCAAAAAGTTTAAATATACGTGCCGGTTTTATTAGAATACTCGTGTTACACTTTTTTTATCAAGATACCTCATAAATATGTTTATATGAGTTAATTTAAGAAGAAATAAAATAATTGTTATTGTAATGGAAACTACAGCTAAATATTATTAATAACGTAAATTAATTACATTTAGCTGGCTACATTAAATTCTCAACGTTTACATTAATACACGATTTTATACGTTTGATAAACGATTGTCTAATATTAAATAGTGCTTTTTCATTTCTTATTAAATTGTTGGCATTTAAAATTTGGGCTCCATGAGGGCCATGGAAACATTCTACCACGACCTATCCACCATCGGGGAAATTGCGCGTTAAGGTAGTTTCACACCTATACAGAAAATTAACATGAGCACCGTCTTGCATAAATAGCATGTTCTGTCTCACTGTAAATCATCAAGAAGTTCTGGAAAATAATGTTGTAAGAAATGTAAGTAAGAACGGCCATTCGGATTAACTGACAATTGAGGAGCTTGCTGCAAGAACGATGCAGGTCTATTTTCAACGCGTGACGAGGTTAGCTGCTTATAATTTCGATACAAATATTAGACGTTATTTAACGCAAATTCGACGCAGTTCAACATATGTCAGTATGTATACTCCTCCATGCACTGAGATGTGTGGAATTTGCGTTAAATAACGCCTAATATTTTTATCGAAATTATAAGCAGCTAATTTCGTCACGCGTTGAAAATGGAGCTGCATCGTTCTTGCAGCAGGGTCCTCATTTCAACAAGGCCCATCACGTGATTTCCAACAATAACACACCAAATGTTTATTTTAAATTCATGTTGAAAATGACGATCTTTTAATATATGCGGGTTATCATTTTCTCAAACATCTTTATTTCTGAAGCTGAAAACGCCTCGACGAGTAAATGTGGCTTCGTCTGTAAAGAGCATCTTGCTTAAAAAGTTTGAATCATCATTATGTCGGTCTAAGAATCGAAGACAATATACATGCTGTCTCATATCATCATAAAAAACGCCGCGAGCCATAACTCCGTTATTTGTAGCCTGATGTTAAAAAACAAAAAAACAGATGAAATGGCTCTAAATGAACTATAAGGGAGATTATTGCAGTATTTTTCAACTTTTTCTGAAACGCGATAGTCAATTTTTTTTTTTTCAAATGGCAAGATAGGATTTTTTTTGTAAATTACCTACTATGCAAATTTGTTTTCTGAATCCAACGATGTATAACAAATTGACTTTTGTGAAACATTTTTTTTTCTGCTAAGCTTATTTCACCAAAAATAACCTAATGCAGAAATGACATAAAGTAGAATGCGAAAAAAAGACTGGGACGCGGACGATGAAATGACATGTATTTGCTTTGTTGTATTATTTTTTGTTTTCCACGGCATACTTGATTAGATTAGTCAAACTACGTTTGGTATCAGTTAGCCGATAGGATGCCGATTGCGATAATGACAAACATTTTGGCACTTTTTCTGCAATAAATGTTTCACAAAAGTCAATTTGTTATACATCGTTGGATTCAGAAAACAAAGCATGATAATTTACAAAAATATCCTATATTGCCATTTGAAAAAAAAGTTGACTATCGCGTTTCAAAGAAAAAAAAAAGTTGAAAAACACTCAAGTAGTCTCACAAAGTAGTCTCACTTATAGTTCCTTTAGAGCCATCTCATCTGGTTTTTTGTTTTTTAACATCAGGCTACAAATAACGGAGTTATGACTCGCGGCGTTTTTTATCAGACAGCCTGTATATAACGCCCTGTAACTTTTTTATTTTCCACAAATGAACTAATTTAGGTTTGGCTATATCCCACTATTTTGATGTACGGAATCTAGTCTTGCTCTGTGTCCCATTAATTTCAGGACACCCTGTATACCAAAAATTGGGAGATTTTTTGGAGTTAAATACGTTTTAAAAAAAATTACATGTCCTGTATTAACAACTTTTATGAAAACAAGATTATATGCAAGTAATAAATTTTGATTCTCGTATTGGGTCTTACTTAGGGGCGGTTTTCTGTAAGTCTATCATAACATCATTCTGTAGACTAGTTCACGCAGATGTTTCGTACCCTCTACGCATGTTTCTATAATGTATCATCCGATTCGATGACTATTTCGCCTTTATCGCAATACCACCACGCAAATTAACACACTCGATCGGAAACACACCGTATTAACCCCCTCTCACCCTGTCTGATTTATGTGCAGTTCGTAACACATCCGAATAGACGCTCGACGACTCACACCGATGCCCTAGGAAGTAACCGGCTTGTTTTAGGGCTTTTGGCAGGGCACGATGATCAGCGGAGTTCGTACGGGGGTCCAGGAGGGTTTAGATGTTCAGATGTCTCCCCCAGAGGGGTGCAAAAATATGGACTCTATAATATAAATATACTCGTAGCATAAAGCAGTGGAAAGTTATGAAAAGGTGAATTTCTATTTTATACCAGCATTTCGTATAGGTATTATAATAGTTATCTCTAAGAAAAATTAAGTTATTGCAAAAAAGCACAAGATACAAAAAATGCTTAGCAAGCATTTTTCAAGGTCTGATGATATTCAAAAAATATCTCTCTTTAATTAAAATAAAAATCGATTAGATTGAAATAAGAAACATAATTGACACTGGTGGAAATCATGGACAAATCCCAGCATTCCTCAAGACAGGTGCCAATACAATTCTTGTGCTACTCGAACTCATCGATAATGAACCGAGTGTTTGGTTTTTAGGCTGTAATCTCAAATACAATGATATACCTGGTTACATTAAGCTGAGACATTAAGCTGACAGTCCAAAAACAAATACCGGAATCACTGTATACCGGTAGTCTTCAATTCTTGGATGGAAGGGATAACTGTGCCTAATATAACCGATGATATAGTTGGAAAAGAGTTTTCTTTTTCTCACTGAATTTCGAGATATGGAGAGCCAAGGACTATAATACTGATCAATTTAGATTTGGTAACTTCAAAAAATTAACATTATTAATATTGTTAATTATTTATACCACATGTTATTGTTAATATTATTAATACAATAACATGTGGTATCAAGATGCAACATACAGCCTATCCATCCACAGTTCAAGGGGAAATAGAATGTTTACACAGACCTTTAAAGTCAGCAATAAAACATAAAAGTATTATAACAATTTGAAGTGGTGTGAAACTTTACCAGGAAGAGCAGTATTTAAGGAAGATTTAAACAGTTCTGTTGCACAAATGATGTAAGAAAAATGTGTTTTTTATATATTTTCTTATGTACCAAATAGTAAGAGTACACTAGTTAACCCTTTGTGGGCAGCAAGTAGAAAAAAAAACAATTTAAAATTCTGATTTTAGACATTGTTGCATATAGGTAATTAACTAACAAGAAAATATTTTTTTCAAAATTTTATTCAAATTAGTTTTTTCAAAAAAATGTGGTATGCCAGATATACCACTAAGCAATAAATAAAGCAAAAAAGTTAATTTGTTTTATGAGAATTTTGAAAACATGACTTAATGTCCGAAAGACATAGAGCCACTCCACATGTTGAGCAGGACCATTTTGACCTCCTCTGGTGGTTTCTTGTGCTGCACAAGCCGATATTCTATATGTTCCATAAACAGGCATGTGCAACTACTGGTCCACCCTTTGTTCAATTGGGATTATTCTCTTGTAATTGTTGACCGGTTTCTTCGGTTCCAAACTTGCCCTTGTTGTTCTCGTTTCATTAATATTTTTACCAGCACCTATTAATCCCGCAACCACAGCTAAGCGAAAATCTTTCAAGCTCAATCCTGTGCTACCTCCACACCTCTCTTGATAAATAATTGACGCATTGACCACTGCGACATCGATAAAATGCCAGATAATTCGTGGCCACCATTCATCGAGATTTTCTAAATCTGTATATCGCCCGCGACTTCTTCCTAAACAGGAAAACAATATATAATAAAACATCGTAAAACAAGAAAAAAACGCATCGTTGACGCTTTGTGGTGTATTTGATATACCACAAAATAAACATTGTTCAACGACATGCTATCAAATATCTAATAATTTCAGTGCACTTATCACTTACAAATATGATCATTTTACCATAAAATTGTACTTACTCGCCATATTTTTGGGAATTTTTAATAATATAACATTGCACAATCTAGTCACCATAAGTGACAGTCACATGTAAATAGACACCCGCTTAAATCAGCACTGTTGTCGCCAATTGTAAGTTTTACTACTAAGTGCTAGGTGGCACACCAATAATAAAAAGTTTGGCACCAGCGGTACGCACGACATACCCCTAAGCAACTAGGAAAGAATTTTTGAAATTGTGGTACGTTCCATGTACCACAAAGCTCGAAAGGGTTAAGAGTCTGAATAAATGATGAAGAAACGTTTTTATACATAAGATCTAAAATTCTCCACACATTTATTTGTGAGAGTGAACTGAGTAAGGAAATCTCTTGAACCAGCATACAATGGACCATTTTTGAGAACAACATGCCGACAATATTTTGCGTTTGATGAATCACAAAATGAAATTGCGATAAACACTGTTTTTCACTATCTTTGAGGTTATGCTACACCAGGCCAAACAGTCCGAAAAGAAACAATTCATTTAAGCACAAAAGAGTAGTGTGTTCTAATGTTGTTGGAGTTGCTCAAAATGAATTTTCAGTCTGTTAAATCTCATCAGTTTTTCTCTAACCTCAAAAAATTATCTAAAATTTTCGGACCTCCGGATTTCCACCGGATATCCAATTAGGCGGATAGTGCAGTCATGTTTTTAAGTCGCTGAATTCGAATACAAAGTCGGTTTATTCCAAGAGTTCGTGGTTTATTATGGTTTTATACGGACCACTGCCCCTGGAAAGGGTTAATAGCACAAACATGTGATGAAGTCCTCTATAGTGAGTATGATTTGAAAATTACGAAAACTTCTTTATTAAAAACATTACATTAAATTGTCCAATTTATGTCCATATTTTCTAAATAGGTTGTGTAGGATTTGACAAATTGTTTCATTTCGTAATTCCTACATTTTTTTAATTCCCCCTCCGTATTGGATCAGCGATTTTAAATTTTGTAATTCGGACTTTAGATTCGTGATGAGCAAAAACCAAAAACCTGAAAAAAAAGCCAGTGAAAAATTATATGTTTGTAATTTGCTTCTCCTCTTTCTAAGTTTTCGCCTGAAGCTACTCAATTTCAGAATATCTAAAATATACGTCAAACCACTGAAATTCAACAGTCGATTTCTAAGAGAGAAATAAAGATATCCAGACGATTCAATGGAATTTTGAAAGGGAAGAACAGTACTTTCAGACGCCGTAACGAGTTTTTTAGAGAAAAATTTCTTCGTCGTGTAATATACCTCAAAATAGCTCAAGTGGATTTCTCTTAAAGTGGATCTTGAAGACCTGACATAATGGTGCAATTCTGAGGTACAAATCCGATTCAACGCCTCAAAAACATTCGAGAAAGTGTAGTCTGGTTTGTGGTTTAGAAGTTCAGTAAATTTTTGGGCCTGTGTAGTAAATGCATTAGCAGAAATGCATTATAGCAGAACATATTTTTGCCGTAAAAAATAGATATTAAACAAAATAAATAATTACGGTTATCATTCACACTACCATGTGTGTGCCTAAGTTTCGTCATTTTTAACGAAATTGTGGCAGCCTTCAGCAGGAAAACGAAACTAAAACACGCCACTGGCGATGTTTGTGCGTAACATAGTTATTTAATAAGTTTTCACCTACGCAGCCTTATAATTCAGCCGGGCTGAAAGGAAATTACAGACCTTCCCGGCGAATTCTAAATCATTCCTTAAGAGAGAAAACGGAAAGGTCTACGCCGCAAGAACAAGAATAACGACTCATTCATAACGCATAATTAATTAAATTCTAATTGCAGCCGGGGCCCGTTTTAAACTTTGCCGTTTTGTGAGCGGCGAGGAGCTGCCGCCGCCGCCGCCACCGCCGGGGACATTCATCATTCGGGGTTTGACAAAGAGAGACGTTAATCGTCGCCACCCTCGAAACGGGAACACCTCACCTTTTGTTCGTGATTAGATACATAAAACGTCAATAAGGTCGAAATATTCTCGACGAATTTATGGCTAATTGCCCACCTAATGCTTTTTAGGAATTGATCCATCGGGCGCTGCAGATAATGAACGGCTTGCGGCAGATGGTAGGGTAAGTTTGGCAGAGTACAGTACACGAAAAAACTGAACTAACACCAATATTTCATTGGAAACTAGAGTTATTTGTAACCTCAGTCTTCTTCAAAAAGATCGCAATTATTTCCAAATAATTATTTCAATATTTAGCTGAAGTTTAAGGCCTTGTAGGTGTAAGATATTTTTGAAAACAGTACACAGAAAATTTCTTTGAATTAAGGATCGTTTATTTGTAATGTATTCCACTTAAATAAAAATAAATCTTTTGTAGCCAAAAAAATTGGTCAATTTACATATATCAAGTAAATCATACTTTTGAGGCATTTGTTGTCGTATTACTTTCAACCCCTTACCCCCTGGGCACCTACCCCTAAAATTTTAAGTGGCAACCCCTATTTCTTTTGCCATTTTTGAGATTCTTGTACAATTCTAGATAAGTCCCATATTTCTTTTTTGTCAAAATTTTTGTCAAAAATTGGTAGTTAACCTCATGAATGTGTGGAAAGTATTTAATTTCTGAATTTTTTATTTAAAAATGATGCACTTTTTTACAAAAAATTGTCAAGAATAAAACGTTCTTAAAATCACTCAAAGAATGCGCTGGAATTTTCAAAATTACTCGACAAAAATTTGACCAAAATTTTAACAAAAAAAGAAATATGGGACATCTAGAATTGTACAAGAAACTCAAAAATGGCAAAAGAAATAGGGTTGCCATTTAAAATTATAGGAGTAGGTGCTTTGGGGGTTAGGGGAGTTGAAAGTAATACGACAAAAAATGCCTCAAAAGCTGTCCCCCTTGATATGTAAATTGACGTGTTTCGGCAAATTTTGATACTGTCATTAGTTTAGGCAATATTAAATGCTGTTCGTTTTCAAATTGACACCACGTATAGTTTCAATATATTTTTATACTACTGCGAAACATTCTTTCTACTGTTGAATAGTTTCCTTCATGATAAATAACACTAAGGAGAATACTATTGATGATGTAAGTTGATATGTAAGTATATTAGAAATTACAAAAAATAATTATTGTGCATATTTTATGTATGTTAAAAGAAACGGGCAACTTAAAGATAAATAACTCCCAACAGCAGCGTTCAGAGTTCAGATGTATTCACAACAACCGATGTTCAGCTATGGAAATTCGGGTTAGTTAGCGAAACAACCGAACAAAACGAATACAAATAATTTAATGGGGTATTAGACATGGATGGAGGCGTCCCTAACTTGAAGTGGCCGATGTGTATTCAGAAAGCAATGAATTGAGTACTAAGTATTCAATCCGGAAACCGCCAGAAGTGTTAAGCTTCCATTTAGACTAAGTCTGATTCCATTATCTGCCCCTCGAAGATTTCACCCTTTACTTCTTAGTCTTCGAGCGGTCAGGGCCGAAGCAGAATTCGAAGGGTTGACGGGTCGGATTAGCCCATTTTCACTTAGATTAATCGATATACAGATTGACAAGTAGGATGAGGCAGTTTTTTATACGTCAAGATAAATATTTTTGGAAGGATATTGAAGAAGCAAACTATTACACAATTATTCATTAAAATTGAGGTTTTTATTATTTATATTAATTGTAATAGTATTTTTAACTCTTTCAATAGTAAGAGCTTTAAAATTTTGATCATAACAACAGATAAATAATTTCCTTGGATACAACTACTTGGCTCGAGTAGCATAACCACGGGGGGCGGAGGTAATATGAGATATATAATCCCTCATCCCCCTCCGAATTATGAGCAATAACTTTTTACACAAGGAAATGCTAACTGGTATAGAAGAAGTTATTGGTAAAAATATTTAGTATAAGTACATTATATCCCCATATATCAGTTTTGGCTACGCCACTGGGCACCATTTTATTTTGTTATTAAATAAGTTTAATTAATATACCTATTAATTCAGCATATATTAATTCCTATGTAATTAATAATTCCAAATGCTGGTCGTATATAAACTAAAAAGATGATAAAAACATTTTATAAAATTTGTGCTTCGCATTATGACAAATATGTTGTTATAAAATGAAAGTATTTTTTAACATATCTAACACAGACTTATCAATGAACTCTTTCCCAAAGCGGTGGAATGGATTTAAAGAAATTATACCACTCATGTTTTCTAAAGAATAATTATATTACATGTGTATTACTTTTTCATCCTCTTTCAGGTTATATTTTATTTCATAGTTTGATAATAATCGAGTCCAAAACCGAATTCATATATTCACCTAGTGAAATTCTAATGAATTTATAATTTATGACATCATTTTATAAGCACAAAAAAAATATATACGCAATTTTATATTCATCTATAAAATTGTGTATATACATCTTGTGTCTTTTATCTATATGCAAATCCATAAAACCTTATTTTTCGAGATAATCGATTAAACTTTTTTTATTTAAAGAGCATCGAAAACAGCTTTTTCTGATTCTACCGTCGCTTTTAAGATTCATCCCCAAGGCCCGATACGATTTTTTTATACCCCCGAAATTTAATATAACCAATTAGCGATTTTTTATTTAAACTCTGAATCCATAGCGTTAATAAGGACTCCAAAAATCCCACATACGAAATTTGAACAAAAAATATACAAGATGTTTTTTCTATACGATCTCAAAGTTGAGTAAAATATCGAATTTGAGAGTCGCTAGACGAGTCAAGCAGTGGCGGCCGGTGGAATGTAACATGCTCGTATTTCCGTAAGGAGGCATAGGGCCCACACCATATTTTAGGGGATGACCTAAATCTACTAGACCTAAGTAGAAGGCTATAATGGCAAAAACAAATCAGGAGAAACTTGCGAAAATTGTTTTCCAAAAATGGCTGCCCCCCAGGATCATCTTTTTTTCACAATCACCGAGTAAACATAAAGTCTTTTTATACTTGTGATTTTTGCAAAATCCTTATTTTGATTAAAGATACAACTACTGTAATATCTCACAGACGAAATGTTCGGATGAAATAAAAATTAAAATTACCATAACTTTTACAGATCTAAAAATGTAAAGAAAATCACAAGTATAAAACGACTTTGTATTTACTCGGTGATTATAAAAAAAAAAATATTTCGCCAATATTTTGCAAGCCGTTTCTTGAAGTCTTCAAGATCTTCCCGGAGGCAGCCATTTTTGGGAAAAAAATTTCATGAGTTTTCCCTGAAGATTTTTTTGCCATTATAACCTGCTACTTAGGTCTAGTAATCACCCCCCCTCAATTATGGTGTGGGCCCCATGCCTCCTTACGAAAATACGAGCATGTCAAATTCCAGCGGCCGCCACTGGAGTCTAGAGTGTGAAATCAAGTCAATTATGTCAAGACAGTTGAATGTCATCTAGAACCACTTAAACTTAATTTTCACATGGAAACAAGAAATATGTTTTATCTACTATGTGAAGGTATTTATTAATAATAATACGCACCTAAAAAAACTCTAGTAAACAAAAACTAGTTTTTTGTCTACTACAGTTAGGTGTCCCTTACGACAATAAAACCTCTTGCTTTGATTTAAATTTTTAAATTCCACCAAATTTGAATTATGTATTCAGAATGCTGCAGCGAGCGCATTACTTTAACTTAAGACATAAAGACTGACAAAAATCCTCTCCTCAATTCAATCAAAAAACACCGATTAAAAAAAATGTTTTTTAGAGAAATTATTTACGAAAATAGAATTACAATTTTGACGCCATGTATCTTGGTTTCCAATAAACTTTAGACTAAGGTAAGTTTGGTTAAATCGTAATATTTTTACCCAAAAAATGTGTAGTTTCGTTGTAGCCCCTTAATAATGGGGCACCCTCTACACTAAGTAGGTTCTTTTACCTTTATGTGCATTAAAAAGGATAAAACAAGTGTCTGTGTCAAGTTTCCGTGTGTAGATTAATGCGTGGGAGACTTATTGAACATATATATAATCATATATCTCATCATAAAACGAGACAATGAACGCCCACCACACTTTAATCTTTAGTCAGACAAAACCAAAAATTTATGAGTTCACTCTACAAATTATGAAAACATACATTTATTTTATCCTTTTTAATGCTAAAACTGTATAAGAGTATAATACACTTTTTTATTTTTGTTACACATCTGCACCACTTTCTAAGTATATTTAATACGATAACAAAGTTGGTCCTGTGCGGAGTTAAACTCGGAACTATCGGAAGACGATTACCTCTCGACTATATGGGCTGTTAAGTGACACCTTCCTATATGGTTTTATAAAAAAAATTATTTGACTTTAAAAAATCATGGAAATTAGTAAGTGTGCAAAATTTCAAAAAACAATCAGTGGGTGAAAATTAAAATTCAACATATACAGGTCAAGCTAATAACAGCATGTTAGAAAAAGCAGCTTTGGTAGTCTCGTCAACGGCCTAAACATCAGTAAATAACAGATCAGCAGACACTACTAACAATCGCATTATTTCTTGCTGTTCGCAGGCATATAGATACTCCTTAGTCCGACCCTGTCTTGATCCGGCAACCCCTCTAACTTCCCCGGGTTTTCTCCTTTCGTACTGCAAACAGGCAATCAGAGCCGGCGAAAAATTAATTAATAATTACATTGTACCCCACAGACAACATTAAACGGAGTTTCCGTATTCAAACACAATAACGAAACATTAAAATCGAACCTAATACTGGGTCACTGCGGCGCTGAAAAGGCCCCCTACCCTCCCCAAGCCCTCCCTCCACCTCCCCTACACCCCTCGCGAATCTGCCCTTATCAAAACTCGTTTTAGACCTTACTTATTCATTGTCAGCTTACTTCAAAGCGAATTAGAATAACTTTGAGTTTAAGACTTCGTACCCTTTCCATTTCGGGAAATTTAATGTGTTTTGAATACAATTAAAACTCAACAGGAAATCCATAAGTTTTGCGGATTAAGTTTATTCGGGAATAACAATACTTAAGCGAAACGAGGGGATCTAAATTAGAATTTTCCTTTGTTTAATCGGATACCGGATACATAAAAGTGATCGCGTATTTTGGTAGGTAATTCGATAATGTGATATTCTACATTCGCACTTACTTTGTTACTTTAGTTTTGATCCGTTTTGCTTTGAAAATCGAAATACGCCTAACAACTTGATTGACAATATTTTGCAAATTTAGATACAGAATGTCCGAGTTATACTTCTCACCTAAAACTCAACTATTTCTTAATATATTTAAAATTTTTCAATCTAAAAGTGAACATCCGCAGACCATACAGAGTCTTTATGTGATTGAAATTTGTGAATATGAACATTACACATTAATACATTAATAGTCATAAACAGCCACCATTAATGCATACATTAATTCAATTAGATATTTAAATCAACTCAGGTGTTTTGTATTCAGCAGTTTTCGTCTTCGGCTTAAAAATCAATTCCGCTCGTCGTCATTAGTCATAAAAAAATTAATGTATTGGCTTAGTGCCTGACCACAAGAATGCATATGGTAGTACATCAGTGCCGCCCTCTACTGTGCATAGATATGCGTGGTTCATTACTAATATGAAAAATACGTTACCTTAACAAAATAAAGTTTAATGAACTACTATTTATAATGGCAATAAACACCTACAATAATTTTAGAGATTCTGTATTTTGTTTATTATAATACTAAAATACACTAACCGGCAAAAAAAAGCTGGCCACCCTGAAATAAATATTTCAAACTCCCATATCTGCGTAATTTATATACACGGCTGACCTAGGTACAGCAACTATTACCAGCTAAAAAAACTTATTGTGCAAGAGAAGGCGATATGGAAGAGAAGACGGTGTGGGATGGGCCACGTCTTGGCCGCCATTATTAGCAATAAGCACAATCCGGCGTCGGATCGTCGGGATCCCTAATCTGTGTGCTAATGGGTAGGCAGTAGAATAAACCCCCTTCTTTTTCGACGAATTTGAGCAACAGCTGTTTTGTAAGTTAGTTAGCAACGCAGCTTTACGGGGGTAGCATATGCGCAGAAACACTTTGGAAAAACTGGAAGAAAGGGTTGAAAATATGTTCATCCGTTTCAAGTTGTGTGATAAAAGCGAATTTATTGATGTAATGAAAGTGTTTTAGTTAACAAATAGTTTGTTTTGACTTTTGATAGTTGTCATTAACACCTTACTGAAGCCCCACAAAGTGACTTGTGAGAGTAGTTGTCTGAATGTTAGAGTTCTTTATCTCATAAAATAATGTCTACGAAAATATTCGTTTATTTAATAGAAGATACTAAATAATCCATTGTAAAAAAAATAAGCAACTATAAATGTTGATAACACGAAAAAGTGGAAGTGGAAGACTAGCAGATCAAACAAGTTATGTATAGGTCAATCTTCAAGAAAATCCCCAGATTCAGATCGAGCTAACCGATAA
This sequence comes from Aromia moschata, assembly GCA_029963805.1. Lineage (NCBI taxonomy): Eukaryota > Metazoa > Arthropoda > Insecta > Coleoptera > Cerambycidae > Aromia > Aromia moschata. Next base: position 1,127,273 of record JAPWTK010000114.1, read on the forward strand.
AGGTTAAAGGGGTTGGTTAACAATTAAGAGGATATTAAAAAACAATAAATTACATACTTGCAAACTTCAGTTGGTGGATGAACTTGATCATCGAAAATGACCCATGTCATCAGATTCACTATACACTCTCAGATAAATTTGAGATATTTTCGGTTTGATTGAATATTTGGTATCTTCTATTAAATAAACGAACAGCTTGATGGATATTATTTTCGGAATAATAAAAAACTTTGATGGCGAAAAATGTTTCTTCAATGAAACGCATATCACAAAAAAATTTAAATCAAATACAAAAAAGATGGAAGACCAAGGCTTAAACAAAAAATTAATAAATCATTTTGTGAGACTTTACTGCCGTGTCAATGACTGCTAACGAAAGTGGAAACAGCCTACTTCTTAATTTTAATTTTCACTTACATTAATTTCATTACATCAATAATGGTGATCAATAACTTGACAACGGGTGAACGGATTTTCAATCTCTTTTTACCAATGTATACAGAATTAAAATATATTTCAAATGACATCTTGTGAATAGAGCTTGTAGCGCGCCCTCTATGAATTGTCGATAACCAGTTGACCTACATTAGAAATGTTTAATCTAGAGTCACCTCAATTTTGTCCGAATTCATTAACAAAACTAAAGTAACAAGACATCTGAAAAGCCATTCCTAGTCCAGCGCCGACGACTCCGTATTTTTCTATAAACTAGTGAATAATAATTCCATTAAACTAGTGAACCCCAAGGTACGTACGTTTTTAGAAAAACATAGTTTTAGATATTACATATTAATATTTTCATTCGTTAACTGACTACGGTCCTGTTACACTCCGCGCTCCACGTTCTCTAGTTATTACTAATCTTTTAATTACCTGAAAAAGTTCGTAAACCGATACAAGTTTCGATTGATCCAAAGTACAGAGCCACTCCTCATCACTGGGAAGTTTGCGGTCGTTCGCCAGACAGACGACTAACCCGCGTATAGTCGTGCCTTCCATCAAATAATTTGCTATGCAATAAAGGCATGTTATAGATCGAAAACTCGATCCCACGTCCCGCTTTGTAATTACATCTCAAACAATATCCGAAGTTGGTAACTCTATTAGATCATGCTGACTTAGATTTAGTTCTGGTCAGAATTATTTGATCTTGATCAGTTCGTAAGTTGCAGCGCTTCGTACTCCCTTCCCGAAATTATTAGATTAAATGCGAACCGCAAACCTCGACTTCGGACACAATGGATAATTGGTTTTCATTAGACGTATCGGAGGCATGTTATTGCGACGTAATTTGGTCGTAGGTAGATATACGTCCGGGTGGCTTTGTAGTAATTAATAACTTCTTCCAAATGTGTAGAGTGGTCCGAATTTAAATACATAAAATTTAATAGCTGATTCTACACAAAAAAATAATACAAAAATTACATATAAGATTTGTGTCAAAATGCACCCTAAGAGAGCTACGCAATTTTTTTTGCTAGATCTTTCCGATGCGATATATGATCTATATCTGATATAATATACAGACAAACTGATACGGTATGAATGTAACAAGAACTTTAATTCAAACATCAACTAGTTACATGTCATGTCAGATCATGAAAATTGTTTTAGTTTAGTCATGACCAACTTTGTTATTTTTAACTGTGATTGTGTCTCTTAGTTTATAAGGAAATTAAAAGAATTATCTTTGAAAACAACGGGTTTTTAGACAGAATATACATTAAAAAAACAATTGTTAATAAAATGATCATCAAAAACTGAGTAAGGGAGAGTGGGGGAATTGTGCGCGGCGGGTAATCATACGCAGCAAAATATTTTCGAATTCCGCGCCCGATGCAGAAACCTTAACTAGTGCTACAATCTGCCGTTCGTTTATGCAACGTCTGACGCTACCGCTTGTACATGTACAGGCAGTTTATACGTGATAGACGTAAGAGCCGTATGTCTATTTTGTTACTAAATTTTGTTAATGTACGGCTGCAGAAAATAAGGCGGTAAGTACACAATTTTTATGAGATCACTTTGTGCAAGTTATATTCTTAAAGCTTAGTATTTTAGTTAGCGTTCTGAGAGGATTGTATTAAAAATTAATGACTATTTTTTTTCTATGACGCAAAATTTAACAAAAACTACATAGGGGTAATTGTGCGCACAAGTGCGCCCGATTCACCCACGTAGAATTAAATGTGAAATACGTTATATATTTTTTTTAATAGATGCCACGAAACTACAGTAAAAAACAGGGATACTGTCATATTCGGCCGAAGACCTACAAAATGCGATACGTGCATTTAAAAATGATGGCAAAAAAATTAGGGGAGGCGGCGAGAACATTTAACATTCCCGAGTCAACTTTAAGGAAATACAAAAGTCGACCAGAAGATCTGCATCAGTTACCTCGTTTAGGCCGTCAACCTGTGTTTAGAAAAGAAACAGAAAACGAATTACGGGAATATATTTTAATACTGGCAAAACTGTTTTTTTGGCTTGACACCTAAGGGGCTCAAAAGATTAGTATTCAGATATATTGAGGCGAACAATATCAGGCACAACTTTAACCGTGAAGAGGGATTAGCCGGAAAAGACTGGCTCTATGGATTTCTGAAAAGAACCCCAGAAATTACACTTAGACAACCTGAAGGAACCAGTTTAAACAGAATCGCCTCATTTAATAAAGAGGATGGTGAAGTTGCTGATACTCGTAGTTTACTAGTCGATTCTCAAAATCCTCAACCCGGTACGTCAAAAGAAAACTCTTTCTTTACTATGGCTCCAATAGCAAAGCAAACCCCTAATAAAGAAGTTAAGAGAAAACCTCGTGAGAAACAAAAATCAAAAATACTTACAAGTACACCAGTAAAAGAAAGGCTAGAAGAATCACAAGAAAGAAAACGAATAAAGGAAGAATACACAAAGAAAAAAGAAACAGAAAAAATGAGAAGGCACTTGAGAAAGGAACTGTTCGTAGATGCTTTCATGAGCTATCACCAGACAGAAAAAAAACAAAGGCAAACAAAAATTGAAGAAGAAGCCAGAACCTGAGTCATCTGATTCATCGGAAGAAGAGTTGTCTGATATCTGTGACGATGACGAGTTGGACGAAGTTGATTTAAGTTTCATATCACCTCTTTTGCATTCACATTCCAAACCAAAAGAGATTTGCTGTATTTGTGGAGAACTTGGTAAAGACAGAGAAATATGGTATCGATGTGGTCTTTGTTCATCGTGGAACCATTCACTATGCACAGGCGTAGACACCCCAGACAATTACAAATGTGATTTTTGTTGTAAATAAAATAAATTAGAAATCAATAACTAGTAAATGTTTTATTATTGTTACATCTAGTTTTAATGCGCATCATTCCCCATCCCATGCGCATCATTACCCGCCGGGATGGGAAATCGTGCGCAAGTGCACTTCTGTAGTTTTTACAATAACTCGCTACTATGCTTTGAATTTTTCGAAATGTCATTCGATATGTTGAAAGTAAAATAAATAGTGCTTATTATAAAGTTTCTAAAAACATTTTAGTTATTATAGTTTCACCACAAATCCAACTCTTGCTTAAGTGCGCACCTTCCCCCCACTCTTCCTTACGTATGTACGTACGCACATACTGAAAACGTATGTACGTATGGACATACGTACTTGTAGAATAGGCTACTAAATTTTCTGTATTTAAATACAGAAAATTTAGTAGCCTATTGGCTCTACCCTGTATAATCATAATCGAGCGTGACCTGACTGAGTTATGCTAAAAAAAGTTATTCGTAGTCTTAATAAATGTTATTTATTCTGTTCAAATTCATTGTTAAAATATACAGTCTGTTTATAAAGGAACTTTAACTTTTGAACTAGTTGTGTTAATGAATTCGGACAAAATTGAGGTGACACTAGATTAAACATTTCTAATGTAGGTCAACTGGTTTTCGACAATTCATAGAGGGCGCTACAAGCTCTATTCACAATATGTCATTTGAAATATATTTTAATTCTGTATACATTGGTAAAAAGAGATTGAAAATCCGTTCACCCGTTGTCAAGTTATTGATCACCATTATTGATGTAATGAAATTAATGTAAGTGAAAATTAAAATTAAGAAGTAGGCTGTTTCCACTTTCGTTAGCAGTCATTGACATGGCAGTAAAGTCTCACAAAATGATTTATTAATTTTTTGTTTAAGCCTTGGTCTTCCAGCTTTTTTGTTTTTGATTTAAATTTTTTGTGATATGCGTTTCATTGAAGAAACATTTTTTCGCCATCAAAGTTTTTTATTATTCTAAGTATTCTGGAGTGAAATGGCGACGTTTATCACTTAATACTAACTTGTGTATGGAAAAGGACCGTTCAACGTCTACTGTTGACAATGCACAGTATGAGAAATTGTTAACTCCTAATATGTACCAACTAAAACTAAAACTATGTTTTTCTAAAAAACGTACGTAACTTGGGGTTCACTAGTTTGTTTAATGGAATATTGCTTGCAACAAAGGCTTCTGTAAGTTTATAGAAAAATATGGAGTCGACGGCGCTGGACGAGGCATGGCTTTTCACATGTCTTGTTACTTTAGTTTCATCTGAAGAATTTATAATGCGTTCACACACACTACAAAAACGTTCATTTCCTTGAATACTTATGTCCGTAAAACCCTCGGGATCACTGTCAAACCACGTTTGAAATACTTCCCGTCTAATTCTTTTCAACTTTGGCATGGTATCTCACTTTATTCACTTCTCCCCCTCAACTAATAATTATTAATATTTATATTTAAACACACGGCGAATATGTAAAAACGAAACGTATCAAAGTGATGCAATACCAGTGACTGTCTGTTACAGCGTGCCATAAATGACTAAAATTGCTAGCGCAGTTTTCGTAATGCACGTCAGCTGTGAGCTGTGAAGGCCAACGAGTCAAGGGCAGGACATGCACAGTGTCGGCCCTGTGACATTCGCGCTTGGTAATAAGTAAGGGTGCATTTTCATGCAGTCGCTAGTCGCTCGTTTTCAGCGACAGATGAGGTCACGTGGTACGATTTTGAATTTTCCGCCACTTTAAGAATTGTAGCGATAAAGCTCAATTTTGTTTAGCTTTTCTCTCTACCAGCGTCAACGTAATTCGAACAATCGAATCGATATATTTAAAACAATTTGCAGAAGATAAAGAAACAGTAATCCGACGAGCAGTTCTACTAAACGGAAAGGAACACCTATCCGATTCTTCTAAAGGGTTTGCCAGTTCGTCAAACAACAAATTAGATCTAACATTACCAAAAATAATTTTTTAAGTAAAGCCTCTGAAAAAATAAATATTGTGAAACGGAAGGGAAGTGAAGTGGAATTATAATCAATAGCGATTATTTCGTAAATATTCGCATTAAATAATTCGTTTAATTTGCAATGATCCATATCAGAAATTGCCAAAAAAAAACCTTTCCCGAAAATAATGATAGCAATAAAAAAATCGTTAAAAAATAATGTAACAATCTTATTTCTCCTTCAATCAAATGTAAGTAACAGATCAAAAGCCCATCAATACATAAATTATAGTATACTGCTTATCAAAAAATCCACTAACAAGATTTTTCAAAATACCCTTCTTTTTTGTGTATCAAGAAAACTGTTTTAAGAGAAGCATTGAATTATTGCAGTTAGTTATTATTATTAAGGCCGTATTACAATAATTCAACCACATAGTTTATAGTATCATAACATAGTATAAAACAAAGTCGATTCCCGCTGTCTGTCTGTGTATGCTTAGATCTTTAAAACTACGCAACGGATTTTGATGCGGTTTTTTTTAATAGATAGAGTGATTCAAGTGGAAGGTTTATATGTATAATACATGCATAATATAGTAGAGAAACACTGATAATTTTAAAGGTTTCTAATGTGATGTCGTAAACACCGTGTGAAGCCGGGGCCGGTAGCTAGTTAACAATATTAGTAACAGCAAACACCATATATCGCTAAGTCAACTGCGGCCATATCTTCTATATGAGAGCAAGTGAAGGCCAATTCCGGGTTGAAACTTATGAAAGGAAACACAAGCCCAGACTACTTAAACAGAAAAATAAAATAAAAATACGTAAAAACCTTATTTAGAAATGCTTAGTTTTAGGTTATGTACGCGATCAGTTTTATTTTTCCAGATCACCACAATGCATTTACCCATAATTTCTCGCTTTATAAAACAGAAGTTTGCTAAACAACGGGAGATGTCATCAGAAAAACTTCGAAACTACGACGAAACTAGCGCGTAAATGATCCTATCAGGTCGGTTTGACCACCTAGCTTCATCAATTTGTCTATATGGCTTGGTCTAGTTTGTCTGTGCTAGAAACCTTACAAACTTTATGTTATACAATCAGATGTTCTTTCAGTGAATCTGTGAACTAGTCGAAACAATACAACACCACCGATATAGGTGCAATACTCGGCAATGTAGGCATAACCTATCCTTTTCAGTCACTTTTCTACAGTGTGGATACCAGTTATGGAATAAAATTATTTTTTGGCGCCATTTTTGAAATTACAAAAAAAAGTTCATCAATTTTTAATTTAAATGACACGTCTTTTAAATTAAAATTTGAATGAATGAGTATGAGTGTATTTAAATAGATCACCCTGAATATTTGTATATATTTGGATTCTACTTGATCATTTGAGTTCAATGACACACAATACTTGGTTGACACACAATTGGTGGTTTTAATGGCAATGTTACCTGGGTTTGTTACATACACTTTACTCTTGAGATAACCTCACAGAAAGATATCTAAAATTGTAAGATCTGGTGATCTAGCTGACCACTCAGTGATACCTCTTCAGCCAATCTATCTATTGGTAGATTTCGTTAAGATAGTTTCTTACATTTGGAGCATAGTGGGGTGTTGCCCCGTCTTATAGAAACGAAACATTTTTATTCGGTGGGCTCGGATCTAAGGTATCCGGACATAAGTTTGCCTGCGCAGAAACACCTTCAATCCTAAGTAAATTTAAATATGTCAACTATTAAATTTCTTTCAATAAAATGTTTTAATTATATAGTTGCCGATGATACCTACCCAAACGTTTTTTGTCAATAAGTCAATAGAGAACATTTCGAATGCATTTTGAATGAACATTTGATATGCTAAAATAAACAACAGGAAGCTCTGTAGAAAAATATTGTTTGTAAAACTGTTCATTTCACATACTTCAGAGTTTTCATTATGGCTGTTTTCAGAAAACCTGGTATATTCATAAATACGATTTTCCAACTCATAAGTTTTTAAGATGTCACATAAATTCTTTGCATCGATGTTTGTACATTGCTCATCGAAGTTGGTATTAAAATAAAATCCCCGCATAAGAATGTGGCCGTCTTTAGTTTACAAACATTGTTTAACAACAGATCAAGATTTGTAAGGAAAACATTGAAATCTTTGATTGGTGCTTGATGGAAGCATCCAACTAAGATATCCTCTGCTTTAAATTCTAATTCAGTTATACAGTACTCAAAATATGAATCTGATTTTTCAACATTACATTTTTATTCCTATAATCAATTATCCCTAATGAATATAGCAACGCCACCACCTTTTGACGTATGTTGGCAATAAAAATCAGTTAATTGTTATATTGTCGGCAATAAAAATCAGTATTCAGTTATTTAATTGCACAAGTTTTATATCGTTATCAGTACATCAAATATTCAGGTCTTCATCAAGTCTTCAGGAAAATCCAAGGTTTTTAATAGCACATCCAGATCATCTATTTTATTTCGGACAATTCTCATATTAAGATGAAATATTCGAACAATTGTCTTTTGGTTGGTAGCATTAGAAAACAGTAACTCGTTTTATTGACAAAATTATTTTACCGGTTGAACTTGGCTGGTGTTTGAATAAATGAATCACCCTGTGCATTCACATTTTAATTTAAAAGACGTATCAGTTAAATTAAAAACTGGCGTGTCCGAGCATTTTTCACAATCTACCAAAATAATGTCAAAACTAATTTTATTCCATATTATTCAATTGATATCCATACTAACTGTGTGTACTCCTATTACTTACATAGCTATTTCGAAATAATCTTTAACATTTTAATTTTAAGGTACTATATATTTGTACATGTATAATGTTATTTTTTTATTTGTAACGCATATTTCTGTAATTGTACGCCGATGTGGAGCACGGTTTTTTTTCTTGTTCATAATCGGAATCCATCCACCGATAGCATTATGTTATTACGTCGAATAAGAAATCGAAATTTTTTTGTCGGCACTTAAAGGAATAAATTAAATCTTAAAACAAAATGATGATCGCGGCAGACGGGCTATTGACGGCTATGAAATTAATATTTTTAATAATCGATTTTGTTTCTACCTGCACTGTCCGATGGCACGGTATTAATTTTCATTACGGGCCATCGCCTGCGGCCTCAAAAGTATTTCCAGTCCGATCGAAAACCGTCTCGTTCTGTCATGTGGCTCGCTAAATTACGCCTCGTAGATGCCGAAAACTATTCTTAATAATTCATAAACTTTAAAGTATATGTGATTTCATAATTTTTTTTATTCTTAATGGGTGAATAGGCTTAAAATGTTCTTAAACGTTGAGATTTTAAGTTTAAGTGAGAACATTTTCTGTCTATTTGTCTGTTAACCTTTCATGTGTACACGATAACTTGAGAACGCGTTAAGATATAATCTTTAAATTTTGAATACTTCTGTACCATGACGACGACTAGAGCCAGTTAGATTTTAAACTTAATCGGTTTAGGGGTTCGGGGTTTAATACACTTTTTCCTTGACTATTGGTAATTCGCAGACGAAGCAATGAATTCGAACGATATGAATTTCAATTTTGAGACACATGTACAACATAACATAGTCTACAAATGTAAGTATTTTTAGCTTAATAAGGTAAGGTTGAAGGGGGTAAATATTTAAAATAGGTCAAATAAAAAATTTTTACATAAATTTTAGTAATTAGTAAATGAACAGAGCTCTAAAAAAATCCTATCCTTTTCGAGATTTATTTTTGTTTGGCTTATGGTATTATTTGTTGACCAACGGATGGAAGAGGGCCAAAAGGGGTCGTATTTTAACGGATGCCGAAAACTATTCTTTAAGATCTAAAAAAGTATACTCAATCTAAGTAATACATTTTTTTACATACAAAGATACTTACTTTTGGGACAAAAACATTAGACTGAAACATTCCTTTCATTAACACACTACACAGAGAAAAAAGTTTGTTTGGATCAAATAAATATTCTTATGTGAGAGACGTACCTACCTATTTCTTTAGTTAGGAAAATATTGGGTACTTTTATTACTATATTTATCAAATCAAACCTGTTGTACAACGAGTGGTACGTAAGTATCTCCTCTGCTGCACATAGGTGGTACTACACATTTAACCAAGCTTGCTATCTCCTTCAACTACCAGATGACTCTTCTGAAAACAATTGGGACGTGGGACATATCTGTCAAACGATAAAAGAAATAAAAAGTTAACTCTTGGAAATAGGTCATATCAGTAAACGCTACTATTACAGCCTTTTCTGTGGTTCAACTTTTGACTTGACCTTTGTATTTCTTGACACATACATATTTGTAGAATAGAGATATATATAAAGTACTTTGGAGTATATTTATTGTATATGTCTATATAGTATAAGTTTGGAGTATAAGTATTGCCGTCTTTAGTCCCCTATTTACAAATGTTGATGTTTTCTGGTCTTTCCCAATATTTACTTGATCAGCCAAATGGAATAATTCAGTAGCTCCATTATTATGTATTTTTTTTAGAAAATCCTGAGAAAGGACAATTTCTAATTCTAAAATGGCATCTTTCGACGTAAAAATGTCATCCCTAAATTCAACCCCCTTCAGGTGACAGCCACAACCCCTAAATTTTCAAATTAGAAGTAGGGGATTGTGATACTTCATTTGAAAGGTCTTTTCATTCTCTATTCAAAACTGCTATGGTTTTAAATTTTATTGCAGAAATTAATAATAAAAAAAGATAAGTTTCTCCAACGTAGGAAATTCGTTACATTAAAATAAAACTTTTTATTAAGTACCACTATTTGTCAATTTTAGATTCTGAAATGTTAATAATAACAAAAAATAAATGTCTGTAATTGCCGACATTCCCTACTATAAGATAAAAACTTACTAATAAATATGTACAATTTTTTGCTTGACAATCGAAAGACAAATACGAGCAAACAGCAAAAAACAAACCTGAAATTTAAGTTGGCCATTATCAACTTTAGTGAAATTACCTAGAAACGTGCTTGTCATTGTAACAGTAGTTAACAGTTATCATTGTTAAACTTGTTGCTTTAGTTTTCGTGTTGCAATTCAGAGAGATGGTTTACCTAACAGAAATGCATAAGATAACGATTCTGCAGATGATTGGTTACAGTGACAGAACACGAACGCAGGCCGAAGTTGTTCGCCTATTTCAAGAAAAATATCCGGAGTTGCCACCGATATCTCAAGGTACCGTAAGTTAAATAGAGAAGCAGTTTCGGGAACGTAGACATGTACGGCAACTAAAGAAAAATCCTCCCAATAAACTCAGTGATGATCAGACATTGGATGTAATGCTTATGCTTGAAGAAAATCCACATACGTCGAGTCGTCAAACAGCTTCAGCATTAAATATTAGCCATTCCTCGATTCTCCGCCTATTGACAGAAAATCCGATGCACCCATATAAACTGGTACCAACTAATGAGCTCGCAGAAGACGATTTTGATAGACAAATTATCTTTTGTGAACAAATGATGCAAATGATAGATGACAATACTTTACAAATAGCAAATGTTTTATTTTCGGATGAATCTACATTTACACTTCACGGCCATGTTAATCGCCAAAACTGTCGTTACTGGTTGAGAGAAAATCCTCACTGAATGAGGGAACTACACACGCAAAACCCTGAGAAAGTTCATGTTTGGGCAGGAATAATTGGAGAAAATATCATTGGTCCCTTCTTCATTGACGGCAATTTGAATTAAGAAACTTATTCAGCGCTGCTCTAGAATAATGTTGTACCGACGATGGCAAACTTTAGTTTTAGAAATTGACGTCTCAGGATTTTTCTAAAAAAAATGCAGAATAATGGAGTTACTGAATTTATTCCATTTGGCTGTTCCACACTGTATGTTCTATTTGGTATGTGCTAACTTAAGATGGCCTACCTAAATAACAAGTACACCAAGTACATTTCAAAACGTTTAACAACATGAAAGTCTCCTAAGTACTCGGTTTTCAATACACATGTGGCATTATTAATAATTATTATTCTGTTTCTGTATTTCTGTTATTATTCTGTATTAACTACTTCAATTTTCATAGCAAAATACTAGGAACGAACCGGAAAAATTACATGGAACAGTAAAATGAACTATTAATAAGCATTTCTTTTCTGCATTTAAATATTTAATACTTTCTAGGGTAAAACGTATATCCATAAAGTGCTGTGCTAATTCAAAGCGACCTATCCACATAACAAAATTAATTAAAACACTATACATATAGGCAATGCAATGCGTATATATCTTAATGAAGACAAGTAGTATAGCCTTTGAAGAAGTAACACTAATTTTTAGTACTTGTATACTTAATCAGGATAAAATACCGTAAAGAAGTTACAATAAACAAAATAATAAGATAAAACATAAGTCTGAATGCATTTGTTCAATAATTAGTTTTATTCTAAAATGTTTCACCTAACTGCATTGCTTAAGAAACTGTTCTGTTCCCTTCATTTTTTGTTAAACCAATAATCACGTGACATACCCGCCAATATAATTTTTAGGTTTCAAAAATTTTTTAAGTTTATTACAAAAAAGTTCAATATGTTGTCAATTGTTTTTACCTCTCACATTTTTTAATTATTAAAACAGGTACAATCTGCTTCCCTACCATAACAGAACGCTACTAATATAATTTTTCACAAAAAAAAATCCGTCGACTATTTTCTAAAAAAAGATTGGATAACATGAAACCCTTACAGATGTCGATTTATACCACCCCATCGATAATTTCTTCTAAAAAAATCAATCGGGTTAAATTTTGCCCTATCACTATTTATGTTGCTCCAGAGCGGTCTTTTGGAAATAAATCGGTTTCGTCTATGTCTGGCAGAAAGGTACACCGTTTACAGGCAGTGGCGCAGCTACGATATGCAGAGTTTGTATTGCTTTACAATAAATGCATTAGTAACTACTTAAAAAATACAAAAACTTAAAAAATAAAAACACCAGTTATGTTACACTAAAGTGAGATGAATTGTTTTATATTATTTGTAAATGAAAAAATAACAAATAGTTTTAATTAATATCTGTATACATTTTTCATAAACTACTCATCAAAGGGTCGACTCGAGCAATGTTTAGGCTCAAATTTGAACATGCATAATTCGAAGAATAATTGCTTGACAACAGTGGAACGGTCATTTCCTTCCAATTTGTACTTCTGAATAGAATTTGCGGAATATTAGAAAGTACATGTTATACAGGGTAAACAAGTAAATGATTTCTTCCCTCAAAAAGCGAAAGTCGAAACTGGAAAAAAATGGAATATCTCCATGAAAAAACAAAATATCAAAATTTTGGCAGATACGTCTAAAGGTATGATAGGAAGCTCCAATAATCCATGTTCAGATCTTATGGACCTATTTTGGCAACAATATTGTCACTAGTAATCCGATGTTTTGCATTGTTCGCTTGTTCACCCTGTATCTCATGTAAGTACTCTTTATCCTAATATTCGATCAATTATTTTCAGTAATACGAATTAGGAGGAAATGAACAGCAAACGCGCAGCAAAATTAAAATTACAGTAGAGCAAAATTGGGCCTAAAAAATGCATGAGTCGAACCTATCACGAGCAGTTTGTTTAAATAAATTATTGTAACTAATTAATACAAAGGTAAATACTGATAAGCATGAAAACAAACACAAAAAAGAGGGTACAAGAAACAAATTTCATTATTTTTTTTGTTAGTCTGAATTCGAGCCTTATCGGCTTGTTTCCAATATAATGTACCCCGTAGCTGCGCTAGTGGATGCAGAAACTGAATCTAAACAAAGGGACGAGTTTATTCCTGTTGATTTCATTTCTCGACATTTCCGATTAGTCAAGGGTGTTGCCGTCGGCGCCACTCTCTATAAAATATCGATCTCAGAACAGGACAGAAACGTAAATTAGTTTCAATTTCGATTACATTCGTTTTGTGGTTAATAATCGAGAGAGTTATTTTTCTTTTGTTTCCAAAGTTTGTCCCACAGCCTGCTACAATAAGAAATGCGATGAGGGCAGCTGCTCTAAAATCAGCTCTGGCCTGGATCAGGTGACGTATGTCTGTCTGTCTTCATTATCAAACAAAGGGGGGTTTCATCGCAATTTTTTTTAAATGCGATGGGGAGTCTTATGATACCTTGTTTGAAAGATGTAAAATGGTGAAAATATGTTTTCCACACAGCTCTATTTTTTAAAATTGGTCCAGCTGTTTCCATATCATATGTCATCAGTCCCCCCCCCCCTTCAACTTTTGAACGGAGCAAGATATTGACGCCGCGCGAAAACTAGTTTAAATCGTTGTTCTACCTTTACTACTTTCTATACTTTTTAATATAAAAGTGACATAAGATCTAACACTTAATTCACGTAAAAAAGTATCACACGAAATGACACAAATGATCCACCTCACAGAGGGCACTATCATTGCAATTTTTGACGCACAAAAAAAAAACGAACAGAAACGAAGACAAACAATTTACATCGAGTTTCACACATATTAAAATTAATTCGAAATTAGTGTCTTGTTATGTTGAACAGCAATATTTTTTTAACAATTACAAATACTACTTTTATTACCATTTTGAAATCTCTATTAGATGCGCCAACTTATGTGGACAATTGTAGGTTCCATGTAGTACATTTTTAATAAAGAGTGAATATTCAAAGTTGGGCGATGATAATAATCAAAACCTTAGAAATTTATTTCTTTTTTTTTTTTTTTTTTGGAATCCCGTGCTAGTCAACTCAATATAACAGAAAAGATCTGTAATCGGCATTCATAGAAGCCGTTGCACAAAAATATTGACTTAGGGAAGCGATTTTTCACCAATTTTACAAAAGTGGCTATAACTCGAAAACCAAGACACTTCTAAAGACATTTTTTCCCCGACATATCCAGTCAGGACCTGGTCTGTAAGCCTCTTTCGGGGTATTGATGTTGCTTTTTGGGACTCCCTGTATATTCGATACCAAACAATTAGGTAATGGAGATTGCGTCTAGCCCCGGACAATTTAAAACAGATTAGGAAACGATTTCTTATAGCGGGCATTACCCGGGTTTCATTCCGGCATGAAGGGCTAAAGCCATTATATAGGGTTAAGTTCACGAGTCGGTTATTATTACATCGATAATAAGTTTTGCTCCGAAACACTGAAGTTTTTAATCTGTAAGGATGCAATTAGTAGTTCATTTTCTCTTAAAATGCGTCAGAATCTAGCGTTATGCCCGGATTATTTTACGTGTTAAATGAAACATTGTAATTTTAAAGATGAGGTAAGAGTTAGGAAAGAAGTATTACCTGCAATTTCTGTGATGCCGGTGGTTTCAGTAAATATCGTGAAGTCCCATTCCTTCTAATATTGGTAAGCCGAATGATTTTCTCATGTCCTTCTCAAACCTAAAATAAACTATAAATACTCCCAATAATACAATAATATCTGACAACTATTTTAATAAAAAAATGGTAGAATGTGGTAGCGAATTCGTTTTTACTAACTGATGGTGTCGACTTAAAAATGATTACGCTAGTCACTCCTCATTTAAGTGAACATTTGGCTTTTCTGATGAATAAATGTCTCTCTAGTGGCGTGTTTCCTTCCATGTGGAAAAATGCTGATATTTCTATTCCAAAAATTTCAAATCCTACTCTTACCTCACACTTTCGTCCTATTAGTATTCTCCCCTCTCTATCAAAAATTCTTGAAAAGGTAATTTCGGAACAAGTTACTGCATATCTTGACAACCTGAATATTATTGCTACCACCCAGTCCGGTTTTCGAGCGAAATATAGTACTTGTACGGGTCTATCAAAAGTTACAGATCATATTTTTGAAGAAATTGATGACAATAACAACGTCTGTCTTATACTTCTGGATTATAGTAAATCCTTTGATACCTTGAATCATGTTACTCTTTGTACTAAACTAAAATGTTTTGGCTTTTCTGAATTGGGTCTATTTCTTCCGAAATTATCTTTCTGGTAGGCGCCAAAGAGTTTGCTTAAACAATAATTTCTCGGAATATAATGATATTGTTAATGGTGTCCCCCAAGGCAGTATTTTGGGTCCTTTGTTATTCTCCATTTATAGTGCAGATTTTTATAAATACCTACATACTGTCAATCCCACCAATATGCTGATAACACTCAGATCTATTTTTCTTCTAGTTTGGAGAATTTGTCATCAGCTGTGACAAAACTTAACAGTGACCTTTTAACTATTTCTGAATTTTCTTTAGCCCATAATCTCGTCTTAAATGAGTCGAAAATTGAGCTGGTAATATTTGGTAGTAAAATTAGTTCTGTAATTAGTGATCCAGACTTTAATGTTATACTTAATGGTCAAACCATTGTTCCCAGTGAAAGTTGTAAGAATTTAGGTATTCGATTGGATAACGCTCTAAGGTTCTCAAAATATGTTAATCACCTTATTCAAATTTCATTTGCTAAACTGGAAGTACTGTATACCTTAAAGAATTTCTGAGCACAGATGTCAGGCTGAAACTAAGCGATTCTTTAATTTTATCAGCGTTGTCGTACTGCGATTTGGTCTATTGGCCAGCACTATTATCTCGAAACAAGGAGAGTTTGCAAAAATTTCAGAATTCGTGCTTAAGGTTTAGTTACAACCTGCGAAAGTTTGGCCAAATTTCATCTAGTTTTTTTGCGTCCAAGTGGCTTAATCTGGATGAAAGGTTTAAGTTACACATTTCTTGTTTGGTATTCAAAATTGTGAATACCAAGTGGGGTAATAAATCAACGAAATGATAGGACTAGAAAGAGCTTGATGTATTATATTACATTTATTTGATTGACACATTTGACATTTTAAAATTCCTGCATTTTTGCATGGCAGCATTTGAAAAGGAAAATAAAAATAAAACACCCATCTTTACCAATCTTTAACCAACTGTTAGAGATTTAATCACCAATCACTATCAGTATTGTTTCGGTAAGTGTTTACATTGTTGCTAAACATGTTTTATTTCGTTTGCACATAATATGTGCATTGTGTTCTTACTACTCTGTCACAGTAGTTAATGTTAATGACAGGGTTAGTGTCAATGGTAACGTTAAATCCCAAATTATAGATTATTATATTCATCTATTTACAATTATGTTAGTGTTATGTTAATGTTAGCCAATTCCATTTTTTTTATTTCTATATAATTCTCCACCTCCATTTTACAGAAAATTCAAATATAATACTTTCTAGTTTCACTATCATTTCTACTGTGTGACATATTCATTAACACTATTGCGACAGAACAGTCACACACGTAATGTAAAATAATACATTTTTCAAATTTTTATATATATCTACTAATTAAAGCCAGGCCAATATGTAGTATAGCCAACAGCTAGTGCAGTAACAATATGGTGGCAACGCTTTTGGTGCGTGGATTGTTTTTGTTAATGATTTACGCCTTGAATTAATGTGAATTACGCTAGTGAATTTAGAACGGTCGACCGGGAGAGAAACAATACTACAGAGGTGTAACAGGGAAATATTTTGATAGGCAGTCAATACGAACTAGGTGTTTTTTACAGTTAAAGGAATACTATGCTTATCATTGGGTAAAATAAAGGCAGCGGTATTTTGTTGACTATAATACTATATTATTTATTAGCATGCTATATTTTTTATGCCATATTTGGTTTCTACTCATTAATTTAGTTACTTTAATAATCATTGTCTATCCTAAATTAATGAGTAGAAACCAAAAGTAGCAAAAAAAAAAATAAAAGCATGCCATTTAAAATGAAAGTTAGTATTCACTTCGGTATATACGAAAGTGTGAGAAAATCGCCATTATCTTAGGTGTGTAGAGATTTTTCGAAAATCCCCAAATACAAATTTCCAGCTCCATATTATTTATATTTCTCCCAAACTCACTAAAGCAACCCATTGATGTCAACCAACGCACCAAAATAATTGGATAAAACTTGATTTTGTTGGACTTTATAAAAAGACATGAATCTGAAATGGCATAAAAATCGAAAATATACGTCTAAATGAATAATTAAATTGGTCAGTAGCTTTCATTCACATAATTAACAGCTAATAAAATATATATTTATATGACATGGAGCTACTCACAGCCTTTTCTAACACTTAATTTATTTTCTTCTATATTTTTTAACTTATATTCCAACAAACACATAATCAAATGATTAATCCCCATAATCGGAAATACCTTAGTATAATTTATATGCGATATGCGATATACTATAACTGCTTATTAGGTTTGTTATTAGTAGTTATAAAGCAATTATGCCCCTGATTTAGACATTATTTATATCGGTGTAAGATGCCTTCCTCGCAATATTCGAAAATTCTCTAGTACGGTCCTGTCCGGAAAATTACGTCACTCCAGTTCACTGCCGGAAGTCCCTCGACGCTGAAAAACCGCGGATAAAAAATCTCAGTTTCCCCACATTTTAATTAAAACTTACAACCGGCAGCCTTCGTACTAGACGACGTCAAGCAACAACTCCACACACACATTTATGTGCGGCGCTGGAACCACACGGGACGTTTTTGCCTGACGCCGTTAGTTTCAGCAAGACTGCCACAAGGTTGCCAATTTTACTTATTATAATGATAATTTTATATCTCGATATGCTACGTATATTTAATCGATTCTTAACTCTTCCGATTAAAAAATATGTACTGCGTGCCATGAAAATATATTTAGCGCATACTTCGATTTTACTTACTAATTGTATCCAGACCTCTAATTTTCTAGACGCCCACGTCGTGGAGTTTAACTATAGCGTTCATGAAATTTTTTTTAAAAATTTTTATTGGCTAAATGAACCTAAAATGTTCTGAAACGTCGAGATTTTAAGTTTAAACTATCTGTCTGTCTGTCTGTTAACTTTTTTTGTGTACACGATAACTCTAGAACGCGTACGATATCAACTAGGAACAATTTGGACAACTTAGCTATGTACCATGACCGGTGGCGGTTGGTGATATTTCAGTTAGCCATATCTTGAAAACGACGCATGGGACCCACTTCACTTTTTTAGGTGATGACTATACACCTCTTACAGAAAGGATTTATAGTGAAAAAACCGTCAGCAAAGTTGCGAAAAATTTTTCAAAAACACTGGAGCACTCCCTGGGTTCTCAGTAATGCTCTGTGGAATATTTGCAGTATTTTTTTTTCATAATCTAGAAACAAATATAAGGAGAGATTTTTCGATTTGTTTCGAGATTTCAAAATATTTTTTTTGAAAAAGTTATGGCCATTTTAATTTTAATTTTATAGGAACATTTTGTTTCCCAAAATTAATGATGGACGAGCAATTTGGTAATGAATAAAATAAACAGCGCGGAGGCCCACAAAGTTTTCAGTGTTAACAGTTCAGTAACAGGGTAAGTTTAACACATCTCTTTATAAATTGCAACACTGTTGCAATTTATGTTGAGATTGATATTAATAACCCTGTTATTTACGTTGAGATGTGTGAAAACTTAATGCCCGCCGCCCGGATCTGCCAGCTTTAGTGATGAATGATGGACAAACTTTCCAGGATAATATGATGATAATGATATGCGAAATAGTTCATAAAAATGATGACCCAAACATAGAAGACCCATTAGTCAAAATAGAAAGATTGTGAGGATTATACTCGTAGTAAGCCTACTATTTACTAACAACATACTTCTAACTGAATAGACATTAGAGTCTAACTGGTTTGAAATAGGAGTCGACATGTAGATTTTGCTTGGAGAAAGAGGAAATGTCAGTTCATATTCCGCCAGTGTGAAAGCCTATTGATACTGAGATTTAAAATTCTTTGGAACAAAAATCCAAAGGCTAATAGCTATACAAAGGAGGCTGTGGAGGCTAATAAAAAGGAACGAGCTCTAAACAAATCAGAGTGTTACAATAGACCTCTAGCCAGTTGTGGTTAAGACTATTTTATCAACTCCCATGAATTTAATATACATAAATGTAGCACTAAATGGTTATTTTTAATACGTAAGAAATATGTATATTTTTGATTCTGCGAGCGCCCTTTATCTTCGACCACGAGCCACCATAGCGTGACAAAAAAACTGATTTCAGAACTAGTTTAATTTTATCGATTCGCAAACCCTCCAGTTCCATCCTTCATTAGATGTGAAATTAAAAATTATCTAACCCCATTAACTAACTATTTTAATGGGTTTTGAACTTATGCAGCAACCTTTTACAGAACATTTCAAAAGGAACTGCAAATAATACCACCCTAAGATGGTTTTAGGGGTTTAGGGGCCTTTTTAGCTACACTAATGCTACAAATAGGCTCATCCCATTCTATTACGTGTAGGCTATCTCCCACGTGTAGGCTCGAATGGACACGGACAGCGTGATGTGCCAGAAAATTGCGCACATTTGTTATAGATGTGAAATGAAATATCCTGTATAACATTCAGTGACGGCTGGTTGAACGTGATATTGTCGTATTGTCGTAAGGAAACATGGGACCCACACCATATTTTAGGAGGTGATTACTAAATCTAAGTAGACACCTTATAGCTTTATATCATCTTTACCTATATAGCAAAAAAAAAAATTATATTTATATTTAACATTTATTATTATTAGACGCAGGCCTTCCGCAAACTTTTCTTGGAAATACCATACAAAAAATATATAGGTATACAGTGCGCGCCTAAAGTATGGAATAAATTCAGTAAATGTGAAACAAAAAAATTTTGGAAAAAATCCTCGAACAGGTCGATTTGGTTTAATAAAAACACACATTTTTGAGGGAATGTCTATTTTCAGATGTAATTTGTTTTTGAGTAATGACGTCATAAACTTATTTTTCAAATGGCAACCCCCCATTTTTTTATTTTAATTTGAGAGACCCTTTCATTGTCGATTTAACAATATAAAAATGTTGCCACCTTACATAACAACATTTTTGAGTAAATGACAATTGAATGTTACAAAATGAAAAATATATTTGTCACAATAAATAAACGAAAATTTCTGAAAAAAACTGAATGTAACGTGTTAGTATTTATAAAAATTCCAATTTTAATATGGCAATTTAACTGTGACACAAATAATTGAAATTCTTTATTATTAGTAAGATTGAGTCCAAATTTAGAGAAACTGGTGATGTTAAAGATATACCAAAATCAGGACGTCCAAAAATTACCCAAGGTAAAAAGATTGACATTGTGTTAAGTATGGAAGAGAACCCTCAGAGTACCTCTACACTAGTTGCCTCAGAAAATGAAGTTGGACGAATCCTCATTGGATCATCGAAGCATATACTCAACATCCGCAGAAATTAAATGTGTGGGCCGGAATAGTCGCAAACAGAATAATAGGGCCTTTCTTCTTTGAAGAAACTCTCACAGGAGAAAGATATCTGGAGTTCTTGCAAAATGATCTAGTTCCAGCGCTTGCAGTAATTTTCCCAAACGAGAATGATCACTCGAGACATTCGAGATAACACACTCCGGTTTCAGCAAGACGGAGCACCCCCGCATTATGCGCACTCAGTTCGTGAATATTTAGACGTCATCTTTCCTCAGAGGTGGATTGGCAGACGAGGACCGATAGAATGGCCCGCGAGATCCCCAGATCTTACACCACTTGATTATTTTTATGGGGTTATTTGAAATCAAAAGTTTACTGCAGAAGACCACACAATTTAGCCGAACTATGAGATCGCATTAGAGATGAAATGGGATCCATTACCCCGGAAGTCATTCAAAATGTACATGAATTTGTACACAGGCTTGCATACTGCCAATAACTTGATGGACGGCATTTCGAACGCTTAATTTAAAATTGTATTTGCTAATTAAAGAAATTTTCGTTTATTTATTGTGAACAATATATTTTTCATTTTGTAACATTCAATTGTCATTTACTCAAACATTTTGTTATGTAAGGTGGCAACATTTTTATCCCGTTAAATCGACAATGAAAGGGTCTCTCAAATTAAATTAAAAAAAATGGGGGGTTGCCATTTGAAAAATAAGTTGATGACGTCATTACTCAAAAACAAATGACATCTGAAAATAGACGTTCCCTCAGAAATGTGTGTGTTTATTAAACAAAATCTACCTGTTCGAGGATTTTTTCCAAAATTTTTTTGTTTCACATTTACTGAATTTATTCCATACTTTAGGCGCGCACTGTATATATTTTTTTTTATAATTAAGACCCAAGAGAATTTAAAAATTTAGTTAGAGCTATTATAAAATCACAGAAACTAAATTCTGGTACGAAATGAAAATTTAAACTCGATAACTTTAACATCTTTAACATATTAAACATCGATCTCTAATTGAATATAAAGTGTCCCGAAAATTCCACAAGATTTGAATTTAATAGAAAACACAGTTTTTTTTTTCAATTCAATTTTTTTTTATTGAAACATAAAGTACATAAGATATATATGGAATTGACATCGGGCAAATGACCTCCACGGCTTTGTTGGCACATACGCACTCTTTTGTCGAAAATTTACATGACCATTTTACATAAATATGGCTGAATTTCGTTGATTCAGCGTTGAATATCCTCCTTCAATGCACGGGTGGTTATAGGCATAGAGCTTTAACTTCAAATAACCGCATAGAAACAAATCCAGTGGTGTTAAATCATATGATCCAAGGGGCCAATTCTGGTCACCGAAACGAGAGAGTACACAGAAAATGTGTCTTGCAGTAATTGGATTGTTTTACGGACTGTATGGCATGTCGCACCGTGCTGTTGAAACCACACGTCGTCCACATCAATATTATCCAATTTAGGCAGAAATAACTCAGTTATCATGTCGCGATATCGAGCGCTATTAACAGTAACTGCTTGACCAGCCTCATTTTCGAAGTGGTATGATCCAATTACGCCTCCAGCCCAAAACCCGCACCAAACAGTGAGACATTGTGGATGCAGTTGTTTTTCGACAATCACATGTGGGTTCTCTGAACCCCAAATGCGGCAATTTTGACGACTAACGAAGCCATCAAGGCGAAAATAAGCTTCATCGCTTAGAATGATTTTGCTCGAAAAATCAGCATTCACTTGTTGTTGAATAATCCATTAAACTTTCTTCGCTGTGCATGTGCTTCTAATTAGGCTGCAATTCTTGTGTCAATTGAACTTTGTAAGCATGGAGACGCAGATCTTTAGAGAGTATACGCTGAAGAGAGCTTCTTGAAATTTCCAATTCTTGTCCATGACACCGAATCGATGTTCCCAACACTCTCACGCACTGCTTCGATATTATCATTTGAACAGCTTGTTATTAGACATCCAGTGTGTTGAGCGTCCCCAATTGATCCAGTCTTGTCACCGCTGATGTACTTTATTCCCATCCAAATGAGGGTATTCCAAATGTGTGTAAGTTAGCGCGACGGTTATTAATTCTCTGGCGGGTCAGAGTTTCGTTTGAAGTTTGTTTGCTATTATATTCCAGCTAGATATATGTATATCTTTTAGGCCAAGTAATGAACCCCTTAAATCCGGTGTGTGTTCCATGCTCTAACATGTAAATACGAGAATTTCTACCAGCCGCCATTGATAAAATTATCAATTTGACAACTTCGCGCAGCAGCCTTGCTGAAATTTACAGGCGGCCGGTTTTTGCCATTCCTTTTCCGCCTCGTCGGCCCGCAGCGGCACAAAGGGCGCGAGCTGGCTGGTCGCGGGGCGCGGGAGAGCGCGACGCAGGAGAGAGAACGACCGGCTGAAGCCGACAATCACAGCTCTCTTGATATTCGTAATTAATGATGTGGCATTGTCGAGCCGGCTCGAGTCACAATGGAGAGCATTCGGTTTTTTACTCGCGCGGCCGAATGGGCAGAGGAGTAGCGAAATGGGCGTAGGGGACCACCTCCCCCGGCACAAGAAGAGGACGGCCAACCGACGCTGACCAGAAGTCAGAAAATGTTATGCTGTAGACCGGAGGGAATTATTATTATTAATAACACAGCTCCACAAAAAAAATTAAAAAATTAATGATAAGGTCTGACCATGTTTACTACATGTTTTTGAGGTCGCTAAATCCGAATCCGAGGTCCATTTAACCCCATGTCGTCAAGATTTTCCATAACCTCAAAATTTAGACCAAAAACCCTTATTACCCCTTGAATTTTAAACCCCATAGCTCCATCATACCTAAATCCCCAAAAACCCTAAGCCCTTAACCCCCAACCCCTGAACCCAATAACTTAATAAACCAATAACCCCATAAATTCCAAATGAAAGCGGCAAAGTCCACAATACGCGTCTTATTTCAGAGGTTAGAGCTACATAGGTAGTCGAAAGTACATAATGAATTGCAATTAAATAAAACTCCAAAAACCCTAAGCCCTGAACCCCCAACCCCTCAACCCAATAACCCAGTATCTAACCCCCAAAACCTCAAGATAAACGTGGCAAAGTTCACAATACGCTTTTTATTTCGGAAATTTGGGCTAGATAAGTTCTTTGACGGCGATTAACACAGCTTCAAAAAAGAAATCCTGGTCGATGATCTAGCTGAGTAACAAAATATTCTCTTAGGTTTTTGGACCTAACTGCAATTATATCATGATATATAAGGCCGAGGATCGTTTTTGGATAATGGCCTCCGTTTAGCCGAATACTACGGGGACGTAGTAGGCTTCGTTCCCTTTGGGGTGCTTTTTTAGAGTGTGTTCCCCTTTCCTCATACTTTTATTGATTTCTATAGATGATTTTCAGCAGAGAGGGCTATGGAGTTTAAAATTCAAGGGGTAATAAGGGTTTTTGGTCTACATTTTGAGGTTATGGGGTTATTGGTTTATTAAGTTATTGGTTTAAGGGGTTGGAGGTTAAGGGCTTTGGGTTTTTGGAGATTTTGGTATGATGGTGCTGTGGGGTTTAAAATTCAATGGGTAATAAGGGTTTTTGTTCTAAATTTTGAGGTTATGGAAAATCTTGAATACATGGGGTTAAATGGACCTCGGAGTCGGATTCAGCGACCTCAAAAACATGTAGTAAATATAGTCATACCTCATCATTAATTTTTTTCATTTTTTTGTGGAGCTGTGTAATACAGGCGATTAAATCAGAGACATATGAATATTAGGGTGGTCCAAAAAACAATTGTTCTTCCGGCCCTAGGCTTAAATCATAGTATTTGATTAGTTATTACTAATTCCAGAAGATTAGCTCTTTTAATTAGGTTTTAGAGGTCGCTCATGGTCGTGTTTTATTTTCCCATTCAAATTACGTTCAACGCTGCCATTAGGATAAAAAATTCCAATAGAATACAAAGAGAAGACCTACATTACCGACACTGAAAATGTTTTATACGATCCCCGACTACCAGAAAATAATATGAGCTGCCATAAATTCCTTTAATTGTTCGCGAAACGGCACCACGAACGAATAATGACGCATTTCCCATGTAATTTGAATGGGAAAATAAAACACCAATGAGCGACCTCTAAAACTTAATTAAATGAGCTAATCTTCTGGAATTAGTAATAACTAATCAAATACTATGATTTAAGCCTAGGGCTGGAAGAACAAATTTTTTGGACCACCCTAAATTGAATATACATTTGAGGGAGGAAGGAAATGGATCTCAATAATGTTAACCATTCTACGAAGAAAAACAGTCACGTCACCTGGATAGATTTGTAGGGGACACTCCAAGCTCTTCACACACAAGTACTTCAGAGCTTCAAAATTAACTGGATGCTCCAATTAATGATGCAGACGTTATTGCATAGAAATGCGAATGGAAATCCATCAGCATAACATTAAACAACAATGTAGATTTGTAGGAGACCCTCCAAGAATTTCAGAAACAAAAGCTAATCTGACCTCTCAAGTTGCATTTCTGTGGTAGAGGGCTTCAAAGTTGCAGTGGTCTCGAGGCTCCAACTGGTGATGCAGACATGGTTAGTAGATCACTGCACTTGAAGGACATTATTCGCAACACAGAAAATTAGATCATGGATTATGCGAATACAACATAAACATCAAACGTTAACAATCCATTGGAGGAAACAACCACTCTATTATATTTGCAGGAGACCCTCCGAGCACGTCAGAAGTGAAAAATAGTCTTACCTATCATGATCTTTTTTTCTGCTAGAGGGCTTCAAAGTTACAATAGACTCGAGGCTGCAATTGATGATGCAGACATGGTTAATTGATCACAATTAACGCACTTGGAGTCTAATCTTGAATGTACATTTTTATACCAGAGCACTTCACTAGACTCTCGGCTCTAACATGTGATGCATACGTAATTTTTTTGGTCACTGCACTTCAAATCATGACTACAATAAACAAAATCCTCAAATAGAGGCTATATCCGCGCGTTGTAGCTTTGGTAACGCTAGCAGGCCAATATTTGAAAATATTGTAAAACGCCATTTATCACTAAAATTGGTTTATCTTTGGGACAATGATATTTATCATCGTAGTTATGATTCACTGATTCACGTCTTCATCATTAATTGAAACATGGAATCTAGTGAAACTTTGAGGCATCGACATTGACATTGAAAAAGTGATATAAGGACCTTGGCCCATTACCTACATAGGACTACAAACATAAGGATATACAGTGGACACCGCTTATACAACTCACGGATATAAGGTTCAGTCGCTTATAAGACTCAAAATCGCCAGAAACAGTCCGGACGTATCCGAATACATTGAAAAAAACTCGGTTATAAGACTCATCACTTCGGATATAAGACTCAGTTTATGAAAAATACATAACTGAAATGCTGGAAAGTAACAAAAAACAAAAAAAAATAAAAAAAATTATTTAAACCATCTTAAACTTTGAACTGATTATGTATGTTTGTACGTATATATTTGAAAAGTCACCTATTTTTATAAGTAAATAACACGCTATTGTCTTGTATTATGTCTATTCACAGGTAAAATAAAGTTTGTGTATTACATACATTCTAAAATCTTGTTTTTCCCCCCTCGCTTATAAGGTTCATCCGCTTATCAGACTCACTTTTTGCTGATCCCAAAGTGAGTCTTATAAGCGGCGTCCACTGTATGTATATATTCAGACCCTGACTTGGAAGACGTTCCACAATTACTTGTGGAAACATAATGGATTATTTTGAGGTATTTTTGTAATATTTCAACAATTTGCGGTCCTAAGCGTGGTGCGATATACCGTGATAGATTCTCGTATTTTAACAAAATCAAACCTAGGAAAATTCCTGAAGAGACACAATACGTGCGAACTTTTGAAAATGTAAGATGGAAATATAAAAAATCTATCTGTCATATAGACCATGTCTATAAATATAAAGATTGTGGTTGCTGCTCTAAATGAATAATCCCTTCATATGTAATTTTTGTATTCTGATATATTTGAATTTGTGCCTCTTAAGTCTAGATTTAATTTCTTTTTTTTTTCACAATAGAGCATATATTAAAACCATCCATTATTCGCGGTTTTTATGAGTTTTTGAAAAACTGTATTCGAATCCTCATTTAGCGATTCGTCCTAGCGCATTCACCATTTCTTATACTCGTAACTTCCGTTTGACTGGACCCATCAATATAAAAACAAGCACCTAAACACATTTTCCATAAGGTGTTATGGAAAATGTGTCTAGGTGCTTGTTTTTATATTGATGGGTTTAGTTTTCGGTGGAAAACTGAGGTCCAATCTCCTGAGAACTATATCCATATTTTTTACAAAGCAACTGTAATTCCCATAATACACTGAAAACTTAAAGAACGACAGTGTGTTCCAGAATAGGCGTCATAAAAGGTGCGAAACTAAAATTCTTGTAACGAGCTTACAAAACATTTTAAATGGTTTCCAGCTAAGGCTTAAAATGGATTTTGGTAATGTTTGGTTTTTACAAGTCAAGAGAACCTTGGCAAGGAAGGTGGGCAAAACCCGGCAACAATGATGTGACCAAAAATGTTTAAATGATTAGCCTGCACTAATGTAATAGTTCTTTTAAAACAAAACTATTAGAATAACTATATCATTTTTATTTTCTGAGCATAATAGGTTTTCTTTGCCCTGACTTGAATATAATAATGAATAATATTAATAAAACCTCTTCATTGTAGGAGTAGTTGTTTATACCCGTTTGTTGAACACTTCTCTTATTTGTTTTTTAACATAGATATTATCTCTATTTATATTTCGTCAATTATCATATAAAAAAAATAGTTTATAAAACATTGTATCATAAAGAATTTCAAAGTCTACCATACATTTATGTCATAAATACTCTCTTGTACAACCACCCAGTCTTACATTAATCCCCACATTAGGAGATAGGTAAAAACATTTTGAAAGACTCTGCTATTTCGGTCTGTTTATCTGTGGATATGATTTTTGTATACATTATGTATACAAATCTGAACTCAACTGAACCTATATTGTCAAAAACATAAAAAAAATCTTAAGGCAATGACAATATGAGCATACCTACTTGTCTCCAAACTTTCAGTATTGATCAATATAAATGATATAACATAACAATATTGTCAAAAATCTATCATTTTATCACGATATACGAGGTGTGTAAATTAAATGAGACTGGCAACGTAGCGCCCGATCTAGTAACACTGCGGAGACGGGACTTGGAAGGGCGGTAGGTTAACATGTAATGCACCTTCAGTACATTGAACTTGTTAGTCATTTGTTTGTTCTTTGTGACCGTTTTCGTAAACCGATTTTTTCTAGTGCGTTTTAAAAATGAGTAACATTAATTTTGAGCAATGGTGTGCTATCATATTTTGCTTCAGACTTGGACACAGCCCAACGGATACTTTTGCAAAACTTCAACATGCCTACGAAAACACTGTTTTTTCATGAGCCCAGGTTTTTCGATGGTTTAAAACATTTTCAGAAGGAAGAGAGTCGATTGAAGACGAACCACGCGGAAGGCCTTCATCTTCAAGAACCGATGACAATGTCGATAGAATACGGGATCCTGTGCGCTCAGATCATCGGTTGATGACAAGAATGATCGGGGAAGAGTTAAATTTGAATCACACCACTATTAATCAGATTTTGAATAACAAATTGGGGATGAGAAAAATCTGCGTAAAGATGGTTCCAAAAAACCTTTCGCAGGAACAAAAGGAGATCAGGAGAGAAAGGTGTCTTGACTTTTTGATATCGATTGAAAATGATCCGAATTTTAAGGAACATATCATTATAGGTGATGAGACTTGGGTGTTTGAGTACGACCCGGCAACCAAGCGCCAAAGCATGGAATGGCACACTTCAAGCTCTCCAAGACCCAAAAAAGCAAGAATGAGAAAGTCTTGAAAGTCAAACAGTAAATCAACACTTTTATAGAGAGGTTCTTGAAAATTTTTGAAAAAGGGTCATACGTGTGAGACCAAACATCAAGAACAACTGGATGTTGCATCACGACAATACGCCTTGTCACACAGTCATTTCAGTAAACGAGTTTCTAGCCGGTAAATCATTCCTGTGGCTCTTCTGCCGCCTTATTCACCTGACTTGAGTCCTTGTGACTTTTTTCTCTTCCCGAGATCACAAGGGACATCATATTGGGACCATAGAAAACATTCAAACGGCTCTAACCGACCAGCTGAAGGAATCCAGTATATGAATTCCAGTACATGAATCCGGCACTGCTATGTGGAATGGAAGAACCGTCTTCCGCGCTGTGTGGCTTCCCAAGAAAGATATTTTGAAGGAAACAATACTGAATTGTAATTCTATTCGAATACAATTTTTAAAAAATCAGTCTCATTACTTAATTTACACACCTCATATTATCATCAAATAGATACATCTACGTTAGCCATCATTACATTTGATTTAAATGTGTGACACTTTACGGAACGATGAATGTTGTAGCGGCCATTCCTTAGGCAACGATTTTTCAATTTCTTCCCATGTTTCAACCGACACATTAAAATTCAAACAATCGACCATTATACCACTTAAAAGAATCCAATACACGAATGGCCACGTATAAAACTCTCCATTTGCATAATGTATTTAATTCGCGCATACAATAATGCCGGTTGATACGCGTTTATGCATATGGCGGCCGCGCCGTCGTAAAAATTTGAATAATTTCAATTTCCACCAGTTTTAATGCCGCTGCCCTACCGGCCGGCCATATCGTCGCTAGGGATATATCACGCGAATGGGCAAATAGTGGAAGCTATCGTCAGCGTATCCCGCCTAGAGTACTCTCTATCTCTATGTAGGACTGCAAATTATTTCCAGCGATACTTTCAGCGGTCCGGGTAGTTGGGCTGTAATTTTGTACAATTAAATTTTGCATATCTGTCGGAAGTCAGTTTTACCTTGCGAGGCGGGCCGCCCTCGGTTCCAGTGCAGTGGCGTATCTACGGGGTGGGAGAGCGTGGGGAACTCGAACCCTTTCTCTCTCTTAATGCTTCTCTATGCATGTTAGACCACCTTTCTGTATCAATATATTATTATGAGAGGAGTAGGAACAAAATTCCAAACTGAATGTATTCTGTACACTTTGTCATACATAGAACTTATAATTTTGAAAATTAAGTTCTGATTAATTAATATTTGATATCAAATAATATTAACTAAAATTTATTATTGTTTTTTATACATAAACGCAAACAATAATTTTTAGATGCTTTATATTTTTTGGCATTGGACCCAGTCTAGAACCTATTTCGGTGACATGGATTAGGAGAAATTGGTACCGAAGTACAAAAACCACACAACTAAAACATACTCGGGGTTATACTCTTCCTCCTTCTATTTTGTTATCACTGCCTGCCACATTTTCAGCCAAATACAGTCACCGATGACAATATTAAATGTTTTATTGAATTTTAAATTCCATGCTTGATATTCGTTGTTATGCAATTGGCAGCAAATCCGAAGTTGCCGTGTTGTATTACTTGACGTTTGCTGACAGTTTGAAATTATCTGAACCACATCTGAACCATACATTAGCTTTAATAGTGGGTTATGTTTAAGCTTCAAACATTTCCCTTGCATTGTTATTTTCAGAACAATCAAAGTGTTATAGTTGTCAGACTTCCATTTGCGAAGTGCCAAAACAGTTAAACAGCTGCTGCCAAGAGTTAATAGCATCTTTGATACGTTATTTTAAAAAAGAACACGACAATAATTGTCCATTGCTATCCTTAACAGCTGTTAAAAAGGTATTTTAAATATAAAACAACCCAAACATATATAATTACACATAATAATTAAACATAATTACAGTTACAAAGGCAATTTAAATATAAGACAACAATCCAATATATTGTTGTAGTGCCGCTAATATTTATTTAGCAACAGCCCTAAATTTTCTTAAAAATCTTTCTACGATTAATTCTATTTCACAAAAAGGCAAATAACAATGCACTTTTAAAATCACCTAGAAAGCCTAATCCTACCAAGGGAGTTACAAATACTGTAGCATTGAATACAAGTACTATTCGTAACACTTATAATAACTAATAAAGAGACATCAAAAAAAAAACATAATCAAAGTTGGCTATCAACGAAAGGGATAAAAATAGCGGTCATGTCGAAGCTTTTCGGTTATCTCAAACTTTTGACAAGTGTATAAATAATTTGACAGTAATAAGTAATAATAATATAAATAATTTGACAGTAATAAATTTGAGATCGAATAGACGTCTTTTTTTACTCGGCCAACTTTGATGACGTTTGTTTTTTTCTGGATGGCTCGATAGTTATTTACAAAAAACTACACTGCACTATTTGTTACTGAATGGTTTTTATAAGAAAAATCCTTAATTTTTTTCCTCACAAACTCTTACTACCAATTTTTCCTGCTTTTTTTGACTTGCATACATATATATGCACTAACCAATGTCTTTTAAAATATGTAAATTTTTAAAACTATTTATCTTTTTAATAACAAACACAAAGAATCCATCCATATGCAAGTCAAAATTATTTTTATTTTGTATGAAATATAGTTTGGTTACTAAAATCGTTAAGCAAGTATGTACCATGTTGTATGACGTGTTTTCCATGGAAGCTAGGAAAACAAAGCTTATCTTGCTTCTAGTAAAAAAAAGCTTTTCATTCCCAACCTCTGTAAAATAAACTACATATCATTACTTTTTAAAAGTACGTTATTATTTATTATTATAATATTATATCGATTATAATTCAACTTACTTAATGAGCTATCAACATGGCCGTAAGTTGCATTATCGTTTGTAGTACTGTCAATGTTTCACTAAACAATATTCGGTCAATCACGAAACAGCCTCTCTTCCTCTATTGTACGCTATTTACTCTCCAGCTTCTCTTAAAAGCCGCAAAGCCATTGCCTTCTCGAGTCGAGAGGGCAAGCGCGGCGCTTATTCAGGTCGTAAGTTGTATTATCTATGCATTATATATATTATGTAAACTATATTATGCATAAATTATTGTTAAATTAAGTTTGTTTTCTACGAATGTAATAATATAATTTTTTTTTTTTTTTTTTGGTTTGGTTGGATTAGGTCCAGGAGTAAATAACAACTATTCGATAACAACTATACTCCTGGACCTAATCCAACCAAACCAAAAAAAAAAAAAATAATAGAGAAGAAGGTCGCTAAATTCCCCACAGGTAATAATATAAGTTATAAAATAACTATTAACACGGTGTCGGTGTCCGTGTAAGCTGTGGCCAGCTCAGCATACTTATTTATTTATTTTATTTCTAAGAACACTCATTTACAAAGATAAAAAGTTTTGTCACAAGTACAGGTATCGTTAAATATTTTCTCTATTTTTTTTTCATGTTTTCAATACATTCATGTTTTTTCTTTAACAATATCTTTAAATTCGTCCAGTGGACGAATCCATAAGGATGTTGTTCAGTTTATTTTTACATAGTTGGGGAGGCTTTATACATTTTAGGTTCTCAGGGAGCATGTTATAATAATGTATACCGACATACATCGGCGATCTCTCAAAAAAAAAAGTTTTTGAACAATGAGAAAAACGTGGCAGTTTTAGTATGTAGATGGATGTATTTTGTTTTGCTTGAAAGTGTATAGCCATGTGTGGCCATAGGATATATTGCATATCATTGTGGTTACTTGTTTTTTTTCCCCAAAGATCATCCCCAGGCTATGATATTTCAACTTATGGTGAAGTGAATAATAATCGGTTATCAATACTTCTCTCTACAATTTTCTTTTTAAGGTTGGCATGGCAAAGTAAATCTTATTGAGTTTTTGATAGGTATTTTTCTATTTGTTGATCTCAGTCAAGGTGTTTGTGAATTTCTACGCCTAGGAACGTCGTAAACAGCGACGTCAGCATGTATATATTTTAACTGAGTTGTAAAATACTATTAAACATTAAAATTCCATTTAAAAAAAAATCCACAATTTCTAAAACAGCCAATGTCATACAAAATGATTTAATTTCATACATAGAAGACATTGCCTTCTATGTCTTTCTTACAAAGGAAGCGATTTCCTCGTTAATTTAAATAAGATAGATAGATATAGGGCTAACAGTATTTAGAATTGGTGTAAAAAATATGTAGATGCCTGTTGTCAAAACCAATGTTTTGATCAATATTTTCTGATCATTTTGTTATAACCCGACTGGTGGCAAAGGTAATCACATTTAATTCGTTAGATACCTATGAGTTTTTTCTTCAAACAGACCATTTTAAAATTACAACGCAAGTACGCCTCTGATCTTCGGTAGCGTAGAGCCTCAATAATATAATCTACCCCTATTCTCATACATATAAAACGTTTCTCGCGATCAAAATAATCTTTAATGTAATAGGCGTAAAACATGCCATCTTACAAGAACGGCGATAGAAATGACATACTAAAGAATAAAAAATTATCTTTTTAAATATGTTATAACAACCATGGTTTCCATTTAGAAAAATGTACGTTTAGTGCATAATTCACAAACCGCTAATCATAGCAAAAAACTAGCTACCCCACTAAATTATACATAAAAAAATCTATGGGAATCCATGATAACAATTGCAGAGTTATTCAAATTGTGACCGCTACAGGGATTATTAGAAATGGCTACTTTTCAAAAATACGCTAGAACTCAAAAACTAAAAATGGTATAAAATATCTGGTTGGTTCTGCGAATTTTTCTCAAAAAACTAGTCAAGATTCGCGAAAACGGCATCTTTCTATCTCTTGCAATAACCGAGATACCTTAAATGGGACACCTTATACACACGGTACGAAATAGGATTATAAACAAAATTAAGTGCAGGAGCGTGTTATTTTTTTCATACAGTCTGCTTGATAAGAATGTATCCAGAACTTTTACGTGGAAATCGACAGAGGCACAGTTCCAAACACAGGTGGTAGGGCAACTCTTCGCCTAAGATGCACTGTATAAAAAATCCAATTGTCGTTCATTTTCAAAATTGAAAATCCTAAATACTGAAATCGACTTTGTACTGGATATAAACCAGTGATGTCTGGTGGAATTTGATATTCTCGTATTTTCGTGAACGAAGGGTGGAACCCACATTATATGATAAGTTGAATATTGTAAAACCAAAAAAAATTTCAAGTGAAACTTGCAAAACGAAATTTAAAAAATGTCTGCTTCGCTAGATTATCTTGGAAAAGGTTTCCAAAATGTTTGCAAAAAGCACATGGATAAAAAAACATTATTCAATTGGTAATTCTGAAAAAAATGGCAAATATTTTGCAAGCCGCCTTCGCAAGATCTTCTGGTGAAACAGAGGTTTTTTTTATTTTTTATTTTTCGCAAGATTCATTTGAAGTTTTTTTTGCTATTAGAGCCTTCTACTTAAGTCCAGTAATCATCCCCATCCAGTAAATTATGCTGTATGTCCCATGCTTTGTTACGAAAATACGAGAATATCAAATTCCACCAGACTTTACTCAGGTTTCTGTCCAGTACAGAGTCGACTTCAATGTTTAGGATTTGCAATTTTGAAAGTGAACGGGGTCCCTTGAGAGGGGCCAATAATATGAGAAAATGAAATGAAATGGAAAAAGCCTGCATCGAGAGAGAGAGAAACGAGAGAGAGAGAGAGAGAGAGAGAGAGAGAGAGAGAGAGAGAGAGAGAGAGAGAGAGAGAGAGAGAGAGAGAGAAAGAGTAGATCCAGATTGACGCATCGTGATCGTGTATATAAATGGCTTAAGCAGTTACCGATAACTTTGATAACTGATGTCAATACATTCTTTGAAATGTGTCATTTACAGTTCTTATTGAATGTTACGACAATATTTTACAATTTTAAACTTATTCTTAAACTAATATTTAATACAAAAAAAACAAAACATTAACAAACGATACTATTTGAAGAAGAATAATTCGTCAGCTTACATTTTAGTGAAGTCTTTGTGTAAACAAGTTGGTATTGAATAAGGTTAGAAATTATCAAGTGTTTAATTCAAATTAATCAATAGTAACGTTAGCAATCGTGGTGGTAACGTTTTGTACATCTACCATAAAGTGACCAGACGTCCGTCATTATGACGGACAGTCCGTCATTCAGAGAGCTTGTCCGTCTTCAAGAGCAGTCCGTCAAACTGTCCGTCATTGAAATTTTTTTATTAAAATGTCCGTAATTACGTTTTCTAGGTTAATCTGAAGATATATCGACGTATCGTATCGATGGTGATTAAATATTAGTATTTCAAAATGGCATCACATTCCAAAAAGTATCCCTGTAAAAGTCTATATTTTTATGTAAATATATTTTTCATTGAAATCCTGAAGTAACAGGAAAACGCGTGACCTTGAAAGTTTTAAAAATTTTCGCCTGTGGCGCTATTTAACTCACGCCTCACGGCGCGAAAAATTAACTCTAGCTTCATCAATGTGAACCAGCTGAACATGTCCGTCTTTGGCAAAATCAAAATCTGGTCACTTTAATCTACCATCTACCTTCTACATAAATTATTAGTACTAATTAACAATTGTATGGGAAAAACTAAATATTTTGAATCTTGAAGGTTTTATCGGATCCTTCATGCGCATGACAAAAATTGTAAACTTGCTGCAATTGCAAAAGAAAATTGTACAGCGGTAAATGAAAATTTATATTCAAAACATGGTAAGTACTAATCGAAATTGTCAGAAAAAAATATTTAAAAAAATATATTGTAATATAGTATATTTATCCGCAATATATTCATGAAGTTAGTCAAAATAGCCATTTATTAACCACTAAAATAAATTTCCAAAACATCATGTAGGTACTAGGTATAGAGCATTTCAATGACCAGATCCGATTTTCCAAAATAATTTTCAATACATGATCTGATGTGGAAAACCTTGCGTTACTCTATTATGCTAGAACGTTATTTATTTTATACCAAAGCTACAAATACACTGAAAAAAGCTGCCCCAACATTTCCCATGTGCATGTGCATATAAAAAAAGCAATATAAAGTTATTTGCGTATACATTTCGTCTGTTGGTCCTTGACCACAAAAACACTTACTGCGGAGCTATTTATTATTTAAACTAGGAAAAGCTTT
The DNA here is from genome assembly GCA_029963805.1 of Aromia moschata. Classification (NCBI taxonomy): domain Eukaryota; kingdom Metazoa; phylum Arthropoda; class Insecta; order Coleoptera; family Cerambycidae; genus Aromia; species Aromia moschata. Next base: position 1,163,056 of record JAPWTK010000114.1, read on the forward strand.
CAAGAAAAGATGCGGGTGGCAGGTTTATGTGCGCGGTGCCGGTTGCGGATAAGAGTGAAATTGAGATTGTTTTCTTGCATAATACACAACTTCGCGCCTACGCTGTCAGAAAAATTAAACTGTAATATTTATTTTTTATTTCTTGAAAAAAACTTACACACGTTTTCCACCACACCTAATGACATTTTTGCCCAATGCACGCATTTCACCAACCACGTAGGCATCATCAGGAGACGATTATAATTAAGTTAAACATAATTATCTGCCATATTTTTATCAAAATTCACGTCAACCTTAACTTTTGACTATGTTTATCAATTAGCACAGGAGACTGTTAGATAAATAATATACCATTATCTTTTTGCTATTGTTATATATATATATATATATATATATATATATATATATATCTAATAATTTTAAACTTTGGATTATATTTAGCTGTCTCCTGTCTGTTACATTTCTTTCTGTTTTAATTAACGTTTAAAGCTTAAGGTAGTTCCTCCGCAGCAGTCCAGTTAAAAAGTTTTGGCTTAGTACTCACGTTATACATATTAGCAGTATTGAGACCGTACAATACGTTTTTTTATCGTGACTGTACTGAAATGAATGAAATGTATGAAATATTATTCTGTATGAAAATCTGGCAACGTCGCATATTTATTTCCCTTACTCATCTTATACAGCCCAGACGTACTTATAGTTTCTAAGCGCAGTAAACATAAACGCCTTACTGTTTTTGTTGTTATTTAATTAAAGAAATAATTATGGAAGATCGTAACCATTACAAAGGAAGATTTATTTAAAAAAAGTCCGTTATAAAAAAATAAAAGTTGCGAAAAAATAAAATATTGCAATAAGTAATGTTATTTATCATAAATATTTTGTTTTATGTTTGGTTATAATTTTATCATTCAATATTTTGTATTTAATGTTGTAATTTATAACAAATGAATAAAGTATTCTATAAGACTTATTCCTTCAGGTTAATGCATATCAATTACTTATTAAAAATATTTTAAACTATTTGCTTTTATACTTTTTGATTGCTTCATATGTTCGCGCCTTTTCCTTTCGTTCCGACATTTTACTCTTCTTACAACGTTGCCGTATCGTTCCCACGCAACTATTTTTATATCCCCTCCACAGAAAATGATTGTCTAAATGAGTTATTTGTTTTAATTGTTTATCAAAACTATGAGGTAAGTAATTTCTATTTTTTGTTAATATCATCCAAATCTATTATTATAAATATATTACTCAAACAAATGATAAATAAAAATAAATTGGTCATTTTCCCACACTTCCCCCACGCAATATGTACAAAAATGTCGTTTTTAATTGCAATTATCTCATGTTTGATGAGGTCAATCATATTCAAATTTTAACAGCGTGTATATTACCTATGCATTTAGTGACATATTCCAAGTTTTGAGGACTTCTTAAAATATTGCTTTCATAACCGTACTACCTTAATTTATATTATCAAAATCATGTTGGAATGCATAAGATTTCTCTGTTATTAAGAGAAGTTTGTACAAAAAAATAAAGTTGAATAAAATGAAATAAAAAAAAAAAACGATATGTAGATGATAATGATAACGATATGCACCACATAGAACTTTTCTTCTTGAAAGCTATTTCCGATGGGGTAGGTTAGAAAACGCATAATATGTTAACAGATATTTAATCAGTGCGTCCATACAGAAGTTCCATGAACATTTTCCTAACATTGATTTGTATCAAATGCATGCTTGTGGTGACAAATTTCGTGAAAATGAATCAGTCAGCTGTAAACCAAGAAGCGGAGCACCTAGAAAAGGAACTGCTGATTGTATCGCAGATGTTCAACATCAGATGGAAAACCCGTGCAATTGTACCCATACAAAATTCCAACAGTCCATCAACTCGAACGACGAAGATTTTGGAAGAACAGCATATTGCCAGTGGTTTAGGCGGCCCCTAGACGGTCAATAACATTGCACAACATTACGAATTGCGCAATATCATTGTATGACCCCTCTTCCACAAACGATCAATATTTTTTGCTCAATAATATTGACGGCTCACAAATGTCAATATTTTCGATAAAGCAGGACCTAGTATTTAGTGTTGCACTGTTGGAAATATCTAACCAAGATTTGGCTGCAGCTATCGTGTTGGTGCTTAAATTCAAATATACTCACGAACATCTTCTAAGAGATTTGGCGTACACTGAGGTAAATGATTTTATGAAGTTTGTAAGATTGGATTTGGCAAAATTTCAAGAGCTACTAGACTATACCACCTTTTCAACGCCTATCAATTACACTACGATATCTTGCAACTAGAAATACTCTTGAGGAGTACACACGCCTTCTTCAAATACCAAACGTTGACTAAACAAAATTGCGCAATAACAACCCTACACGGTTCAATGAATAGATATGGCGCAATAAAATTTAAACTCGCTCAATCTTCTGCACAATCATTGTGCAAACTTCAATACAAAGCCTAGACGGTCAATAATATTGCGCAATTCATGATATTGTGCAATATTATTGACCGTTTAGGCCGCCTTACAGACAACTTGAAAAACGATGAAATTGTCGATCTGATTTCATCTTTCAGGATATTTAAATAAACAAAACATAAGGGCATGAACCGTAGAAAATCCATATGAATAGATTTGGTCGATCGTGCCGCTACTCAGGGCGCGCGGCGGGCGGGTCATTGACTTCTGTGGTTTCGCCCGATCGTCTGGCAAACTTTAGCAGTATTATTAGTCTGTTCGAGGTGTTTATCGTCGGCGTCGGTATTACATATCAATAATAAAATGGAAACGCCTAAGAAACTACCATTTAGTGACTGAAACTGAATACATTCATCGATGATTTTCTGAATATACAATAATTTATTCTTGTAGTCCACCCAACGGCTACCCCAAACAACCACCCTTTTGACCCTTCAACTACCGACCATCTAACCCCTCCCCTGCTACGTTCCCTACTAAGATTGGGGATAGTTTTAACTGATCATGAGTATTGGCCAATCAACATCTTTTTACTCTCAGACAACCATTACCCCCGATCCAAACTGCTTGTTTAAAATAAAAAATAAAGGGATTTGACATACAAATTGCACACAATATTTTTACACCCGAATGTTTATATAAAAAATATATATAAAAACATATAAACATAAAGTACTTAGGCATTAGTGCCTAAAGAAAACATGATAGATAACAGTGCATAATGAATACGTAATTCCCAATACCCTCGCAGGTTTATAACGAGAGATTTCTGATGAGTGATGCCTAATTTCAAAATTTGACTACTTCAGAAGCCAGTCAATAAATAGTCAATTAACTCAAAAAACAATAGAAACGAGGTAAATTTAACTTCGTACAAGTGTAACATAGATAAATACCGGTTCTTGTAAGGGTTCCAACATTTTCTTATTGAAACGTAATACAAAAATAAACTTTTCCTCAGGAGAAATAAAAACAGAATTTAGTCATCAAGAAGTATTTTCGTAAGGAAGCATGGGACGCACATAATATTTAGGTAATGCTTACTAGACCTGAGTAGAAGACCATAATAGGAAAAAAAGTTTTTCGCAAACGAAATTTGCGAAAACCAGAATAAAAAAATGTGTACCCCATCAAAAGATCTTGGAAATGGCTTGCCAAATTGCTTGAAAAATAGACAATACTTTACAAATTAAAAACAAATATCAAATACATTATAAATAAATTAATGTATTTAATGTAATTAATATTAAATAAATAAATATAAGGTATAAAAAGGCTTTGTACATATTTAATTGGTAATTGTGAAAAAACAGTTTCGTTTGATTTTTTTTTTTTGTAAAAGCCTTCTACTTATGTTTAATAATAACATCCTAGAATATGATGTGGTTCCCATATTCCGTTACGAAAATAAGAGAACTTCAAATTCCACCCGCCGCCACTGGTCAGTGTCATAAAAACTATGATTGACTGGCTTCTGAAGCCTCCTGTGACTAATTAGACTAGGTATAGTACAGGGTCCGGCAGGGAGGTATGAAATTTTGGAAGAGCGTGTCATGTGAGGTGGGGTGAACCTAATGTTTTCCGAATAGATCTACTCGTTGGCAGATGCCATTTCAGTTACCATGGAGCCGTGGACTACAGTTCATCGCGTGTTTGTTTACAACACCTTCATTGAAACGGGCCGTTCTGTGATTCAAACACAGAGGCGGTTTCGAATTCATTAGCCGAAACTTTATTATTGGACCTTATTTTTTTTCGTGAAAACGGACACAGTTACTGTAAACACAGATCGCTACCTGGCGATGTCACATGATTTTTTTCTGCCGCAATCGAGAAGACGACATCCAGAGGCTTTTTAAAGGGAACATTTCCCAGGATGTTTGATTTCGTTGCGTGGAGATTGGAGTAACTTCCTCGTCACCTTGTGACTATTTTTTATGAGGCTACCTTAAATCTCGAGTATACATAAACAAACCACGTGCACTTGAAGATCTTTCAGAAACAATCACCCGAGAAATTCGAAGGCATTCCACATGAAATGCTTCAAAGGAGAATGGACAATTTCTCGCGCCGTCTACAGGAGTGCCTAAACAAAAACGGGCACCACCCAACTAACGTAATTTTTCGCACGTGATTACTTTTTTCTTATTTTCCAGTATGTATCGTTTAAGGGCAACATTTAGATAAGATTAGAACAAATAAGAGGGTCAGGACAGTCTTTTAAAAAATTCCATACCTCCCTGCCGGACCCTGTATTTTGGTCTCCAAGTGTATCGAAGAGAACGAGGAGAAGGATAGACAGTCTAGTACGAGTATTTCCGTTACAGTAAGCTCCGCATAACTGAATAAATAAATACACGGAAAACTAATATAGCGCGCAAATTTCCAGCAGGCATTAGCCGGTAATATCGACGGCCCTGGTAATATAATAGTCCTAAATACATTAATACTGCGGCTCGACGCTGGCTGTTCCGAGGCGATCCCGAATCCTGGGAATCTTGAGTTGAAGTCCTGAAGGAGCGGGAGGAGGTGGCCGCCCGAGGAGGAGGAGGTGGAGGAGGAATATGACTGTGCGGAGAGAGAGAGAACGCGGCCATGTTGAGACTCGGCAATCGCACGGTCACATTATTGATATTCTACTTCGAGTCTGGTTCATGTCTTGCCCCGCTACGCCTTAGAATTACGGGACTACCGCCAGTGGCGTTACGAACGGCTTTTTTGGGGGGAGGGGGACGAAAGAGAAACGACAACACTGGCTAGGACCCTAGGAACATGGATAGGATCCATGACAATGGCCATGTATTTTTGCATGCTTAAGCTGAATTTGATAATAAGAAACACGTCCACCGTACAGACTTTACGTAAAAGACGATTTTATATCCACTGAAGACGAATCTAGGGCATGGTGGTAAGGTAATAGTAATACAGCATGCAAATTGAAAAGTTTCTTCATATGTTGAAGCCAAATTGCATACAATAAAATTTATCTCAGTCACAGATGCACAGGAAAATGAACTACTAAACAGAAATATATTTGAATATATTTCTTAAGGCCACTTTGATAATTGACTATCATAAAGCCTCTTTAAAAAGAAATGTTTTCCATTTATTTAAATTTTAATAAAAAAATATGTATTTATAAACCCTAGATAACAATTAATAACTTTCACGGTGGTAAAATTCATTGGTTATTTTTTTGACATAATATTATGAAATGAGAAGCTTACTTTTAAGAGTACTATACAGAGTGCGACAAAAATACTGCACAAATTGAATAAAACACAGTAAAAAAAAATAGTCACATATGCACAGGAAAATGAACTATGAAACAGAAATATGTTTGAATATATTTCTTGCTGCCGAATGCGGATACATTCAATGTTCATACTACTACCACTAACACAACTAAAATTGTGTAGAATCTGGTTTTAACATATCATAAGGAACATTAAAAATAACACCCCGTGTCAGAAATTTCTTATGGATAGATCACAATACCGACAGCTTCCAGAGACATGAGGCTCGATAAAATGACATGAAACGGAATTCTTGGCATCTGTAGCCCGTTTTCCTTTGCATCTGTGACTGAGATTCACATTCGGATATGAACTTCGAATTCAACATATCAAAACACATCTCGTTTTTATATCTCAGGACACGGGTGCCTCGTAGATATCACCATAGCGTCAGGTTTTACATCCATGAAGCATAGGCGGATCCAGAAGGCTTCTCAGGAGGGGACCATTTTAGTGATAAAGCAACATATCACTCGCGAGAGCCAATATTGGCGTCGCAGGCGAAAATTTTGAAAATGTTCAAGGTCACGCGTTTTCCTGGCAACTCAGAATTTCAATGAGAAATCCATTTATACAAAAATACCGACTATCACAAGAATATTTTTTGGAATTTCTAAGGATGCCAAGCCATGGGGGCCTTGCCCCCCTCCCCCTCCGGGATCCGCCAGTACCATGAAGTCCAATGAACTGATATGAAACGTGATTTTTGCCACTTGCAACATTTCCTCTGTATCTGTGACTCAGATACATTTTTTTGCATGAAATTTGGCATCAACATATCAAAAAAACGTTCAAATTCAATTTGCATGACGCATTACAATTACCCTACCACCATGTCCCAGAATCGTATCCGGTGGTTATAGATAGAATAATCCCTTTTTATCACTCAACATCGTCTTTTACGCAAAATCTACACGGTAGACGTGTTTCTGAATATCAAATTCAGATTCAGCATGCAAAAATACATGTCAATTAATGGGTCCTATCCAAAAGACACGACATTTTTTAATTTTCTCGGCCAGTGTAATTTACAAACATGCTAAAAAATTAATTAGAACTATATGGTAAGTTGTAAAAACGTCTTACGTAAAAACGATACCGTGGAGATCATTTTTTTTGTAGCGTTTCGCCGCGGATTCTGTCGACTTTTTCAGAAGGATTTTTAAGGCCGCTGATACTTACTATCTGTAAATGTTGCTTCTAATATATAGGGTGATTCCTAAGTTGAGACATATTTGTTAACAGTGAATAGAACTATTCAAAACAAACGTTATTTCCAAATAATCTCAAAAATAAAAAGGTTGTCTTACTATTAATTTAGAAAATAGCATTTACACGGTCCTGCCTTACATTTAAATGAAAGGTTGTACAACGAAATTGTAAATACAAAAACGTTACGTTACCTTAGGATAAGAAAGTACTAGGAATAAATGATAAAACAAAAAAGACTATAAACATTAGGTATGTTTTTCCACTGTGCTTCGAATTTACCTTTCATTTAGTTGAAGGCAGGACCCGAAAAATGCTATTTTCGAAATTAATAATGTAGCTTTTTCATTTTTGAGTTAATTTAAAAACGATATTTGGTTAAATTTGGTTATAAAAAATAGTTTTACACGCTATTAAAAAATATGACCCCATTTAGGAATCACCCTGTGTATTTAATCAGGTCGCGGTTCTTTTGAAAAGTGAATCCATTGTGGTCCATTGATTTTCTCCCTGTTGAATTTATTCGTTTTTCTTAATCCTTATGTCACTCCGAATACACAAGAGATTAATTCTAACCTCATTATTTAAAAAAAATATAATGTATTTATGTCTTATTTGATTTATTACGACATATTAATTCAAGGCCACTTTGATAATTGACTATCATAAAGTCTCTTTAAAAAGAAATGTTTTCCGTTTATTTAAATTTTAATAAAAAAAATATGTATTTATAAACTCTAGATAACAATAATTAATAACTTTCACGATAGTAAAATTCATTGGTTATTTTTTTGACATATTATTATGAAATGAGGAGCTTCCTTTTAAGAGTACTATACAGAGTGCGACAAAAGTACTGCACAAATTTAATACGTATAAAACCGAAACAAGCAAGTTTTCGCAAAAAATAAAAAAAGGAAACAGGTTTTTACCTGTTAAATACAAAAATGTATATTTTTACCGTCATATCACATTTCGATCGTCAACTGTTTGTTAGAAAAATGACGTCACCCTCAATTTTTTCAAAGGAGAATCCCCTATTTTTGATGGTGGTTTTAGTAAATCTAGTATATAGTATTAAAAACGAATGCATAAAATAGGGTTTATTGATAATGGGTTAATTCCTGCACTGTAGAACTTAAGTACGACGAAGTCTGCAGAAACAACGGATGTTACTAAGCTTGACTTTCCCACGTTCTGTCATATTGTGGATTTATTTGCAGGCAAGTGGATGTCTCTGAACAAGATATAAATGTGCCGTTACAAAACTTTACTTATTTGAAATATGCTTAAATAAATATCCCTATGAAACTGAACACGATTTACCGAACACTGCTGACTGGTTTCAGCGAGATGGCGTACGACCGCACTTTGGTTCAACCTGTTCGAGATTATTGAGTGCATTTTTTCTGGGCACTGGAGCTGGATTGATAGAAGACTGCCAACCACCTAAATCTCCAGACCTTACGCTCTAGACCATTTTCTTCTTGGATATTTGAAAGTAGAAGTCTACACCACCAGAACACACAATTTAGACACAATCACAATCGATTAAATTGTAATTTTTTATAGCTCCAAAGAGATCTGCAATCTGCTGCTACCCAGCGGGCAATAAGCATATGTTTTGATTAGAAATAGAGACATGTAGAGTATCACTGCAGTGAGTGATCTCCTTTAAAATTTGTAAATAGATGTGCCTATTATCAAGAAGTCAATGGTTGTCAATTCGAGAACCAGTTGGCCTGATCTTGCATTTTATTTTTAATGTTACAGATAATTTTTAGTAATACATTTGTGTCTCATAATTTTCTGTAAAATTTTCTGTAAAATTTTCTAATGCAAGGTAGTAAAAATTATATGCAATCTTTTAAATAACAGTAGGTTTATCAAAACTAACACCAGAAATAGGGGATTGTCATTTGATGACTTCATCTCTCGAAAACGGTTGACAATGGAAAGGCGATTTAGAAGTCAAAATATATATTTTTATAAATGAAATTGGGCTCGTTTCGTTTTTTTTGCGGATAGTTACTTGTTTCGGTTTTATTGAATGTGTGCAGTACTTTTGCAGTGCCTTATTAACACATAGAGTGCCACTACACAACATCGATCTAGGAATACCCATCATTTTTTCTTCACAATGTTAAGTGGTTGTTGCCGTAATACTATATTAATACATATATGATAATAATGTTCTCCACTAAAATACCAAAAATAGTAAATTTGAACATTTTTTTGTCGGACAGCATTTGTCCCCCACGGCCACAAACATCGAAATCTGCAAATAGGCCATTGGGGATATGCACAATAGTCATCCTTATGTTGCCATTTTATGAGTAGTAGGTTATTATTATTACCTCCCAACCGCGCTGATGGTAGCAACAGTGAATCTTCAGACCGCAGATTTGAAAAGAGTAGTGACAGGGAGATGTGTGTTCAATGTTATGCCTAAGCCACAGATGTTTCCGGACGACCCGTAGCAAAAGTTAAAACTTAAAGTATAAGTGGCAACAGTTGAACCAAATATTTGCTTAGATTGTTTTTCAGACACAAATTCTATTATGCTATAAATTTCTGTGAGTAAATTGAATTTACCCGCCTTGCTCCCTCCATAAAGATGACCACAAAATGTGTGTAACACTAAGGCCAAGTATGCTACCAGAATGTACCAATCTTCAGTCACCAGCTCCCGATAACTGCATTGATATGTCATATATACGCTGTGCAATGTGGCGCCAAATGATTTTGATCGTGTCAGACAGTGTATATCCACCACGGCCGTACGGTTTCTATGTTGACACCAATTCATCAAAACTATTATGATATAAATTTCTGTGAGTAAACGATATTTAAATTTATCCGCCTTGCTCCTTTTCCATAAAAATGGCCACAAATATGTGGAACACTCAGGCCAAGTATACTACCAGAATGTACAAATCGTCTGTCACTAGCTCCCCATAACTGCATTGATATGTCATATATACACTGTCCAATGTGTCGCCAAATATATTTGATCGCGTCAGACAGTGTATATCCCACACGGCCACAACTCATTTTAAATTGTGTACAAATTGGAGGACACAGTATAAATCCCATGTCATGTACGTACGATTTCTATGTTGTCACCTTTATTTACAAAGGTGATCAAATCAAGGTCTAATGTCATATTACATCAGATATGGTGTACTTTTTTTTATATCTTTATGTATCAGATTAATGGAACTACTGCTATTCACTGTCACTGTTATTATCATTAATTCACAAGTTTTTTTTCTACATTTTAATTTCTTTCAAAGGAAATTTCAGAGAACTTTTACTTCTGAATTTTTATAATCGATATAACTTTTAGAGAAGTGAACGTTTTGTAAAATTGTGCACACAATGTACACAAGATTAAAATGTTTTTGTACCTACTTGGTAAATATGAAAATATGTTTCGCAAGCCGGGTCCGAGAATTTTGGATGAGGTAGAAAATTATTTTTTTATGGATTTAATGGACACAGTGAATTAAGAACTAACTGAAGCCATTTTTATCCCTGGATGAAATAACAAATATTTCAACGTTAGTGGGCTGACAAATTCGACTATATTATTCTACAATACGTATTGTTTCTAAATGATTGATAATGAAGGATAACGATAATCAAAACTTTTCTAAATTTTGTAAATTCAACTTTATTTTGCAAGCATATTACTGCAACACACACGCCACTGCGTCCCGCTCTACCATAATTCCCTCTTTCTGAATTATAATATCTTATAAAAACGTCAATAAAACGAAACGATCTCCTTCGCACGACAATAGGCATTAAGGGACTTTATGAACCCGTAATATGTAGACCATGTAGAATGGCGGACTCTTTTTTTAATTTCAATATAGAATACACCTGATACGCCTACGAAGTGGTAAAAACCGTTATTTCGCCTGTGTCTGAAATCGTAAACAAAATGGATGGAAACTGAAACTTTTTCAGAAGTTGAAGCGCCGACAAAATAAGGAAATACAAACGCAATAGAAGTTAGGGAAAGTCGTCTTTAAACGGGCATTTATCTTATTGCGGTTGTTACTTACCGTTTGCTTTGAAGCTAGATAAAGAGATAGGTATTATTTTATCAATAGTCCACTTGTACTTGTGAAAAAAAAATGCAAAATAACGAATAACAGATTATACTCACACTTCATTTACTTTTTTGTTATAAAGTGTCTGTTTCATTGACATATTTCCTTGAAATGGGCAGGTATGCCCATGAAATGGTTGTAGACAGCTATAAGAACTGATTATCTATGCTTCAGAACATAGTCGACACTGAAGCTATTCTTCTTTACTAAGGCGATATAATTCGTTACAAATTATAGAGACAATTTTGTTTCTCTAGCCTTAGTCGCCGGAAGAGGCTTTCCTCTTGCATTAGAGTTAAATATTCGACAAGCTTTTTTTGTCATTCATGAAAGTTCATTGTGAAGGGAAATTTTAATATTCGTATCAGAATTTACTAACAATTTATCTGTTTTTTTTACTTTTTTCTGCGTATTTTACTACATTCACATTCACATGTTGTATGACTAAGAAACTTAGGCATTGAATTGAATAATGAATTGAACGTCCAAATTAATCAACTTTTAGACGCCCGATTCATGGGACTACAAACGCAGTAGTAGTTAAGAAGAGTCGTCTTTAAACGGGCATTTTTCTTATTGTGGTTGTTACTTACCGGTTGCTTTGAAACTAGATAAAGAGATAGGTATTATTTTATCAATAGTCCACTTGTACTTGTGAAAAAAAATGCAAAATAACGAATAACAGATTATACGCATACTTCATTTACTTTCTTGTTGTAAATTGTCATATTTCCTTGAAGTGGGCAGGTATGCCCATGAAATGGTTGTAGACAATTATAAAAACTGATTATCTAAGCTTTTGACATACTCGTAGTCGACACTGAAGCTGTTCTTCTTTACTAAGGCGATATAATTCGTTGCAAATTATAGACACAATTTTGTTTCTCTAGCCTTAGTCGCCGGAAGAGGCTTTCCTCTTGCATTAGAGTTAAATATTCGACAAGCTTTTTTTGTCATTCATGAAAGTTCATTGTGAAGGGAAATTTTAATATTCGTATCAGAATTTACTAACAATTTATCTGTTTTTTTTACTTTTTTCTGCGTATTTTACTACACTCACATTCACATGTTGTATGACTAAGAAACTTAGGCATTGAATTGAATAATGAATTGAACGTCCAAATTAATCAACTTTTAGACGCCCGATTCATGGGACTACAAACGCAGTAGTAGTTAAGAAGAGTCGTCTTTAAACGGGCATTTTTCTTATTGTGGTTGTTACTTACCGGTTGCTTTGAAACTAGATAAAGAGATAGGTATTATTTTATCAATAGTCCACTTGTACTTGTGAAAAAAAAAATGCAAAATAACGAATAACAGATTATACGCATACTTCATTTACTTTCTTGTTGTAAATTGTCATATTTCCTTGAAGTGGGCAGGTATGCCCATGAAATGGTTGTAGACAATTATAAAAACTGATTATCTAAGCTTTTGACATACTCGTAGTCGACACTGAAGCTGTTCTTCTTTACTAAGGCGATATAATTCGTTGCAAATTATAGACACAATTTTGTTTCTCTATCCTTAGTCATCCGAGGAGACTTTCCTCTTGCAATAGAGTTAAATATTTTCTTTTACTACATTAACATTAACATATTGCATGACTAAGAAACGTCATTGAATCGAATAAAGAATTGAACATCGAAATTAATTAACGTTTAGATGCCGGATTCATAAAATATGACATTTTGATATAGTCTTTAAAAACATTCGTAAATATTGCCTATATTGATTGATTTTACATATCATGCTAAGAAATGTGGTCGATAGAATGTCTAATCATGTCTAATGTAAAATTCAAGGACTAGTTATCATTTATTGTACTCACTGTTTTATGTGCAGAATTTTTTCAGGAAAATCAAAACATAGCCAGTACTTATTCCCTAGCAATCAGTAGTATTAATGCAATATCAGAATGACTGCAAATGCCAACCATATGCACGGTTTGGAAAATTTTACGTAAAATCGTAAAAATGTATCCTTATAAATTGCAGCGACTGTTTGATTTGAAAAAGGCAGATTGGCAATTCGGTATTTTGAAAATTCATGACCATCAACATTCAGTTTCTAGTTTCTAATGATTTTTTTTTGTTGCTTAATTTATTGAAGTTGTATATTAAGTTGAAATATATGCCTTACTTTATGACAACCTTGTACATGTCCCAAAAATATAGAACGATTTTCTAGGGAAAGACAAAAGTCAAAAATTTTAAACTAGTGTTAAGCTACCTACGTGTTACGACGAAAGTGATCTAGGTACTTTGCGCGAGTATTTCCGCAACACTGGCGACTCCGCCAATTGTTTAACTATTAAATCGACCGTAATCCTTGCTTGTTATCCGGTCTGCTCCAAATTCTAGCAGAACAAACTCCAAAATCCGTACGCCCGGCACCGCCAACGTGCCTCGACCGCCGATACAACAAAAAAAACCGTGAATTCTGCGCAGAAATAGCAATCGTACAATCACACAATCGTAGAAAAAAGACTGGCGGCGTCCAATCGTCGGCGGCGGCGGCGTCGGTGGCGGCGGCGCCGTTCCCACCCCGCCGGCAATAAGATCCACATTCCGAGAAACTCGAGCCGTGCCGACTGTCGCGATTGGTAGTTGGAATCCGCGAATCCCGCCAATTTCTCTTATTGTCATTGCCCGGGCGGGCCTGGCGCGGGGGCAGACGGGGGACGGGCGGGCGAGCCCGGCACTCGGCAGCCCAATGGCGCGGTCACGGCGCGCGGCCGGTCAATTTCGCGTATTTACGGGGGCAAAGGTCACGGCGGACTAGAATAACTGTACTCGCTCGAATCTGACCTGTAGTCCAGTAGGCAGGGAGCTAAGTTCATCAAAAACTGTTCTTGAGACATACAGGGCTGGTTTTGAACACAATGCGGTGGGTCCGTAGAGCTGAAACCGTCCGCTAATTTTTTAAATTAACAATTTATAAAAAAAAAGCGTTTTTTTTTTCAAATTTCCGCTTATATCTCCGTTCCTTGGCATATTTCATACAGCGTATGGGGCATTTCACGCCAACTAAGTAAACATTTTCTGTTTGAAACATATCAGAATCGATAGTACTTGCTAAAAAACTAACTTCCCTAAAATTTTAGATTTTTTGAGCCACAAGGAGATGGATGGTGAGGGGTGAGAAAATACAAATTTTCGTTTCGACTCTAAACTCAATTTTTTCTCGGTAAAAAAAATGAGAAATATTAAAAAAAGCGTAGAATACGATAAAAATATTTTCAAAACTATTGGGGGTAGTTTTCACCCTTATTTTGAGGGATTAAAAGATTAAAATCGAAATTTCGAAAACTATGACACGATATTTTTGGCTGGCCTAGGAACTGGCCCAAAAAACAGCCCAAAGGTGATTATTATTAACTACTATAAATATGAAATATATAAAACAAGTTAACATATAACACAATTTATATACATTAAAACAATTTATAGTTTATGTATGTTAAGCTGGAATCGGAGTAAGCTTTTGCTCTTATGCAACCATCATTTAAAGCAATTAAACAATGTTTTTTCTGTAAGTTTTTTATTCTTTTACTGCACTCGAATCATTTATTTAATTTTTACACGCGTTCGGGCATACAAGTTCGTCATCTTCAACGGCTAGTTTATTTACATGACGAATTACGTCTTGTTAAATTCTCTACGTATATATGACTAGCCTAGATAAGTATATGTTTATGTTTATAGTAGTCTGTATTTACTATTTTTGTTAAAAATATTAGATTAAGAAACAAACAAAGAAAACTATATCATGTGAGAACTTAATATACATATTTTCAAATTTCAAAATTTAGCAATTTTTGAAAGATTGATCGTTACATTGGATCCACCACCTTATCTTTTGAAAATCTCATGTCAGATTTGTACTCAGCGATTCTAAGAACGTAAGAGATGTCGATTAATTGTTTTAAAAAAGATCTTAAACCCAGTTAAAAAGAATAATTTAAACCTTCAATAGTAAATACGGTATTACCAACATTTCAACTTTATGAATTTTTCTTGATAACGGTGGCTCTTGACAAAAATTCATTACATACATTTTCGACTTAAAATTTCCCGTAGAATACGATGGTATTTTTTAAATTTCAAAATTTAGCCATTTTTTAAAAGTTGACTGCCATACTGGATACGCCATTTTGTTTTTTGAAGAGGAACACAGGATGAGAAAATACGTTAAAACCACGTTTTTTCACCTTTGGGCCGTTTTTTGGGCCAGTTCCTGGTCGACGCCCATTATGAATTAAAAATTAATCGAAAGTACAAAAAAAAAGAGAGAAATTAACAAAAAAAAAAATGAATAAAATCGTGTCATACTTTTCGAAATTTCGATTTGAAACTTTCAATCTTCAAAATAAGGGTGAAAACTACCCCCAATAATTTTGAAAATATTTTTATCGTATTCGCAGAAAAAAACACATCGAAAACCATTGCAACCTTTTTTTAATATTCTTCATTTTTTACCGAGAAAAATTGAAAGTTTAGAGTCGAAACGAAAACTTGTATTTTTCTCATCCTCACCATCCCTCTCCTTGTTGCTCAAAAAATCTAAAATTTTAGGAAAGTCAGTTTTTTAGCAAGTACTATCGATTCTGATATGTTTCAAACAGAAATTTTTTTTGAACTCACTTAGTTGGCGTGAAATGCCCCATATGCATTTAAGAAATTGTAGCCTATTGAATTTCCAAAATTTTGAGCCTAACCCGAAGTCTCCAAGTGCTATTGTTAACTTGCAAATGACTGCCTGAAGTTGAAAAAGGGCTTTTTTTTCACTATTTTTTACTACGAAAGTAGGGCGACTATGATCGTGAAATTTCTTGGAGGGACAGCTATTTGTATATAGTTACAACAAAATTTCAGCTCGATCCGTTAATCACTTTTCGAGTAATTAACGATCGAATTTTTTTGCAAGCCTTAATTAACAATGACGCCATTTCATTGTTTATTGTACGATAGTGACAGGGCTGGGCTAGAAAAATCACAAATCTCTTAAAGTTTTCAAGACTTTTTGAGATTTTGAAAAATATTAATTTGGGCCAGTTTTATAACGTTTTCTACGCGACTACCTTTTTTTGACGCGACGTATACATTGTTTTAGCGTTGCCGCTTCGAAATTCTCGGAATTGTGACTATAATATTTTGATGCCCATTTTTTGTTTAAAATACGCGTCTTGAAGCGTACTTTCAAGATATTATAAAAAAAAAGCGTCAAAAAAAGGTAGTCGCTTAAAAAACGCGACACAAATTGTTAATTTAAAAAATTAACGGAGGGTTTCAGCTCTACGGACCCCGCGCATTGTGTTCTACGCAAAAAAAATACATAGGGAACCATCAAAACTAGCCCTATATGTTTCAAGAACACATAAAAATCTCTGCCTACTAGTCCAGTAGCTGATTAGTCTTCGAAAAAATTCACTTAAATACATAATAAATTACATTTGCGTTTAGCGAGGCGTAAGTTTTAATACAGTGAATGATACTTTGTAAACTTACTCAGGAAAAAATATCGAAAGTTAGGTAGACCTAAAGGTGTACAGAAAGCGGTAAAATTACTGCTCAATTTAAATAAAACTGTAACAAGCAAGTTTTCGCAAAAGAACAGAAATCAGATCAAATTTTAATTACAAAAATGCGTATTTTGATGTCATATCACCTTTCGATCGACAACTCTTTTCGAGAGATGACATAATCCTCAATTTTTTCAAATGGCAATCCCCTATTTTTGGTGTTGCTTTTGATAAATCGAATTTGAGAATATTTAATACAACTGCATACAAATTTTATCACCCTACATCAACACATTTTAGAAAACATTTGAAATATAAATTATGGGACACAAATTTTATTACCACTAAAAATTAATGGTATAAATACAATATCAGACCAACAAGTTCTTGACAATAAGCCAATTTTGGGATCTGGCGATATAGACTTGAAAGTTTGACCAATAGAAAATAGTCCAGGGACGTAAAATCTGGAGATCTCGGAGTTCTATTAGTTTCCTTCTACAAATGCAAGGCCTAGGAACAGTTTCACTCACGATTTGCTGAAACGAGATAGCAGTGTTTACTACATCGTGTTCATTTTCATTGGTAAATTGTTTTACAAGTGCAATCTTACGCCAATGTATTGTTTTCTTTGAGAATATTTGGCAACATTTAGAAGATTGAACAATCAAAATTTGGTGCGAAAATAGACTAATTACGGAAATTAGTCTATTTTCTACGTTGTATCACTATTATTCTATTTTCTACGTTGTATCACACCTACGTTGTATCACAATGTAGGTGTGATACAACGTAGTGAACTCGAGAGTACATTCGTGTGATACAACGTAGTGAATTTTATAGACAGACTTGTCTGTTGTAAAGAAGTAAATGGTTGACAAATCCAGAAGCAGTTGGCCGGTTTTCTGACGTTCCTGGCCATTTAATGTTCCAGGTAATTTTTAGTGAAATACCATTTGTGTCTCATAATTTTCATTTCGAATTTTCTCTAAAATATTCTGATGCAAGATGATAAAATATTTATGCAGTCGTTTTAAATAACAGTGAATAACATAAATGACAGTCGAAATATCTATTTTTTGTAATTAAAATTTGACCTGTGTCCGGTTTTTTTGCCAAAACTTGGTTGTTTCGGTGTTCTCGTTTTGAAAACCAGTTAATGTCGATGTTCTAAAATCAAGCCCTGTTTTGTATTAATATTTTATTTGTTTTATGTTTGACATAATTCTCTTAAAAATTTTGAAGTAGGTATAGGAGTGTGTGATATTAAAGTGTTAGTAACAAAAAAGCATTATTTGAAAATTATAGTATGCCATAGTGTTCCCATTCAAAAATATTCAGAAAAAAAGTGAATAGTTGAAAACATTGAGTAAAAAATATTGTAGTTACACAGAAAATAAATTAATTGATCCTGTCAAGCCCTATTCGATTTTTCGAAAATTAACACGTTATAAAAATTACTTTTTAATTAAGCAGACTTTGATCCCAAAAGGTCCAATTTCAACTCGAAAATTATTTTTTCTTTTATACCTCTTTTTTCATTTATCCTGCGGCACAGAGTATATAATTTCCTCGTTCTCTTTCTTCAGGAATCAAATACAGCCTCATGGTGGTGATTTATTTATATTTTGCATGCACTAACTTTTATAACTTAAAAAAAAATTGTGACATAATCTTCATGTTCAAAGTGAAGATACTAACATTAGTTGTTCTTCCCAATAAAAACAATCATCATCATCAGATTGGCGTTACAGCCCTTCATGGGTCTTGGCCTGCTTCAGAACTTCCTTCCAGGGAAAGCTGGAAGGAAGTTCTTTTCCTTTTGTTAAGTCTCCGTTTTTTTTTCACAGTCCAACATGAAAACATCACATTTAGCTGAAAGCCATTTTCCTACGATTTGCGATATCCTTTCAATACCCGAAAGGCCATGATAATATCTTGCGAGAGGTATATAGCCTTTGAAAGTGTGATACGAAAGCTTAACAGAAACTGCAAATTTGCACATTGTAATCGAGGTACGGCGTATTTCATTTTTACATCGTGCACGCGGGCGCATAAAAAAAGAAGTCCGATGCTGCACGCCGGAGACAAATAAAAGTTGCTCTCGGGCGAGAATAGTAGCACATGGGAAGGGCGGCGTTCTGCTCGTCGGCGGTATCGACCCGCCGCCGCCGCCACCGCCGCGCCCGGATGAGGACATTACCCGGAGCTCTCAATACTCAGCGCAATGCTACTCGAGTCCCCCCCAGTTACCCCCCAGGCTCCGGAGTCGTCCTCCCGAACTCTCTTCTACATCTCCAACTGCTGCAGCACCGTACTGCCCCCTTCCCCCTCCCCGTTCGTCGCCATCCCTTGCCGCCGCCTCCACCGCCACCCCTTACCTCCTCTCCACCTCCCCTCGCGCTCGACTCATTCTCGTCTAGGATTTAAATCTCATATATAATTTTCAGCTAAGATTACCCATCTTCAAATTTTCGCTTTGCTGTCTACACTTTCCCTGGAGAGATACGGCGATGCATATGGAGTTTTTGCTCTTTTCACTCGCGCGGAGGTAGGGACGGGGTTAATTTTCGAAAGACGGATGGAGCTTGACGCGTTATTAAATTATTTAAAATCGCGAATCATTATGCACTACGTGATTAATAACTCGAGCGTGTATTTAAAAAGTTTCACATTTATAAATCAGTAGATATTTGAAATATTTTTAGTGAGATATTATTTAAAGTAATGGAGTGACAAATATACACTACTTTAGGATACAGTGTAGTTAACATTAAACTAGTACTTCAATACTAGCCACAGTAAGTTTCGAAATTTTGTACGGTGTACTTTGTGAAATATAACTTGAAAACACAGGATTTTCGTATGGATATAAAACCTGTACACTAAAAAAATAATTTTGTTGTTAGTACAAAATATTGTTTTATTCTTTTCCGCAAGCAGTAAATTCAAAGTTGTCCTCTTTAAAAAAATGTCACGAAAAAACGAGAGGCTAATAAAGAAAAAAATTTTAAAAACCAACAGTCTTTAGATCAAAAGATTTTATTAGATGTATGTAAAGATCAACAAGTTCATTGCATAAAAAAATATTTCTGTTTTTTTTTTTTAGAATTCATTTTTAGTTCTTATTTTTCAGATAGTTTGGTTGTGAAATAGTACTGCTTTTCTAAAAAATATATTCACACTATGGAGTTATTAAAAAACTACTTAAATCGTTTGTATACAGGACATTAAAGCAGGGAGACCTAGCGGACCTGTTTTTTACAGATCTGATTGAAATTGAAAATTACTGAAAATTGTTTAAGCCGTCTATATACAATAATTAAAATTATACAATTAAGTCGTCTATAAGCAACAACCTAGCGCGAAATGTTTTTTCTTACTACTCCGTAAAAAAATAATCCATTGCTTTTATTGTTTAGGTATTACTTTTTTCTACTTTCAGCTATTACAAACGCAAACGAATAAACGAATATGAAAAAAATATGCCTCAGAGGCGTAAAATTACATTCGAAGTACTTTTTCCCGAATAAATTACTTCCACATCCACGTAGTGGAGTGGAAGTAGGTATACCTAGTGTTCGTGAAAAATGTATTAAAAATTGTTATTGGCTAAATGACCCTAAAATGTTTTGAAACGTCGGGATTTTAAGTTTAAGCGAAAAAAATTACTGTCTGTGTGTCCGTCTGTCCATCTGTTTGTCTGTCTATATGTCTGTCTGTCTGTCTGTCTATCGGTCGGTCCGTCCATCCGTCCATCCATCCATCCGGTTTAGGTAAAGTTTTTTAGCTTAATAAAGTGGGGGGTTCCTGGGGTTGAAGGGGGGTAAGCATTTAAAATAGATCAAATAAACTTAGTAACTTGAAATTGAACAAAGCGCTAAAAATTCCTACTCATCGTCGCCCTCCCCCTTCCCAGGGGGTAAAGCAAAATGTAAGGGCATTATTAACAATTTGTGAAAACGTATATATGGCCAAGATAAATCATACATTTATTCTGATTTGTCTGATAGTGCTATCTGTTGTCCCACGGTAAGGGTGGGGACAAGGCGGTTGTATTTCAGTATGAATTAAGATCTATATTCATGTGACGTGGCGTTATATAGGTTTTGAGGTGAAAGAATTCAAATAAAGGTCATATTATAGCATGAGGTCATATTGATTATGAAGTCATATAAGTTATATTGGTCATAATGATCATATTGATCATTTGATTCATTGATCATTAAGGTTATAAAGATCATATTTGTCACAAAGATCATATAAATGAAATGACCTAGACTATGATACGTCAGACCATACGATGAGGCTACTATATCTCACTAGGCGACTATAGATGAATCATAAAGGTCATACAGGTCATAAAGGTTGTATTGGTCATAAAGATCACATTAGCCATAAAGACAATATGGGTCACAGGGGTCTATCAGGTCATAATGCTGCTATAGTTCATAAAGACTAAAATGATCATAAAAGCCACAAAAGTTATATCCAAACTTAATAGTTTTAAAAATACAAACTAATGTTTTTAGTGATTTAGTCTGATCAAATATGGAAACAAATTGATGTGGAGGTAGTGATTTCTTAGGCAGTAATTTTTTTGTGGTATCTCAACAACTAATCTTAATTTTAATTGTTTCATGATTTTTGTTTACTCCCTACCATAATATGACTGTTGTAGCACTATAAAGCATCCGATCGCATCTGTAGATATTTCTTGTAGTTTAAGCCGCAGAGTATTTTTAGTGTTTCTCAAGTGTTTTTCAATTAAATATTAACTACTCAGACAAGAAAAAAATAAATATTAAAATTTCTGTAATTGTGTCTGTTACGCTGAATACATTGCGCATTGTGTATACACATATTTTCTATGTAATTTAAGAGAAAATTATCTCTACATATGTGTACTACACTGTATAAAATTTACTTCAATACCAATATACATACATATGTACATGGTTAGTTTGAATACATACCCTCTGTATAAATGAATGCCCTCCCTTTATTTTATTAATTTTTGTTAAATTTTAAAAAAGTAAAAACTCATTTCGTGTGGATTTTTACATAGAATCCAGATATGATAACGATTTTATTAAAGCTGACTATTAAAGTTGGCATATGGCAACGCAACACATAGGCAACTCGTGTAGCACGTGATAGGACTTCTCTCAATTTTATTTGATTGCAGGAGACCTGTGACAGCAGGGACTGTTGTACAATCTCCGCTATAAGCAATGCGTTGAATAGTATGCTATGATTTCATAATAAAATTGGGCAAATGCTAGTTATTTTCGTGTATTAATGCGAACGTCTCTGTGACACGTTCCGTTTCTGCCAGCCGTACTGATTATACAGAGGGGTATAAAAACTTTGCATATAAATTTAAGCAAATATTTAATTAAAAATTTACGTGTGTATATGTATACAGTGCAGTGCATACGGATATATATAAATTTAATTTTGTTTAAATATTTTTTGGAAAAACGAATTTATTTGTTTTATTTATACATGGTTTTCTTTTTTTCTGGGTCAAGTTTAATTACATATGTATATAAATAAACTACCATTATTCTTATCTGAAATATCCATATAATTAAAAAAAAAAATGTTGTCAGAAATACATAACATACAGGTATATGAACAAATATATGTCTTAAGTATTTTTGGAAATTAAAACTGTTTTAATTAAAAACGAAACTTTTAACAGTTTCAATTTACACTTATTTCGTCAATATGACAATCATTCCGCCTTTTAACGATTTTCCGAAAATTCGGTAATTTTGAATTCGGCAATTTACCGATAAATTTTACGTAACTTTTACGTAATTTACCCACCTCTACAACATAACTTATATGTACATACTTCGTACAACATATATGTATAGTCCTATTTTTAATTGAAAATGATAAATACGCCTGGGGAACAAAAAAAGCGGTGCAACTTTATGATTTCATGGGCGTGCATATATCTTTTATAAATTCGAAAATTGTGAAATATTTTTTTTCATTCAAATCAATATAGGATATGAAAATTAGCCCGCATACAAAACTCTTAATATTTGTAATATAATTTGCTGTAAATAATGTTCATTTAGCCAGACAATCTCAAAAAATTGTCTGTGTTAATAAACCTAGCTGAAATACACGTCACTGTCGTCTTAAACAAGTAGGATTCCTAATGTCGTAAATCATTTTAACGACGTCGTAAAAATGGTATGGCACAGTGGACCGCATAAGTATTTCAGGAATGTATTAGATACCAAGCAGAATAGTATAATGGATCGGCATTCGCTGCTGGCCGGTGGTAACACGTTGCCGGCTCTTCAAAATTTTCTTAAGTATAGTAATATACATAAAGTTGTCTTAATTTAGAATTATTTTTTCCAGCAATTTTAAACGCTTTATTTTAATGCTAACTAATAAATTGATATCTATGTATTTTTTTTAATATTTCCAAACTAGCTTTCTAAGAACGTCACGAACACCAGTTTACTGAAGTATGAAGTATACTGAAGCTTACCAATTTTAGAAAATATATCTGACAACCTTGCTTTTTTCTACCTATTTTCAATTTAGAATGGAAATTGTATACTTGTATAGTTGTACATACTTCGTAACTAACACCACTACTGACTACTATTCCACCCGCTTGAGTATGAAATGAAATGACATTGTATTAAATTGTATGTAATTGTATCGAAGGTCTACGCGTTAGAAAGCAAACCACGTTTTATATATACACGCTTGCGCATTAGCGAATGATTTCCCTGCGTAAATATCTCACTAATAAGATCTAGCAGGGTGCATTTCATGCACGGTAAATATACCGTGTATACCGTGCATTTCATGTGCAAGCTATTTCGATTCGTGTTCTAGCCTTTCGATTCAGGTTTGAGACTACGACTAGTTCGACTAGACTCGAACCACCTGTTCGCGCAATTTAAAACCACGCCACATATTTCAGCCAGTTGTTGGTTCAGCCACAGTTGTGTGTGCATATTTTCATTGTAAATAAAAATGAATTCGATGCAAAGTTTAATAGCAGAGTCATTCTGTCATATATCTAATACTCCTATATTGCTAGAAGGGTCTGAAGATTGGCGAAATCACCACGGTGCAGACATATATGCGTCTCTCTCTCTCTCGTAACTACTTCGAGTCTTACGCGCATGCCCGAGAATTGAACATCCAGTCACACACAGCCAATTGCCCCACTGTCAGACAAAGCTGGAACGAAAAGGCGTGAAAGACAGTGGCGGCCGGTTGAATTTGACATGCCTCAAATTTCCGTAAGGAGGCATGGGACCTACACCATATTTTAGGGGTGGTTACTAGACCTAAGTAAAAGGGTATAATGACAAAAATTCTTCAGGGAAAACTTGCAAAAGTTTTTTTTCCAAAAATGGCTGCCTCCGGGCAGATCTTGGAAACGGCTTATACATTTACAATATACATTTTTTTATACTTGTGATTTTTGCAAAATTCTTATTTTACGTAAAAATACAACTATTGCAAAATCTCACAGACGAAAATTTGGGATGAAATAAAAATTCAAATTACCATAACTTTTACATATCTCAAAATGTCAAGAAAATCACAAGTATAAAAAAATGCATTTATTCGGTGATTCTGAAAAAAAAATCGCAAATATTTTGTAAGCCGTTTCCAAAATTTTCCCGGAGACAGCTATTTTTTGAAAAAAAAAATTAGCAAGTTTTCCCTGAAGATTTTTGCCGTATTAGCTTTCTATTTAGGTCTAGTAACCACCCCCTAAATTATGGTGTGGGTCTGATGCCTATTTGACCTATTTGACCTATTCCAACGATGTTTTAATAGAAAATTCAACCGAGACATTATGAAATAAATGCATGGTTGCGGTTGTGATACAAAAAATGCGCTTTTTTGTTTCTCCTTCTTATTATTTGATCGTGAACAATTATGGACAAAAATATGATGACTGGTTGATCATTTGGGCGACCGAATTAAAAATCAAGTAGCCGCCACAATATACGAATATATTGTGCAATTGATGCTTTTTGAATTAATTAATTGTAAATATTATAGACACTAGGTATTGAAGAGACATTGAACTACACAATGAAAAAGTGAGAGACAAGTATCAACCGCATTTTTAAGTGCCTTGTAAATTATATACGCGTGTATTTCTTACCCCTGCATACCCACGCCACTGACCGATCCTTCCCAATGTCCCTGGACTCATGTCTGCGCGGTAGTACACCGATCTCATGCGAAAACGGATATTGGATAAGTAAATACAGTTTTACATGCGGTAAGCCGGGATTTCCGAACTAATTATAAATAATTGTAGGCATTTCTGTGGTGCATTTGAACTTTCTTTGTGAGGACATGATATGATGAGTCTACCTCTTTCTCTGATTCTGGAATTTTTCGTGGATTAATTAACTTTAATGCTGAGCTGAACATTGCGACCATTTGGAAAAATCAACTGCTTTCAAGGGTACTTCAATAATAATAAACAAAATGATTTTTTTCAATGTTTAATGCATGCCAAGAAGAAACTTTTCATCATTTCAGCTATTTATCTATAAGTAATTGCAGATCAAACAAAGATCGTCGTGGCAGCTCTTTCAATAAGGTAAAAATACGTTTTATTCATAACACTGTTATAAATAACATAATAAAAAGAAAATTTTAACAGTACATAAGTGTACATATAAATAATTAAGAGCTTTGAAATTTATAACTTTCAGATTCAACCTTGAAAAATTAAAAATGTTCAGTTCCACCATATTCCTCATAAGTAGGTATTAATTTGCAACCCCCACAGTTTTTTAGCCCGAGCCGCCACTGAGTTTGAATAAAAATAGAGTAGGTATCGTTTTATTAAATTCTCATTCGCAACTGATTAAACGTTTGCTTAACGATACTTTTTTTATCAAGTAAACTGTTTTGTTATAAAAAAAAATATGTATATCAAAAATGAGAGCTAGCTTCATTTTTCTCCGCCTACGACGGCGCGGCGGCGTCTAAACCGATTTTTTCGAAACACGAATACCATTAACATTGATCGCTCGGCAAGCCTTATTTTTTTCATCGCGCGAAACACCAATAAATAAATAAGCGGGCGTCCATGTTGTTTCCGAGCAATCTCTACTGCGGCCCGGTTTACGATGCGAAAAGGTTGGCGGGACTGCAAATGGAAAGCATCAATCTTATTCCTCCGGGCCCGGAGCTTTTTTCCGTTGAAGTACACAAATACGGACGATAAATCAATGTGGAAGACCTGTCATTGGTTAGGAAGCCACACAGTTGTTGTGTGGAGTTTTACTTGTTCCCCGATACATTCTCCGTTTCGTCGGGGCAAAATTCCTCTATTTTATTCGAAAGGAATTGTTGCAAGAAACTGACGGGATGGAGCCGGCGGGCTTTCAGTCGATAACCTCTTGCGCTTTTTCTTCGAGCCAGTGGAAATTCGAGACGTTTAGGACTTCTACACGCTCTGACGATACTGGAACTGAAGTGAGATTGTAAACTTCGGCGCAAAAACAAAAAATCAAACACGTTCCTCGGCAAATCGTAAAGATTGAGAGGAAAAATACATACGTACATCAAAATGGTTTAAATGTTTGCAACATTATTGCAACTAGTGACAGTAGTATGCCTAGAGCTTCCAAATCGCGGGCTACAAACAGGACCGGATCCAGGTCCAAGTCCAAGTGACGACGAAACTTATGATGTCATATGAACACGAAAGTGCTATGAAAGTTACAATGACCGAAAATTACCTCATCCAAATATACTTAAAAACAGGTACGTTGCCGAGATTTACTGGGATGTAGTGCAACCTATTCGTGACGACATTGCAGACAATTATGTGTATTTCATTATAAACGAAACTAATGGATGTGGCCGTTCGAAATTGATGCGTTATAATCAGATGATGCTAGTCATTTAGTGGCTTCGGGTCGAAGTAATCTGTTATTCAAAATGCTTATAATTGTAATAACCTACAGCCTCTAGCCAAGTACCCCATCTTGTCATACCGTGCTCGGGAGGTAAAGGTGTGTCTGGAAACATTGCTCTAAAAGCGGAGGGATGCTTTTAGAGCAATGTTTCCAGACACACCTTTACCCTCCCGAGCACGGTATGACAAGATGGGGTACTTGGCTAGAGGCTGTAGGTTATTACAATTATAATCATTTTGAATAACAGATTACTTCGACCCGATATTTTGATCCCAACGTAAGCAGTGACATATACACAGTGCAGAACTTTCTTTAGACACAAAGACTACATGATGACATACGGTACATCATCAATAATTATGCTGTCTTAGTTAGTGCAACAGTTTCGGGTTTCGGTAGTTCATTACAAAGAGTAATTTATTGTACTCAGTAATCGAACATTTTTTGTTTATATTTCCGGAACAATTCTGCAAAACGATGAAGTAAACCTTACCTTTTAACAAACAACTTTTATTTTTATAGCATAAACCAAAATAAAATGACCATGTCCTTAGTTTCGTTATATAATAGGATATACAAAAAATATGAAGCAAACTTCGAAATTACAAAAGAACCGGAACGAAAATTAAAGATTAATACAGTGTATGACCACCTCTAGCATTAATCACAGCACGACACCTATTGGGCATATTTTTAATTAAAGTATTTATTGCATTTTGTTCAATTTTTTATCACCCAGTGACGGCCGGTGGAATTTGATATGCTGGTATTTCCGTATGGAGGCATGGGACCTACACCATATTTTAGGGGGCGGTTACTAGACCTAAGTAGAAGGCTATAATAGCAAAAAAAATCAGTAAATACGGTTTATTTTAAACTTGTGATTTTTTGCCAAATTCTTATTTTTCGTAAAGATACAACTATTGTAAAATCTCACAGACGAAATGTTGGGATGAAATAAAAATTCAAATTACCATCTTTTACAAATCTCAAAATGTCAAGATCGCAATCGCAAGTATAAAAAGATGTTTTTACTCAGTGATTATGAAAAAAATATATTTCGCAAATATTTTGCAAGCCGTTTCCAAGATCTGCCAGGAGGCAGCCATTGGAAAAAAAATTTCTGAACACCGCGCAAAGTGTTCGGCGGCGCGCTGACAGCCGAGTGATGTAGCGGTGGTGGAGAAGCGAGGGGAAGCAGCGGCAGCGGCCAGCAAATTTTGCGCGGTGTTCAGAGACGTTTTACACCAATTTAATGGCATTTAAATGAAACAAAGTAAATGGACTAATCTATCGCTCGACGTGTTATGGAATATTCAAAATACAATGTAAAAAACTTTATTCGACTATTGTGCAAAAACTATTCATCGGACATAATCCAGTTTTTGCACACTCATTCTTCGTGATATTACCTACATTTTCCCACAATATTGACTCTTCTAATGCAAAAATACTCGAATTACGAATTTTTTTAAGAAAAGGTAATTTTTTGCGTTTTTTTTCCGAGTTTTCTCAGCGAAAAATGTACCGATTGACTTGATTTTTTTTTCACTTTAAACGTTTTTGAATTCTCTACAACTTTCCTATTGGATGTGATGTGATTGCTTCAATAGCTTTTCTTCTATAAGCAAAAAACTGAAAAAACTCCATTTTTTTTTCACTAATTTGTTATTAAAAAAAAGTGCAACTATTTCCTAGTCCAATTCATATACGTTTTCATCTAAGGACTGAACTTAAAAGTATCCCGTAGTCGGATTTGAGGTATCAATCGTGCCATGTCAAAAAGCTCTATTGACTGGCCTAATTGTACTTTTTGTAGAATTTACACCTCCGCCACATTTCGACTTCATCTTTATTGATTGATGAATTATTGATTATGATATTGATTATCAGATTAGACACTTAGAAGCATTTGACTGTTTAGAATTTGTTACATGCGTCAAAGTAAAGTTTTTGAAACATGTCATGAAAATTTCGAAATAACCGAAACTTCAAAGTAATGGTGAAAATCAAAAGTACTAAGTGTACTTATGACACCATTAAAATGTTTTTAAAAAATATCAAATGGTGCAAAAGTTATTAACAAATGAACATCGTTATAAAAAAAGGTAGCTTTTTATTCGAAAATTATTATTTAATATTTACTATAGAGACATCCAAAAAAAACCTCATCAAAGTTGGGCGAGAAAAAAAAACGTATTTCTATTCTTAATCGAATTTATAACCTTATTTACTTGTCAAGACTGTCACCTTATATGACAGCCATTGTTTATTTTACAAATTGTGACAGTCACTTGTCGAAAGTTTGACATAACCGAAAAGCTAAGACATGACCGCTATTTTCATCTCTCTCGTTCATAGCCAGAGTTGATGACGTTTTTTTTGGATATCTCTATATAAAGTACTTATTATAGAAAAAGTCGATTCTTACATAAAATTGGATGCTCTTTTCGAAATAAAATATTACTATACCAACAAATTATTAATAACAATAAAGTCGACTATTTTTTATAAACAAATAGCAAAACGAAAACCTTCTAGGCCTTTTTTTATTTGTTACGTGTCACAAATTGTTCATTATACTCTAACGAACAAAAATCAACAAGAAAATTTTCGGGGTCGGCAAAACTCACCGAATGACAAACGATTTTCGACGGCGGTCACCCGCGCCGATCGCGAGCTTTCACTTTGGGGGCGTGTTTGTCGGTTACACAAACACATTTGGTGAATAATATTATTAATGATGAATTCCGGTTAACAAAAGTAAATTAGGTCAATTAAACAATTGTCAAATTTAAGACAGTATAAAATGAATAATAATTAAAAACTAATATTACAAAATGAAATAATGTGCATAATATGTTATCATAAATAACAAGAGTATTTTTCTGCAGAGTGCAGTCAAACTGTCAGCAAAAAAGTCAGTTCGAAATACGTTTTTTTAATAGAGTTTTCACTTTGAGAACAGTTTGCAATACATATGCTCATTATCGCAGGGTGGAAAGCAATGAAATTTACGAGTTTCCGAAACAGTTAAATCTGTTTCAAATAGAGTACTCAAAGATCTTTTATGAGCTTCATGCTCTACAGAAATCAAATTCGATGTTTTTGAAAAAACTTTGAGCCCATTGAAAAAGACGTCTTGCTGTCGTAATTTGGTATTGATTTGTTCGCTGTAAACTAGCTTTGTAAGCATGTCTTTTTATTGTTCCACCAAGCCCATCACACGCGCCTTTTCCATAAGAGATGGCAAAAAAATGCAATTCTGCTTTAACATGAAAATCGGCTTCATGTTTTATTAAATTACAAAAGTTTGATTTGTTTTTTGTACTGCGAAGCAGCTCCATCACACTCGGCGCGGGTGACCGCCGTCGAAAATCTTTTGTCATTCAGTGAGTTTTGGCGATCCACAAAATTGTCTTGTTGCTTGTTGTTCGTTATACTCTATTTGTGACACGTAACAAATAAAAAAAGGACCAGAAGGTTTTCATTTTGCTATTTGTTTATAAAAAAACAGTCGATTTTATTGTTATTCATAATTTGTCGGTATCGTAATTTTTTTTTTTTTTTTCGAAAAGCATCCAATTTTACGTAAGAATCGACTTTTTTTATAATAAATACTTTATATGAAATATTAAATAATAAATTTCGAATAAAAAGCTACCTTTTTTATAACGATGTTCATTTGTTAATAACTTTTGCACCATTTGATATTTTTTAAAAACATTTTAATGGTGTCATAAGTACACTTAGTACTTTTGATATTCACCAGTACTTTGAAGTTGCGGTTATGTCGAAATTTTCGTGACACGTTTCAAAAATTTTGACTCATATGTATGTAGCACTAGCTTTAGATAAAAGCGGTGTGTCTGTGAAACCGCGCTGTTGTAAATGTTTTCCACTGTCAAAGCGTTATAGTATATGACACAACGAGCATGGAAAGTTGCATATAACCTACGAGTTGTGACGTTTCACATCAGTTTTTAGTTAGTGCTCTTTCCAGCGAGTTATATACTCGGTATCCCATCGACGTTCTTCTATTCGTCCTATCTTCTAATATAGTCGTATCTCGGTTATCACAGGAGATAGAAATATGCCGATGTCGCAACCTTGGCTACTTTTTTGAGGGAAATTCGCAGAGCTAACTAGATTTTTTATTTCTAGTTTTTGAGCTACAGCAGATTTTAGAGAAACGAGCCATTTACATTTCCGTAGCGCAGTGGCGGTGCGTGATCCTAACGATAATCATAAGAATAAAAGAATATCCCTAATATGAGATAAATATTTATCTCATATTAAGGTTATTCTTATTAACCTATTAATTTGAAAACTTACCTAATTTTCTTTGTAAATGAGCTCAATTCTGCGATTTTTACATTGTGCAAATTTTTCAATTACTTTGTTGTTAAAATTTTCGATATTTGTAATAGTCTTTTTCAATGGAGAGCATAGCCAAAGCCGACAGTCTTTCCTGGCACATGGTGTTGCGCAAAAATGTCTTTATTCATTTTAAATAGAAATTTTCCACAAAAACGAATACAGTTAATAACAATGTTTAAAACATACCTGTTTTTTGAAACCGCTTCATTGTATGCTGCCACTGCTCGTCGATGAGCAGAATCGAGCATTGTCGCAATATTTGCAGTGCCTAGCATGGCTAAATTCAAAACATTATTCATGTGTCCAGCAGAATTTGCATGTTTTTTTTATTTTCTCGTTTATGTGATTTAAATCCGTTACTCCAGTTTTGGTCCAAGGTGTTTCTCCGCCAAACAAAACACTGCGTTCAATACATCGCATCCACTTAACCACAAATGTTTTTTTAAATAAGTCATTATTAAATGTTCTTACAAATTGTTTACTTTTTCCTTTCACGGCTAATTTTAAATTAATTTGTGGAGTGGGCTACCTAGTGTTTTAATTTGCACTTTTTCCTCCAAACTCAAGTTAGTGAATGGAGTTTTTAATAAGTTTTGAATATAATTCATTATTCCAAACTAGATTGTAACCGAGTTTATATTTATAAAACGTGAGCGATAAAACAGCAATTGCAATGTACGAAAACAATTCACAAACTAACCGATCGATAACTCTCGTGCGCTCTTAAACTCCGCACATCATATCTATAAGATTCGCCCACTACGCGTCCTAATTGTGGAGGGGCAAGCAGTAACAATACGCGTTCGCTTTTTCGTATTGCACGGAAGCGCGATGGTCGTCCCGCTTTTTCGTATTGCGCGTGTCGACTCCCGCGCCGCGATCGGAAACCAGTGGCGTTGGAGATATAGACCTAGCGTCTAGTGGATTCGTAACGCTGCGGCCAAATAATATTCAGATGGTATTAACGCTAGGGATGCGGCAAGGCGATAAATTAAGAATGCATCCATTAATTACTAAATAAAATTATTAATGCTAAATTGTTGGTAGTGCGCGCGCACCAGCGCACCTTATAGCCCACCGCCACTGCCGTAGCGGCCATAACTTGAATAATTGTGATATTGTTATCACAATTATCCATAATTGTTGACAATAGTATCCAATAGGGTTATATAGTCGGTGTACCTTCTTGGGAGGTTGTGCAAACAACTTGAAAACAGACAAGTTATTCAATAATACATTCTCATTAATTATATGTAATATCACAGTCAGTGCATTAAGGTTTTTTTTAATAAATGATGTTTCTGCCTTGATCGGAATGAAGCACAAGAGGTATTTCATGTATGTCTATTACATTCTCGATGAACGCTTCAACTACTGTTTCTGCCTTTTAATTGGGTAGAGGAACTGCCTCGGGCCATTTCGAGAAATAATCCATTACCACCATCAAAATAGTTGTTGCCACGGTTGTAAATGGTCCAAGAATGTCCACTACTACCCTTCGAATGGTGCTCCGGATAAGTACTGCACCATTTTACCACAATTTCTTGTTTTCAGTTCTTTTTTAGCATAACACAAATAACATCTGCTACAATATTCCTCGTCTGTGCGACAGTTTACCCAATAAAATCGGTCCCATACTCGAGCCAAAGTCCTGTTCACTCCAAAATGTCCTCCGATTGGGCTACTGTGAAGTTCTTTTAACGCTTGGTGGATTCTTGCTTTGATCAAGACCAACTGGTAGACTGCGGATACTCCATCAGGAAACCATATCTGGAAACCATAGTCGTACCATATCTGGAAACTTCCTGCCAAGATGATCGACCTCCATTATTTACTCATTTCCGAATTAATTTCAGGTCATTGTTTTTCTCCTGGCTTTTCTTCTTTTCCTGACTTGTATTGTCTTTGACGCCAACTTGTATTGTTGTTGCCATTAACAGTTGATTGCAGGTCTCATACGAACATTCTTAGGCCTCCATCTCTTGGAAGTAACGATCTTTCTGTTCTAAACAAGGTCTTCTAGATAATGTGTCTACATAACCATATGTGTTATCACTCCGGTGCACTCTAAAAAGGAAAGAGATCTTCTGTCTGGGGTAGGGGAGCGGTTATTCCTTTGCTGTGAAGTCATCGGCGTCCTAATTTCTTCTCTCCATTTTCTTTCATTTAGGCTCCTGGATCTCTGCAGTTGTCGAACTGGATGCTGCAGTTGTCGATCTGGTGAGTTAGCTCTTGAATGTGACTTGTAACAGAGCCGTGTTTCCTTTTGTGGTGAATTCGACTGTCTCATTTCATTTAATTCTCGTATTATTTTCTCCATTGTTTCGTTAAATGACTGGCATTCGTCAAATTTAACTTGCCTTACTCTTGGTTTATAGCTCCTTGGTGCTTTTTTAGCCGCTTCAAATTCCAAAGTAGCTACGAGTAGATCACTGATTGTGATGTGTCTCCCAAGCCGCAAAGCTTGCTGCATTTCATTGTCTAATATCCCATCAACAAAAGTTTGTATGCCAATTTGTTCAAGAAATTCTTTCGGTGCCTGAGGGTAAGCCAAATGGATGAAATGTTCGATGTCAGCTTCGTACTCTTCTCACTCTTCTCTACTCTTCGTACTCATCGACTCACTTCTGCTTTGCTGTCTACTTTTCAGTTGGGACTGGTAAACTTGACGGAGATATTTGTATCTATACCTTATTTCTAATGCTCCTACAATTATGTTATAATCGTTTTGCTGTTCTTTCGGGAAGCTCTGCTGCTCTGGAATTTCTGGAGCCTGACCCCTGAGAGGTAAGACAAGTGGCGTGGCCATTTCTGGAGAGATCCAATTATCTTCTAACAGGCTATCGACATAAGATGCAATTTTTGCTCCAGTCCATCTCTTCACATATTTCTTTTTTGTACTTGCCGTTTGGTGTCTTTTAATTTACTTTCCATTTCCTCCTTATTATCTTGATGCTTCCTCAATTCGATTGACTGTTTGGCCTATCTGGCCTGTATGTTGTTCTGCACCATCAATTCTTCCGAAAAATAATTCGTTCAACCTGCAAATAATTCGCAACTTCTTCTACTCTTTGCTTCTTCTCGGTCCTCCTGTCGTCGTCGTTCGTCCTCTTGTTCTCGCTTTTCCTCTGGCTTTTCTGCCTCTTCGCGTTTCTCATGTCAGCATCGTTCTAGTTTCTCTTGCAAAAATTTTAATGTTTCACTCACGTCCATGGCCGTCATTTCTTCGTCGTATTTTGTAGATCGCGTATTCACCATAAAATTTGTTTACTCTTCAAATTCTTCGGTTATCCCACTGCTGTCACCAAAATGTGGTGTATTTCGCCTTCAACAATTCACTTTTCTAGTTGAAACACTTTATAACTCATCGATTACAACTCTACAACATTCGAATCACAACTGTTAATTATGCAACAACGCTACTATTTATAGTGTCCATCTGTTCTAGAATGTTCATACTATTCTACTATGAATAGTGTATCTAGGATTCGGAATGTTTGCTCTCACGCGTGTTAAACTGCGTTAGACTATCCTGCTCTCCCGCGTTGGGATGGCGTACTACTGCGCATACGCGGGTTCTGGAGCGTTATCGGGAAGGGTGCCGATATATATGCCGTTATAGCACAGGCAAGAAATGCACGTGTATATAAGTACAAGGCGCTTAAATAATACGGTTTATACTTTCATTATCATAGAATTTTACAGTGTGAAGTCCTGCGTTGCAACACACATTTCCCGACCCTATGTATAAACTAAATAGACCTTAATACGTAAACTATAAAACTTAACTGTCATTAGCTGTCACTAATGTCACTTCACAAATGTCACAATATGATTTTTTAGTCTTGCTGAAGTAAATATATTATAATATTAGTTTGAAGGGTTATGGCCTCCTAAAATTGAAAAATTAAAGTAGAAAAAATTTCTCAACAACATTAATAATTGAAATGTCCCTAATGTGATCATTTTATTCAGAAAATTATGTAGATTTCATAAATATAAAAACACACAGGGTGTTCCATTTTAAAAATCAACACCTGGACGCATTTCCGGTGAAACCAGAAGTGATATCAAAATACGTTTGACTTTTGTTACGTCAAAATATTGCATTTAATAAGAACCTACCCTCGTTGTGCCCTTTTTAAAAATGTATCTCAATAAATGATAAATAAAAGGTGTACCATGATCATATTACACACTGTATACCTACTAATAATGTTTAAATAAAAAATATTTTAAACAGTATACCTTGTTGAATTGATACCTTACTGACCATTTACAAATACGTGATGTTTCACACGTTTTGTAAGGGCCCAAATTATTGTTTGCCATGCGGGAATCTTTAGGCCTAATGGGAGCTCTCTTTCACCCCATCTTTCGTGTAAAGTACAAAACTTAGAAAACAAATGCACAGCTATGAAGTTGGCCATCTCGTAGACAATAGCTAAACTAGTACTGATCTCGAATATACATTACAGATACTTATTAAGCAAAATACAGTAATTGAAACCATTTATTATATAATATACATATTGACCACCTCCATAGTAAAAAATGCGACTGACAGCCGTCGTCCAAATGTAGATGGCGTTAAGTGATAATCGTCGTCAACGCAAGGTAGCGCTTCGAACAGACAGAAGTTAGTCACGTAGCAGATGGTTCTCTTTGTAATACGAGATGGCGATAGTCATGAAAAATATTTCTTTGATGCTCGTTCATATCTCTATCATTTTCTCTTTTATAGCTTTAGACAAAGATTAAAACTAATCAGTTGGTCCATTATTTTGCTATTAACTTTGTTGAGACCAATTTCCATGAATCCAGTACACTTATTGGTGCATTTCAATCTGAAGGACAAAGTCGTCCAATCAGCGTTAAATACAAGAGCTTCTACATTCTGATCAGAACAAAATCTAAGGAAAAGATCTCAAGATCTAAGGATTCAATCATAAATATCATAATTCAAAAAAATGTTTTTATTTTCGTCTATTAATGCATAAACTTAAACATTATGTAGTCATGTCATTGTACTCATTATATTAACAACAATAACTACTTTTATTTAAAATTTACATTATATTTTTAATTAATAGAAATTATTATACCAATCAAAATTTAACCACTTAGCACTCAATATGTTTTGTAACTCATGCAGATAAATAAATAAGAGGTTATGACTTGTTCAAAGCAGATAGGTACCTAAAAAAAATACCTAAATGTACCCATATTATTCAGGTGGGGTGTTACTGTGGGTTTTAGAGATTGTTTGAATGTAATGAAAAAAATATAATTGTACGGCAGGTACATACATACAGTGGCGGTTGGTGATATTTCAGTTAGCCATATCTTGAAAACGAAGCATGGGACCCACCTCACTTTTTTAGGTGATGACTATACACCTCATACAGAAAGGATTTATAGTGAAAAAAATCGTCAGCAAAGTTTGCGAAAAAATTTTCAAAAACACTGGAGCACTTCCTGGGTTCTCAGTAGCGCTCTGTGGAATATTTGCAGTATATTTTTTTTTTCATAATCTAGAAAATATAAGGAGACGTTTTTCGATTTGTTACAAAATATTTTTGTTTCAAAAAGTTATGGCCATTTTAATTTTTGGAAAACAAAATGTTCCTATAAAATTAAAATTAAAATGGCCATTTTTTGAAACAAAAATATTTTGTAACAAATCGAAAAACGTCTCCTTATATTTGTTTCTAGATTATGAAAAAATATATACTGCAAATATTCCACAGAGCGTTACTGAGAACCCAGGGAGTGCTCCAGTGTTTTTTTGAAAATTTTTTTCGCAAACTTTGCTGACGATTTTTTCACTATAAATCCTTTCTCTATGAGGTGTATAGTCATCACCTAAAAAAGTGAAGTGGGTCCCATGCGTCATTTTCAAGATATGGCTAACTTGAAATATCACCAACTGCCACTGCATACATATATACATATGTGGCTTTGATTAACACAACACGAGGAATTTAGGTGAACACTTGGGTCAAAATACAATCACTTTACCGCAGTCTCCATTCCCTATTACATATGTATTTGTTTCAAAACATTTTTACTTTGGAGCCAACACAAAACCTGATTTCTGTAGAATGGCCGAAGATAGCTCAAAACAACAAAAGGAGTGCAAGTATACCGTTCGTAGGAATTGGTAATACTTACCGTTGTTCATTTTAAAATAGTTACTGTAAACTTTAATAAATAGATATCTAATTTCACGCATTGGCAGATGGTAGCTCACCAAGCAAGAATTTGACTTCGACATAGACGTCGACATATGGACCAAGGACAAAAATGACTCTTCTTGAACTAATAAAGGATATTCAGCAGCAGTGTCCCGCAATAAGTAAATAGATACAGTGTCCCTTAAAGAACATATCTAATGCACTTTTTCAGTTAAATAAATAAAGGATGTTATACCTAAAGCATAAATTAGGCATGTAAATAAGAAATACATATAACCTAACCTAACCTAATCCAACCAATCAAAACATGACAAAAACTAATGAATGAAACTTAAACCAAACAAAATATAAAAAACTTATGGTGAGGTTCATGCAGAAATTTTTAGTAATAAGAATAAGAATAGTAATAAGCATAAAGTTAAACCTTCGTTTTATAATGACCCAGTTCATGCAGCAAATCCTTATTTTTAAAATTATTACTAAAAATAATGTTTACTGCATGAACTGGGTCATTATAAAACGAAGGTTTAACTTTTATGCTTATTAGTATTCTTATTCTTATTACTAAAAATTTCTGCATGAACCCACCATTACTCTTAATCAAATGAACACGATTATATTACTTACATGTTTATAACAAATAACCAAAATAACTGATATACATAATTAATAGATATTATTTATTTTCTGCGAAATTACAAATTGTTGTAATTTAAGGTGGGTTCATGCAGAAATTTTTAGTAATAAGAATAAGAATAGTAATAAGCATAAAGTTAAACCTTCGTTTTATAATGACCCAGTTCATGCAGTAAACATAATTTTTAGTAATCATTTTAAAAATAAGGATTTGCTGCATGAACTGGGTCATTATAAAACGAAGATTTAACTTTTATGCTTATTACTATTCTTATTCTTATTACTAAAAAATTCTGCATGAAC
Organism: Aromia moschata; assembly: GCA_029963805.1. NCBI lineage: Eukaryota > Metazoa > Arthropoda > Insecta > Coleoptera > Cerambycidae > Aromia > Aromia moschata. The sequence goes on from JAPWTK010000114.1 coordinate 1,201,181, forward strand.
CCACCATTAGCAGTAGTTGAGTTTCTTATCTAGATTTCCGCGGAACACTGTCGTAGAACATTCCTTTTAGTCCCTCATTGTATTGTGAATCGTATGTATTAAACAGAAAAAACGGTACGGAATTATTTATTTCCCCTTCGTTTTTGTAACACAGAATAATCCATGTGCTTTTAAACACAAAACTTAAATTTCCTATCGCCGTTGACCTTGGCATCAAAAATCAATATTTAAAGTTCAAAGTCCAAAAATCCGCAAAAAAACTATAAGGCTGTGTTCAGCGAATAGTCCGACCACGGTAGTCAGACATTCAACGTCGAACAATTGGCTGAACGGGTTTTTTACCTTTGACAACTTACAGCACACATAACCTTAACGTAATATAACTAAATAGGGACCATGAAGGCGAGGCTACACAAAAAAGAAATTCGATAGCTGCCCTCATATATGAACTAGAATATTGTTTATGAAAAATTTAAAATTGCTTATAAATAAATGTAGTTAGAGTAGGTACAGAGTAGTAGGAACAGAGTTCCTTCGCTGAACGATCTCGACCACCGACGTTACATTTCAAATTCCGACCAACTTTCTCAATCAGCTGATTGGGCGGACCACTGAAGTATCTTTCTCGCTGAACGAATTCGACGAGTCCGACCATTCGCTGAACACAGCCTAAATCTCGCATAAAAATATCTGTGAAGTTGTAGTTTGTCTCCAAAATATCAAAGTAATTTAATAGAAGTGAATGGTATCGCCATCTATCCACACTTGTGACACTAAAGCGATGAAGCTTGTTTCTGTCCATAAGAGTGGTTCATATGTATATTATATAATAAATGATGTATATTATATGAGACATCCAAAAAAAAACGTCATCAACTCTGGCTATGAACGAGAGAGATGGAAATAGCGGTCATGTCTAAGCTTTTCGGTTATGTCAAACTTTTGACAAGTGACTGTCACAATTTGTAAAATAAACAATGGCTTTCATATGATGTGACAGTCTTGACAAGTAAATAAGGTTATAAATTCGATCAAGAATAGAAATACGTCTTTTTTTTCTCGGCGAACTTTGATGATGTTTTTTTTGGATGTCTCCATATAATAAATGCTTACTGACAAATGAAACTCATGAAGCTACGCTAAGATCATAGATAAAAGAAGAGATAGGTGGAACTCTCTCATAGAATTAAATGAAACCGTGAAGCGCCATCTCTTGAATTGGTCTCAAACTAATTTTAACTAATATGGCGGATGGCGCTATATTCAAATTAATCACATTCAAATAAAATACAGTTTGCGGACTCTTAAGAGTTCCATTAAGGACAAAACGTATGTATATAAGAATACACTCAACATCCACATATCCGAACTCCATATTTCCTAACTCACGATATTTCCGAACTTGTATTTCCACACAACCGAACTTGTCGCTGTCAAATGTCGAATGTCGCTGTCGAATGACCAATGAGCCAGAAAAACCATTTGCGCATGCGCCAGCAGTTCGGTTATCCCGAGGTGACGAAAGTTCGGAAATGTGGAAGTTTGCGGAACGGAATAGTTCGGATATGTGGATGTTGAGTGTAGCATCATCATACTTGGTTACATACAGTTTTTTTTATCCTTATCTAGCATATACTAAATATGATTTTGTTATGTACGTTTCGGCCATAAGGGAACACTTAAAAAAGTCCACAAACTGTATTTGAAACCGTTCCTCAAGAAATTATGTCTAAAAAATAAATTTTAAAGATATGCTGTAATGAAAAAGGAGGATATTTGAGATATTGAAACCATTAAATACCAAAATCAATTGTTTTAGATGTAAGATTCCTTTATTCACAACCACATTTATATGCATTCACAATCACATTTAAGCATAAATTATTTGAAACTAGCCATTTATATAAACTAAAAAAAAAAAAGTAAAAGCATAACTTTCTTTACATGAAGTTTCATTTATAACACACATCTGGTACCAGTTCTAGTTCTCCTTCTTTTAATGTAATATTAACACTAAATTAATTTCAGTCTCAAATAAGAATATATAATACCCAATAAACAAATAAAACACAAAATAAATTAACACATGGAAACAAATTAAACACAAAACTACAGAACTTATAAGATAATACAATACACATAACATGCGACCACCGGTAACAATAGGTTTGTTTGTTAAATATTAAACATTTGGGCGCATGGACTGAATTACCGGACTACCAATCTCTTTTTCTTAACAGTACCAACTATACATAACTAACTAAACTGGTTGCGCCATCTATAGAGTTGGTCTCATACTAAATATCACATTTCAGGTAGGCTCATAAGAGTGAACAGCCCCTGCTAAGATAATATAGAGTAAGGTATGTAATCTAATCCTGCAATGCATGATGGGAAATGTGTCAAGAGGTCGCGCCGCCACATGTGTGTTTTGAAAACTAACTTATATTATACCTAAGCTACATATCGTTTCGTGCAACTGTAAAAGTAAATCATATAATATTATGATTTAGTTTTGGTATTTAAATTACTAATTACAGCTAATTAATATTATTTGTAATGAAAAATAATTTTTGCGACGTTGATTTTTTTTAATTTATATTGCCCTGGGAGTTGTATGAATGTAGCTTAGGTATTAGTAACTTTTCAAAACACACGTGTGGCGGCACGACCTCTTGACACATTTCCCATCATGCATTGCAGGATTAGAATACACTCAACATCCACATATCCGAACTTTTCTGTTCCGCAAACTTCCACATTTCCGAACTTTCGTCACCTCGGGGTAACCGAACTGCTGGCGCATGCGGAAAGGGTTCTTCTGGCTCATTGGTCATTCGACAGCGACATTCGACGTTTGACAGCGACAAGGTTCGGTTGTGTGGAAGTACAAGTTCGGAAATATCGTGAGAAAAAGTTCGGAAATATCGTGAGTTCGGAAATATGGAGTTCGGATATGTGGTTGTTGAGTGTACCTTACTCTATAGTATTGTGACATTTGTAAAAGTGACATTTGTGACTGCTGACATTTATTAAGTTTTATAGTTTACATATTTAGTCTATTTAGTTTATACACTAGCTGTTAGGAAAGAATTGTATGGAATGACATATGAGATATTCTAGATGTCAAAGGAATTTTCTAGAAAATGTAAAATTTATAAATACTGGTGTTGTTGCTAGGAGTTAGTTAGTTGTGATTTGGATGTAACAGAGTTAAGGTCGACGAATTGTAAAGTGTTAATAAAAGTGTTTAGAAGTGAAGAAGTAAATTATTTAGAAAGAAATACGTAACATTTTGGTGACAGCGGTGGGATAATAGAAGAATTCGAAGAAAAAAAAAGTTATATGGTGAATACGAGATCTACAAAATACAACGAAGAAACGACGACAATGGATGTAAGTGAAATATTAAAATTCTTGCAACAAGGACGACAGGAGGACCGTGAGGAGGCAGAAAGGCGAGAGGAAAAGCGGCGACAGGAGGACGAACGACGACGACAAGAGGAAAGACGACGAGAAGAAAGGCGAGAGGAAAAGCGACGAGAGGAGGACGAACAACGACGACAGGAGGATCGTGAGGAGGCAGAACGACGACGACAAGAGGACCGTGAGGAGGCAGGAAGGCGAGAGGAAAAACGGCGACAGCAGGACGAACGACGACGACAAGAGGACCGTGAGGAGGCAGAACGACGACGACAAGAGGACCGTGAGGAGGCGGAGAGGCGCCATCAGGAAATTTGCGAGTCTCAACAAATAATAAACACCAGGTTGAATGAATTTTCTGGGAGGATTGATGGCGTGGAACAGCAGATTGACCAGGTAGGCACAAAAGTTAATAGAATCGAAAAGGAATTTCAGGAGAACAAAGAAGAAATCGAGAGAAAATTAGAAGACACCAGACGGCAAGTACAAAAAGAAATACTGGAAAAGATAAATGGTCTGGAGCACCAATTACATCGTACTTCAATAGCCGATTCAGGAGATTGTCCGACCTCACCAGCTACTCCGTTACAACATTCATGCCTTATGCACACTGAAAGGTCAGTACACAAAATGCTAAAGCCTCCTACGTACGATGGACAGTCATCATGGTCCATGTACCGCAGACAGTTTGAAGCTGCCGCAAAGGCCAACGGATGGACTCCACAAGAAATGGCTACTTCGCTGGTCATATCTCTCAGAGGTCAGGCACTAGAAATCTTACAGAGCATCCCGGAAGAGCAGCAAAACGATTACGACAGGATTGTAGGAGCATTAGAAATAAGGTATGGACAGAAATATCTCCGCCAAGTTTCTCAGTCCCAGATCAAGAGCAGGCAGCAAAGAAGCAATGAGTCTCTTCAAGAATATGAAGCTGATATTGAACGACTCATTCATTTGGCATACCCTCAAGCACCCAAAGAATTTCTCGAACAAATTGGCATCCAAACTTTTATTGATGTACTAGTGGACACCGAAATGCAGCAAGCTTTGCGGCTTGGCAGACACACCACGATTAGTGATGCACTCGTAGCTGCTTTGGAATTTAAAGCAGCTAAAGAAGCATCGAGAAGCTACAAATCCAGAGTAAGGCAAGTTAAATTCGACGAATGCGAATCACTTCCCGAGACCATGCAGAAAATAATGCGAGCATTAAATGAAATCAAACAGTCGAACTCACCACAAAAGGAAACCAAGCGCTGCTACAACTGTGGAAAAATTGGGCACCTACAGCGTTTTTGCAGGGCTCCGTCAAGGTCCCAGTCAAGAACGAACTCACCAGATCGACAGCCAGATTTGAGATCAAGATCCAGAAGTCCAGACAAAAGAAACTGGAGAGAAGAAAATGGAACATCGAAGACTTCACAGCATAGGACTAGTCGTTCCCCAACCCCAGACCGAAGACCTCGTTCCAGATCACCAGCGAGAAATTCGGGAAACGACAATTAGTCGATGCTAGGGGGCGCGTGTCGACTACTTATACTCAATGCCCCAAGATTTCTGTCTCAAAAATAAGTAGCGACGAATGAAGCCTGATAGTCCATGGATACTTGGACGATAAATGGGGTTCCTTTGTAATTGACACCGGTGCTACAAGAACTATTCTGCGGCCTGACATTCTGCCAAAATCATCAAAGGAATTATCCAGACATGTGAAATTGGAAACAGCTACTGGAGAATTGATTCCTGTACATGGCGAGCTAAATGTAAAAATTCAACTGGGTTCGAAAATCATGTATCACCGAGTTTTAACAGCCGATATCAGAGACGACTGCATATTAGGACTAGACATATTGAGTAAACATGGTTTTGTCGTGGATGTTAAAAACAAAACTATACAAATTCAAAATGAAGAAATTGTTATGGCCCCCAAACTTCAAGACTACAATAAATCAAGAAGGATCATAGTTGAAGAGGACATCCAAATTCCCCAAGGATCAGAGAACATCATCATTGCAAAATTGGATGGAAATGGTCTGAGTACCGGAATAGTCGAGGCGAGCGAAGGAACGATGGCTTATTGATTGCAAGAAGCCTTGTACAAATGGATAACCAAATTCCAGTAAGGATTGCCAACATATCAGACAAAAAGATTATTCTTAAGAAGAATGAAGTATTGGGACATTGTGAACCAGTCCAAAAGATAGTTAAATGCGAGGAAGTCAACCAAGCTCAGACGAATCAAGCAAGGGTACGTGATCCAACTATTGCAGAATCTTTGCTTAAAAATGCTGCCCATCTGGAACCGGAAGAAGCTAGAAAAGCTAGACAGTTCCTCGACAGATATCAAGATGTATTTGCCAATGGAAACATCACCGGCAGAACAAGTCTGGTTCAACATCGCATAGACACCGGCAATAACCCACCGATAAAGCAAGCTCCAAGAAGACTACCATTCGCTAAACAGAATGAAGTTACCGGAATGATCGATAAAATGCTGAAAGAAGGTGTCATCGAGGAATCATCGAGCCCATGGTCTTCACCCGTTGTTTTAGTTACGAAGAAAGATGGCACAACAAGATTCTGTGTGGACTATCGGAAGCTGAACAATGTGACTAGGAAAGACAGTTATCCTCTACCTCGAATCGACGACACCCTGAACACTCTTTCAGAGTCAAAATGGTTCTCAACGTTGGACTTGAAGAGCGGCTATTGGCAAGTTGAACTTCATCCCGACAATAAGGAGAAAACTGCGTTTTCTGCTGATACCGGCCTTTATCAGTTTAAAGTTATGCCATTTGGTCTTTGCAATGCACCGGCCACTTTTGAGAGACTGATGGAGTTAGTACTCAGAGGAATGACGTGGAAAACGTGCTTATTATACCTTGATGACGTCATTGTAATGGGGAAATCATTTGAAGAACATCTTAAAAATTTGGAGGATATCTTCAATAGATTCAGAAATGCCAACCTACAGTTGAATCCAAAGAAATGTTCCCTGTTTCAAAAACAAGTGGAATTTCTAGGACACATAGTATCCGCCGAAGGAATTCAAACCGACCCCAGGAAGATATCTGCAATCAAAGAATGGCGACGACCCAGAGATAAACATCAAGTAAGAAGTTTTCTTGGACTCTGCACATACTACAGGAAATTCGTAAAGGATTTCGGAAAAATTGCCAAGCCACTACATCGGCTCACTGAAAATAATGTTACCTTCGATTGGACTCCAGACTGCCAGCAAGCTTTCACAGAACTGAAGAAGCGCCTAACTACAGCACCAGTTTTGGCATACCCTAAACAAGATGGAATGTTTATTTTGGATTGTGCTGCCTCTCAACACGGAATTGGATCAGTCTTATCCCAGGTTCAAGACAAAGAAGAAGGTAATCGCCTATTTCAGCAAGACACTAGGCAAGGCTGAAAGAAATTACTGTGTTACGAGGAAAGAATTACTGGCCATCATCAAATCGCTGGAGCATTTTCATAGTTACCTTTATGGAAGACACTTTTAATTAGGACAGATCATAACGCTCTGCAGTGGATTATGAATTTTAAGAACCCAGAAGGACAAGTTGCTAGATGGATGGAGAGACTACAACAGTATGATTTCAAAATAATGCACCGGAGTGGAAAACCCATGGTAATGCAGACACATTATCAAGAAGACCTTGTTTAGAACAGAAATGCCGTTACTGCCAGAAGATTGAGACTAAAGAATCTTCATACGAGACCTGCAATGAATTGTTAATGGCAACAACGATAGAGGTTGAAGATGAATGGTCCTCGGAGGAATTAAAGAAGAGTCAGAAGAAAGACAGTGACCTGAAATTAATCCGGAACTGGGTAAAGAATGGAGTTCGACCAACTTGACAGGAAGTTTCCAGATATGGTACGACTATAAAGGGATACTGGGCTCAATGGAGTTCCCTTTGTCTTCGTGATGACCTACTGCATCGGAAGTGGGAGAGCCCCGATGGAGTATCCGCAGTCTACCAGTTGGTCTTGCCCAAGAATCCACCAAGTGTTAGAAGAACTGCACAACAGCCCAACCGGAGGACATTTTGGAGTAACCAGGACTTTGGCTCGAGTAAGGGACCGATTTGATTGGGTAAACTGTCGCCGAGACGTCGAAGAATGGTGCAAGAGATGTGATCTGTGCTCTGCCAAAAAGGGACCAAAAACAAGAAGCCGTGGTAAAATGGTGCAGTACTTATCCGGAGCACCATTCGAGAGAGTAGCAGTGGACATTCTTGGACCATTACCTGTAACCGACCGTGGAAACAAGTACTTGATGGTGGTAATGGATTATTTCTCAAAATGGCCCGAAGCAGTACCTCTCCCCAATCAAGAAGCAGAGACTGTAGCCGAAGCGTTCATCGAGAATGTCATAGCTAGACACGGAGTACCCCTCGAACTGCATTCTGATCAAGGAAGAAACTTCGAATCAGAGCTGTGGCAAGAAGTAATGAAAATACTGGGCATCAAGAAAACCAGAACTACTGCACTTCATCCTCAGTCAAATGGCATGGTTGAACGTCACAACAGAACCATATGCCATTACCTGTCTAAATTTGTGTCTGAAAATCAAAGGGACTGGGACAAATTGGTGCCTCTGTTCTTGCTGTCGTATCGAAGTTCCCAGCATGAGTCGGCTACCTACACTCCGTTTATGCTGACCTCTGGAAGAGAAATGAAGTTGCCTACTGATCTCATACTTGGCCATCCAGTAGAAGAAAATCAGGAACGATCTTTGCCAGAATTTGTGAAGGACTTGCGAGAGAATGGACCGGATCCACCGATTTGCCAGGGAGAAGCTGAAAATTCACAGCGACAAAATGAAGCAGCGTCTCGACACTACATCAACAGAGACTGCATTTAAGCCTGGTGATGCAATATGGTTGTACGCCCCAAAAAGGACGAAAGGAAAAAGTCCAAAGCTTCAGAGCAACTGGGAAGGCCCGTACACCATAATAAAGAAAATCAACGACCTGGTCTACCGCATCCAGCTGTCTCCAAGAAGCAAGCCGAAGGTGGTCCATCTGGAAAGGCTCGCAAAGTACACAGGACATAATCCACCCGATTGGTTTGTCGTCGAAGATCCACCGCCTAGGACTGAAGACAGTGTTATTCGGGACGAATAACTTTGAAGAGGGGAGCAGTGTGACATTTGTAAAAGTGACATTTCTGACAGCTGACATTTATTAAGTTTTATAGTTTACATATTTAGTCTATTTAGTTTATACACTAGCTGTTAGGAATGTCTTTGGCATATATCTAATACTCCTATATTGCTGGTTCCCGTAACTAGAAGTGTCACGGGGTAAATGAGACAGCAAATAACTACTTGACCTGTTGTGCGCAAGCGTCACGAGTCAGGTGGGGCAATTGGCTGTGTGTGACTGGATGTTCAATTCTCGGGCATGCGCGTAAGACTCGAGTTACGAGACAGAGATAGACGCATATATGTCTGCACCGTGGTGATTTCGCCAATCTCCAGATTCTTCTAGTAATATAGGAGTATTAGATATAATTATATGGTCTTTGGACCCATGACGTCATGCGTCACATACATGATGCTCGATAGTTTTTCCCTACCCCAGATTTTGCCCCTTCAGGTTAGGCAAACCATCTTTACCAAACGTGACGCAAAACCATGACGCAGATCGCAATATTTTCCAGGGGCAATCCCGTAATAAAGACATAGAATGTCAAAAATGCAATTACTGATCATCTCGTGGTGCTCGAAAGAACAAATTATTTATAAAAATAGTTATGTATAAAAATATTTCTCTGATACTCGTTCATATCTCTATCATAGTTTCTTTTATAGTTTTAGTGAGTAGTTTAAGATAATATTAAACTAATCAGGTACATTATACATTAACATTGCCTTGTTACACGAATTTCCTATAGGTACACCACTAAGAACTATATAAGGTATAAGGACTATATGGGTAATCCCTCCTACTTTTAACTGTTCTGTGTGAAGTAAACACCTCTTTCTCGTTTGACCTTGCAAAAGGAAACTTTACTGCGCATTTAACGAGCGCAATAACTTTTGACGAGCTTTACTGCGCATGTTAGTAAAATACATAGTACACTCGAACCCCTCTTAAGTCGCCAAATCCGTGCATTATTACCTCGCTTAAGTCGCGAAATTTTGCCTCTTAAGTCGCGATCATAACCTCAACTTTTGTGTGTTTTAACTGCAAAAAGAAATATTTAGATATACCACAGCACTTGTTATAACGAAAAATGAGCCAACTGAACGAAAAATCAATGTAAGTATACCCAGTCGTGCGTGACAAAGTTTTCCACATGAATGAATATTTTAAAGATTAAATATTTTTAAAAGACACCTAACCTATTTTAAATCAATTAATGTATTACACAATCTTTTTTTTTTTCAATAAAAATTGTACATATTTACAATTTCCAAACGTAGTTCTAAAATTTTTACAGGCGGCGACTTAACCGGGACGGTTTCACGACCTAATAGGGGGAAACGTGGTGAAATAACAGAGGATGTGAATTAAGCGAAGGTGAAATAAGAGGGGTTCGAGTGTATGTACCTGTTATGTATGTACACTAATTTTCGTCTGTTAAAAATAAAACTATTATGTTTACCTTAGTCAATAGTCATGGTCATTAAACTCCATATTTAACCAAACATTATAATAACTCATTTATTTAAAATTTACATTATATTTTTAATTAACAAGTGTTGTACCAATAAAAATGTATTTTTTTTTTTTTCGAAATAAATTATATGGCAAAATTCTCGTACTATTTTAAACTTAAACAGCACTCTCAGTATTTTTTTGTAACTCTCATCAGGGGGGGGGGGTGTTCCTATAGGTTTTAGCAATTATTTGAATATGTAGTGAAACAATATATATAAAGCAGATATATATGTGGCTTTGATTAACACGATACATGGAATTTCGATTAATACTTGTGCCAAAATATAATCATATTGATAAGGTCATGGTTAGCATCACCAGATATGTGAATCGGGCGAGTCGTCGGAGCGACGAAGTCGGTCTCAGACATATATCTAATACTCTGTTATTGCTAGAAGGGTCTGGAGATTGGCGAAATCACTACGGTGCAGACATATATGCGTCTGTCTCTCTCTCGTAACTACATACTTCGAGTCTTACGCGCATGCCCGAGAATTGAACATCCAGTCACACAGAGCCAATTGCCCCACCAGACTCGTGACGCTTGCGCACAACAGGTCAAGTACTCATTTGCTGTCTCACTTACCCCGTGACACCTTTACTTACGGGTACCAGCAATATAGGAGTATTAGATATATGGTCTCAGGTAACTATGATTACTCCGCGACAAAAAATACAACAGTGAATACTCGAATAAACACACTAATAGTAAGGGTTAACATGACGGAGTCGTACTTAGGTGCGGTAACACCAATGTTACGAAAAATAGCACTTAACTTGCCCATAAACACTCATACAATTTGGGCCCAACGTGCAAAGTAGGGATGGGCACCTAACATCGATGTTTCTGAAATATCGATGTTTTCCACTGACCATCGATGTTTAAAACATCGATGTTTTAATTTCGATGTTATATTTTCAACATCGATGTTACTTGTAAACATCGAATCATCGTTACGTAATACATATCCCAGAAATATCATTTAATTTTTCAGTACGAGTTTTGTTGCTAAAAAAAAAACGAAAAAAATGCTAATTGATTACTAATTGACTCTTTGTACATTGTGGCTTACGCGACATCTAATTTTCTAGTTTCTACTTGTACAAAACTATACACTTTTTTTCAGAGAACAAGAATTAGTCACTTTATACAGGGCGAGTCACTTTTTTGTAGCAGGACTTTAACATTCGATAGAATACAATATTTTAAGAAAAAAAGTTCCTATAAACATATGGTCTATCTAACTTCATAAAGGAGATACAGGGTGTTAACGTGATTGTATGTATATGTGATTTTGAAACATCGATGTTTCCCAACATCGATGTTTTCTAGCCGATGTTTTTACTACCATCGATAGTAGGTACCGATGTTGAACAACGATATTAACATCGATGTTTTTAAAAATGTGCCCATCCCTAGTGTAAAGAAACTTGATTCACAAATTATAAGGCTACAACATAGAAAACCATGCTACGCATACCGTAGCATAGGTTTTCTATGGGATACAATTGCTCAATTACACTTTTAATTTTCAATTCATAAAAATAGGCCATACAGCATCCGCCTTCTTGTTAGATCACAAGTCCATGTGTGATGACGTCACAGAAAGACTGCGACATTTTCACTATCCCAGGGCATTGTACCAGAAAACTTGATTGATCTGGTTACAGTTGCATAAAGCAAATATAGGTTCCCTAGTACATACAGACATACTCATTACTTAGTAAATCGTTGGCTTAAAGATAAAACTCAATAACTAACATCAAGCCAATTCTTAAAAAAAACTGCAATTTTCTAAAAACAACAGACAAAAAAAGTTATTTCAAGTTCTTTTAAGTGTTATTTTTCGTTACACTGAAGTTACCGCTCCTAATTAAGGCTCCGTCATGTAACAATTAACCCTTAGTATGTTTATTCAAATATTCATTATTGTATTACCTACTAGCGACCCGCCCCGGCTTCGCACGGTTTACGACATCACATTAGAAACCTCTAAAATTATCATTGTTTCTCTACTATATTATGCATGTATTATACATATAAACCTTCCTCTTGAATCACTCTATCTATTAAAAAAAACCGCAGGCCTTCGACGCGGTATTTATAGGCACGCGCCGCCGGCCGGTACCGCCGCAACCGCTGTTCCGCATGTCCCTGTATTTTAAATCTGTAATATCTTCGAAAATATTAATTTAAATTACATGCTGTAAAGGGCCATATTGATTTATATTAAATGCACAATGTATTTAAGGTACCTAATTGGATAAGGATTAATGCTGTATTGCTTAAAATCGCTTCGTAAATAAGCCAATATTTCTCGTAAAAAAGTAAAGGATAAAAAATGATTATTGTGGGTTATCTCCAAGAGATAGACATATACCATCGCGGACTTTTTTGTAGACCTTTTTTAAGGTGTACAATACTGTAGTACATTATTTTGATCTATCTCGTCGGGTTCAGCCAGCGTTTGCAATGTAAGCGCAAAAAAATGTGTTTATTTACGACATCACATTAGAAACCTCTAAAATTATCAATGTTTCTCTAGTATATTATGCATGTATTATACATATAAACCTTCCTCTCGAATCACTCTATCTATTAAAAAAAAAACGCATCAAAATCCGTTACGTTGTTTTAAAGATTTAAGCATACATATTTAGGGACAGACAGCGGGAAGCGACTTTGTTTTATACTATGTTATGATTATTATTAGATATTATTATGTAATTATTTTCTGTAAATTAACGCCTAGTAATCATAGTGACCATAAAAAAACGAATTTAATATTTCTCTATGATAGTGACCATAGATATAGTGACTGATCTATACATGCAGTGCCTGAGACCGAATCTATTCTAGGGATGGGCAAACGCGTTATTTTCAAATAACTGTTAGAATCGTTATTACTTTCACCGTTACTTTTACTTATTTTCAAACGTTTTAAAACCAGTTATTTTGGCTGCAATTCGCCGACTACCTTATAACTTATAACTACGGGCACACTGCGAGGAAATAATCGGGAGCTTCATAACCAATTGCACTTTTATTTGTACTCAAGGTAACACTTTTTGTCAGGGTAGCATTATATTTTATTTTTATAAATATAGTTTCATAATCTAATTGAACTATATTATCATTATTATTATTATCTAGCCACAATATAAGTAATTAGGTAGATAATTAATTAATAATATGATTCACGTTAAAGTATGTAGGAACGCTCTTATAGCAATAAACCACATGCAGTACATGCACCCTTGACGCTGTGCTCTATTAAATTATGCTGCGTAAAAGGTCGCAAAAAATGTGTGCTCCGAACTAATAACAATATAGACATCCAAAAAAAACGTCATCAACTCTGGCTATGAACGAGAGAGATGGAAATAGCGGTCATGTCTAAGCTTTTTGGAAATGTCAAACTTTTGACAAGTGACTGTCACAATTTGTAAAATAAACAATGGCTGTCATATGATGTGGCAGTCTTGACACGTAAATAAGGTTATAAATTCGATTAAGAATAGAAATACGTCTTTTTTATCTCGGCCAACTTTGATGACTTTTTTTGGATGTATCGTCTATACATTCATTTAATTGTCAACCGTTTCAAGTTTCAAGCTTACAACTATCGAGATTAGTCTAGGCCCGAATCATTGTTAACGTTTACTATTGGCCATAAATATTTACATAAACTCAAAGCGCGGCTTCCGCGTGCGCGATACGCGTGAATCTGAATCAGCGTTACCAACTATACCTACTTTTCGGTAGATCTACCTACTTTTAGTGTCTTGCTCAAATCTACAACCTTACACCAAAAACCTACCTACTTTTTGAATTTTTCGAAAATTTAAATCATATCCATAAAAATGATAATAATGATTTATATTTTTTATTGCATCAACCTTTCTATTTATTTTTTATCTATTGATGTATTTAGTAAATGTAATGGATAATAGATGTCGTTCCAGGTTATTGTGCAACTATCAAAATATTGATAAATCTATATATGAAAATATTTTATTTACTTTTTACACCATGGCGGCGTTTGATGTTACCAATTGTGGATTCTAGTAAGCGATAAATTATAGGGATATTTAGTAACTTTTTACATTTATTTCATTGTACCAACCTAATAATGAGTTAAACGATTTCTCTCAGGGACAAACCTATGATAACTCTTAGGTTTTAGTCATTGAGAGTGGGCAGTGTTGAATTTGACCAATTATAGTTACAAATATTACAAAGTGTAAAAGTTAAAAAAACGGATAATTTATTTAAAAATAAATTGTACAATTTATTGTACAATAAATTGGTATGTGTAAAACAGTCTATAACATTATTAAAATGAGTGAAAATAAGAAAAATTCTCCACCTCAGAAATTAAAGAAGCATTACGATCAAAAATATTCCGCGCTGTGGGAAAAGGATAAAAACTACGCAGGGTGGATAACACCAAGTCATAAAGGAAATACATATTTTCGCTGCAATGCATGCACTCTGAAAACATTTACGCCCGAAGTCTGTTTTTCCTCCATATTCAGCAGTTTCCTTTATGAAAATAGTTAAAATACGCCTTATCCAATCGAAAAATAAATTCAGAATACCAGATTTTTACTCGAGGATCTCTAAAACACTTGAAAAATAAAGGTAGTAGATCTACCAACTTTTCATAGTAGGATTTATTGGAAACTACCAACTTTTAAAATCCAATCTCCTACCTTGACACATTTTGAGTTGGCAACGCTGATCTGAATTCTGAATTCGGCTTTAGGTAACTGTGGCAGCGATGGGCATAATCGAGTGATGACAGAAATCGAGTAATTAGTACTCGAGTACTTTTCATAATCGAGTGATTCACTCGAGTAAAAAGTACTCGGATCGTTACGTCATAATGACAGCGTAGACGCACGGCGCACTGGGCCACAGCCGACTCGAGCTTGAACTCAGCGATGTTATCAACAGGGTTCTAGTGACAAGGGTGTGTAATGTGTGTATGTCGTTCCATTTTCCATATGATCCTTCAAGATTCCAGTCAAATAATAATTTACCATATATAAATCATAATTTACTATTACTGCGTTTACTACTACCTAGCTACTAACGACAAAAAAACTAAAATTATTCAATTGTACAACGATTTTTACTGTTTATTAAGTATTTGTACAAGTTTAGCTAAAAAAGGTAACTGTTTGTTGTCCATGTCAAGTTTAGCTAAAAAAAGGTAAGACTGTTGTCCATGTCTACATTTTTTAACAAATAAATATTTCATTTTTGCAGAAAAAATTAGATTTTTGATATGTTGATATGTTTTATGAATGATATCAAACCCCAGTTTATGAATGTGAGGTTTGATATGTTTTATTTTCTCTTTTTGTTGAGGAATGTTTAATATTTGATTTTCCATGATTAATTTATGTTAGTCTATATTAGAATAAATTTGTATACTCTAAATAGCTTTATAGTACAAAAATTCGGTTACATAATAATCGCCATGAAAATAAAATATCAGTAGAATTTTGTCGTAGCGTCAGAACAGCTGTAGATTGCGACTGTGATTTCAAATCGTTTCCATGCGAGTTCTATTCAGATTGTATCCGAGTACCGAGTACTGAGTGAAGACGATCATTGCTGCGTTCTGTCGGGAATCGAATAGTGAACACGAATTTGACGTGTTATTACTCGAATGCTGTACTCGAGTACTTTTCGTGGATTACTCGAGTTAACTCGAGTACTTTTAAGAATCGAGTACCTCGATTATTTTTACTCGATTATGCCCATCGTTAAACTGTGGCGTTAATGTCATTTACTAGCAGTTGAAAACCCGATTAGCCGTTTAGTAACTATTATTTTTAATTTAAATGGACACGTTAAACATATATGTCATTATTTTGGAAACTGTTTTTCTGTATATGAAATAACAGTTTTTGTCGTTGTTCCACAAATAACGGTTGTAAAATAACAGATCGTTAAATATCGACTCATCTCATCTCTACTCTAATCATCACTGTCAAAAGTGTCAAAGTCAAAATAAAATATAAATGTCAAATGGCAAGAATATGTTGTAAGCCAACGTATAAATGTTACAATTAAATTTTGTTTTTAAACCATAGAGTTAAGAAAAATATAATTTAAAATGTCGTATAACGTTAATATATCAGTAGAAGCACCCATTGAAAACCAAATTCAAGAAATAACTTACGATGGAATCGAAATATATCAACCGTAAGTTATATTTTTACACCGCCGGCATTTCTTTATTATTCCATTATTAAACAATAATTTTAGCCCCTAACGCTATCCGAGAGCCTCGCGAAATACGCTCAGAAGATAGATTTTAGTAAAACCTCAGGCACGACATAAAGAAAGAAGAAGCAAATGAAGATTCAAAATCTGACACTGACAGCAAAGATGCCTTTCAGTCATCTTTGTGGCCCTGGGATTCCGTTCGTAATAAGCTCAGGAATGCCTTGCAAGAGGTCTGCGTATTAGCTGATGTATTAGCTATAGCAAAAGAAAAACGATATTTAGTGTTAGACCCTGTACAACAGGAACCTCTAGAAACAAAACCTATGGTTCAAATTTATGCTAGAAAAAAGGCGTTAGCAGGTGAGTACGCTATTAATTATTAGAGATTTGTTCTACTTGTCAACATCTCGCACAAACGTCTTGAAAAACTCGCCCTTACATAATATGTGCAATAATTATAACTGTGTTAGTCACCAATTAGACATATTCCACTGTAACCCAATAGATATTAAAAGGTATTACTTAAGTTAATGTACATGCATATTGATGCATTTCCTTTCTTTTTTTCTGTTATGTTTGAGCAGAAATATAGAATACTGCATTATTTTCTCTTTTTTCCTTTTTTTTCTTTGTATATCCATGTAGTTTTAAGTTATATGTTTGTCATACATCCCTGTGCTATAATTGGGTACTACCTGTAGAACAATGTACAAATAAATAAATAAATAAATAAATTGAGTAGAGTTTGAAAAGTGTGCTACAACTCAGGATCGGACTCGTAATCCACCATGTCATTAACGGAAGGACATATAAGAGATCAAAAAGATAGGAGTAAAAATGTATCATATATGTACATACCTATCGTATTTCTGAATGACAATTCAGAAACAGTGACTGTCTTCATTGCTTGAGTGTACGTTGCCACAATCCATCTTTTGCAAAATCGTTATAATTTTCAGTAGTCTTTTTCAGTCCATTCACAAATGGTAACTGCTGTACCATTATTGCAAAGATCCACACAGAATCAGATAGTATGTAAATACACTACACAAACTCTAAAAGAAATACATACACAGTGGAAAATATGTACGTACACACGTTTATTAGTAAATCACTAAAGCCGGCAGATCCGGGCGGCGGGTCATAATCCTACGCGTCATACTACTTTCTACTTGTATGTGCAAAAACAAAATTCATGAAAACAATAAACTGTTGCAATTTATAAAGAGATGGGTTAAACTTACCCTGTTATTTACGTTGAGATGTGTGAAAACTTTGTGGGCCGCCGTGCTGTTTAGCCGGCTTTATTAATCACTCATAACTTATAAAATTATTTTAAACCGAGGTGTATTTTAAACTTGTGTTCTACTGTTCATCCGTCGCACATTGCTATGCTATATGGATAAATTGCATATAGGCTTCTCTCGATCCCGCCATGGTAGAGCCCCAGCGTGTGTTACCAGGCACGGTCAGTAATATTCGTATGCAAGGGCAAGAAATACACGCGTACATAATTTACAAGGCGCTAAAAAAATACGGTTTATACTTTAATTATGATTCAATTGTATAGTGCCGACCCTACGTTGTAGCACACTTTCGGACCCTAGCTATTAGTATTACTTGTTTTTACAAGAAACATAAAATTGTGCTTGTAGGAGCAGCAAACGTTTTGTTGGCTGGAGCGGAAAAATTAAAAACTTCTCAAAATGAGGCCGCATGAAATCGAACAACTTTGGACTTCCATATAGAGCTTTTAAGGCTAAGACAGAACTGGCGACTGAAGAAGGTATCAAACACTATTATAGGTGACCTAAGCTACAGGACAGCGGGTTCTAAATATCTCCAAACTGGAACGTTTGAAGTGACAAAGGCGGAGGATGAGGGAGAAACCAACTAGCCCTCCAAGTAGCCCATTACCAAGCGGACCTGCCCCCGCTAAACCGAACAGTGCTTTGAGGGTGTCTATACCATCTGAACTCCAAGGAGTTGCTTACATAGAAGTTTTGTGTCAAAAAGGTAAAAAAAAAACAACCAATTTGTTAGTCCCACTCTTAGATTAATTGCATTAATTGTCACTTTTGTTTACTTATTTAGGCCCAGTTTTATAATATTTAGTTAACTTCAAATTAAGGATTAATCAACAAATAAGGTAAAAGGAGTGTTTTACAATAATAAATAATAATAAATGTTTATTTACACATAAAAGGAAAAATACATAAATATGAACATTAAGTAGTAATAATAAATAATCCTACACAAACACTAATTTCATAAAAAGTACATGATGTAAATAAAAGAGAATCCAACAAGGGCTTAGCCCGCTCGTGGATAGTTTAATTTTCTAATTTACATTAGTAATTGCAACTTTTGTAATTATTATTAGTGTTCCTCATATTACAATACATCAAAGAACAACGATAAAGAAAAACAAACATTATATAAACTTTTAACAAACTGTATACATAAAATAACGGTTATTGTAAAATAAATAATTTAACTCTATATGCAATATATTATATATGTACATATATACACACGCATGTTCACACATAATATACATATATAGATACACACACATATACATACCTACACATATATACACTTAACACATACAGGGTGTTTAGCATAAGAACCGACATAGAGCAGGGTCATGTAGGGGAACCTAAAATATGGTGATTTAACGCAACTTACCTTTATACTAAGTTGCACCCCTGAGAAGCAATAGGCCTTCAAAGTGGGGTTTCAAATTTAGAAAAAAATTAATGTCTCAGTTATACTTGAACTTAGAAAAACCAAATTTGGTAGACGTTGTGAGTGTACCGAGAGCATTAATTGACAGTAAGTAGAGTTCAATTGAAGCATTTTAAAGAGTTGATTAGGGATGATGCACCATTAAAATGTGACAGAATTTTTTTAACCCGTTGGCGGACTTAAAAAATGACGTCTAATTTCATAGCCAACTTTTGAATTTTCGATGATTTTAAATAACTGCTGAAATAGGTGTTCTTAGTTATTCGAGTTTTTCTTGAAAACAACAAAGTTTTTGAAAAATAACAAGAGTAAGAAAAGTTTTAGAATCAAATTCCCCATAAAATAAAATGAACATTTTTTAAGTCCGCCAACGGGTTAAAAAGTTCTGTCACATTTTAATGGTGCATCATCCCTAATCAATTCTTTAAAATGTTTCAATTGAACTCTACTTACTGTCAATTAATGCTCTTGGTACACTCACAACGTCTACCAAATTTGGTTTTTCTAAGTTAAAGTATAACTGAGATATTGATTTTTTTCGAAATTTGAAACCCCACTTTGAAGGCCTATAACTTCTCACAGGTGCAACTTAGTATATAGGTAAGTTGCGTTAAATCACCATATTTTAGGGTTCCCCTACATGCCCCCTGCTCTGTGTCGGTTCTTATGCGAAACACCCTGTATAATCCCATAATGGATTAATTTTAGTATAAATACATTAACACAAAAATTTTAACTCCTATAAAATAGATTGCCCATAATATCTCGTTATCAATAACAATGGTTAGTTAATTTCATTGTTGTAGTTAATCATCAGTTATATAAATTGGTGGATAAGTGTTGAGTTAACTTCTGATTACACAATTTTGAAACTGGAACCCGCTGGAAGTATAGCATTTAATACTAATAGTCCAATTGATACAAACACTCCACCTTGCATTAATTAGGGCAAATTATTATTATTTTTTTTTGTAGTACTGTTTGGTATAAGGTGGGAAGTGTAAAACTAAGTTTTCGACCTCGAAAGGCGGGGGGAGAACTTTTGGCAGGCGAACAAACAAGAAATATTCACACTTGTTTTAGTTTTTTGCTTATATCTCCTAAACGCCGCATTCTACAGAAAATTGTATACATTCCGAAATTAAAGTAGACAAAATGGTCAACAAAATGCATTGCAATTTAATTATATGTCGTGTGGTTCGCATTTTACGGAAGTTTTAAAATCGACGTAGATACTGTTGCCTCATAAAAAGCAATATTTTGGTCTTGCCATATCCAAAAGGGAATGACGTTGTGTCACAACCGGAGAAGATGTGAGCAAAAAAAATGTAGTCAGGATCATACTTATACGATAATGTTGAGGAGAATATGCCAGGTTTGCCACTCTTTCCTGGTTTCAGCATGTATAAGATCGTTTTGGCTGAACTAGGAATCCTAGTTAGCAACACAAGAACGTCAAAACATTTGCTGATTATAAATACACAATCGAAATTGGGAGATTGAGACAAAACTGTTGTCACAATGAGAACATCAGCATCCTCTGCTGCCTATAACATATTTATGCAATTCGCCTCGAAGTGTGTTTTCAACATCTGGATTAGATTGTTTTTGTTTTTCTCATTACCCAAAAATTTTTCTGGGACACATCAGGAGGAAGAGTTATTTTTTCGAAGGTGATGTCTACTGATGTGTTCATTTTGGAATGGCGAACCCATCTAAATTCGTCGATTTTCAAACTTCGGTAAAATATGAACCACAGGACATACAAGTACCTTTGACCAATGCACTTTGTAGGAAATTTTGTCTACTTTAATTTCGGAACGTATATAATTTTCTGTAGCATGAGTCGTTTCGGAGATATTAGCAAAAAACTAAAAAAATGCGCGAAAATGTCGTGGTTTTTCGCCTGCCAAAAGTTGGCAGGTTCGCCCTGGCTTTTGAAGTCGAAAACTTAGTTTCACACTTCCCACCTTATATCAAACAATCCTAGAAAGAAAAATAATTTGCCCTAATTAATGCAAGCTAAACCCTTCTGAGGCTACGCATCAACTGGGCTATAAAGTTCACATACATGCTATTTATTCTATACGTGATACTGTACATTTCAGCTATTACCACGACTGGTATTAATGTTATTACACACAAGACGCGCAACAAAAAACGTAACTATAATAAAGAATGAATTCCACAATTACACAAAAATAAGGATATTGCTACTAAATATATGTTATGTTTAGAAACAGACCACAGGACATGACATTATTTTTCTTCACAGAAGTTGATCTTGTAATTCAAATAGCCATGAAATTTTGATATAATGGCAAATTGCAGGATAGCCAACATTTTCATTTTACAGATTTTTGGAATTTGCTAATTACACCCTAATTTCTATATGTAACTCACAAAAAATTGATTTATAGTTAACCATAAGGTTAAAATTACCTAATTAAAATGTTTACTACCAATTGTAAAACTGGGTCTTAGTCATTTAGCATTTTTCATTATTAAACTATAGCTTTCTTGGATATTTCTAAAGCATCCATAGGGTTTCCATATGCTCAAATTTCCCCGAACACGTTTAGATTTTATAGTTTAAAAAACACTGCACGATAACCACTAAAGTTGGCATACTCCAACGCAACACATAGGGAACTCGTGTAGCATGTGATAGGGGTTGCCTCAATTTGATTTGATAGCATAAGTCCTGTGACAGCTGGAGCCTTGCGTACAACCTCCGTTATACGCAATAAGTTGAGTAGTGTGATAGTTGAGTGTGCGAAAGGATACTAGTTATTTTCATGTATTATGCTTATGATGCATACGCCTCTGTAACGTGATCCATTTCTGTCAACTTTAATAATCACCCATCTCTAGTTAGCCATTGTGCTAAGCAAGGTCATGTTATATGCATAATAGTCACAGAAACATGAAAGTCTTAATTTTTTACCCCTTCAATATCACAAGTAGGCTATTATCTAGTTACTATCTTAAATAGTTATTTATGCAGCAAGTGTATAAAGTGACCCTTTTTTGATGAGTGTGTATTTTATGACAGTCACACAAGTCCCTTTTTTGGGGAAAAAACACTAGTTGTATACAATATTTTTTTCTATAACTGAATTTTTTTTACACAAAAAAAGAGAAATAACTTAAATTATCTTTAGGCACTTGTGCACCAAAAAAATGTTTTTAAACACTAGTGCCTAAAGTACTTTTAGGTTTTTTTATATAAAAATTCAGATATAGAAAAAATATTGTGTGCAATTTATGTGGAAAATCCCTTTATTAACTATAAAAAATAAGTTGCAATAATATTTTTGTGTCAAACAACTACTTATAATGAATTTAAAAATGTCATCACTCATAGCCAACATAGCTGACAAGTAAGAATGTATGTCACAAAATGTGAATGTCCATAAAGACATATCTAATAGAATTACATATAACTTTATTTAATGATATATTTGCCAAAACATACTGAATCAAATTAGTACAAATACATGTTGAAACCAAAAGAGATTAAGTATCAAATATACTTTAATTGGGTATTTTTGTAAGAAGTGCTCAATCCTTAAAATGTTCTAATGTCCTTTTCTTTACAGACTAGTGTGAAAAAGTAACATGTGCATAAAGGTAGTTTACGCACGGAACGGTTTACTTTAGGAAGGGTTGTAGAAAAAATTTTTGATTACTCTTCAAATGCCTCTGGTTTTTGTTTGGGTTTCAGTAGTTGTTAATCTTGAGTTAAAAAAAAAAACATGGAAACGTATGGAAGCCCTATCCATAAAATTTCAACCCTTAAAAGTAAGGTAAATTTTTTATGTGAATTTTCTAAAACATTTTGGTCTACTATCTCAGAATTACAAACATACAGTGTAGCAATTTTTCAAATAAAAACGTTAATTGAAGCATTTTTACATGTTAGATCAAGAAGACCTGTGCAGTGCTAACATAAACCTACTAGGTTCAGGCCCCCCCCTCCAATCCAGACATGCACTGGCAGCAGAAACTTGAGGCTGCCCAGAATGTCCTGTTCTGCAAAGAGCTGTTCAACCAACTGGCCAAAGAAGCCGTGCAGCTTCAAGCACCCATCCCACACATGGTGGTGGGTAATCAAATCATGGCCACGGTCTTACCAGGCATTCAGCTGATAATTGGCCTATGTCACTCTACGACTGGCGACAAGAAACAGTGTCCGGCACCTTCAAAGAGCGAACATGACCATGTGCTGGAACATTCATTGCATCAGCTACTGAGAGAAGTTCACCATAAGAATACTCACCATCCGTTTCCTCATCCCGCGACTGGCCCTTTGGGGCCATCAAAGAAGAGAATGTTTGCAGGTAAGCGTAATGTTATTATTAGTCTTTTCAAATTTTTTTATCCAAGACAAACTTAAACGTGCTTTCCACTAACACCAACACACAACTTTTTGTTTGTTGGCATCATCAGAAAATGATTAAAACTAACATCAAATCTATAACACTTTACCCTATTTGTACTATTCAAATCTAGACATAGATTGTAGAGTTCTAACATAAAAATGTGTACAAATCCAACTTTTCGAAAATGGTAATATCAAATTTTGTTTTACCTTATGTCCTTAAATATCAAAATGACTTGGTAAACACCTCGAAATATGGATTATAAAAACTTTTAGGCAACCCAAAAAACAAAATAAATTACACAATATTAGTAACATAAATTGGGAACGTATGATTTATAAGTTGTAAAGATTTGAATGTTAGGATAAAGAAGTATGTTATGATTAGGGTCGGAATTGTGTGCAGCAAACCCAGGGCTCGGAGCTATAAGACTCTATGATAACTAAAGTATAAACCGTATTTTTTAAGCCCCTTGTACATTATATACGTGTGTATTTCTTTCCTGTGCCACTGACCAATCCTGCCAAGACACCAGGAGCCGCATATGTGCAGTAGTACACCATCCCCATTTGCGTCCCCGTGGGAACGCGGGATAGTCTTATGGAGTTTTACACGCGGGCACGCAAACATTCGAAGCCTAGTTATGATAATTTTATTATTATAATGAGTGATATTAGGATACGAAGAATGAATGCAGACAAAATTATTTATTTGAACTAGGTTCAAAGAATATATAACCACAGAAGGTTCCAGTTGCATTCCAGTAACATTTTGTATGCAACAACAAAGTGAGATGGAGAAGACATGTAGATAATTGAAGACTCTCGACTATAAAGCCCCATTTATTTTTTAGGACCAATGGCCGCCGACAGATACGAACTCTTGGAAATGACGAAAACGGACACCCTCTTGGAGCAAATTGTGAAGCAAGCCCAACACTTCATTATGAGGATGAGAACAGAGTATGTTTTGGACACGATAGCCAAAGAGGTGAAGGATCCCCTGATAAGTTCCCACTGGAACACTCTCAATAGTCCCACCCAGTCGTGCGTCAAAATAAATATACTGACTCATGGCTACGATGCCGTCTGCAGAACGCGTTAATCATCCACGTGGGTAGAAGAGTTTGAAGTGCATCTGCAGAGACGGCAAAGTCATGAATATGAGTTACGAACCACAGGAGCTCAGAGACCTGATTTTCTGTCACATCAACCATCACCAAATATTGGCGGTGCAGGCGTTAGCTAAGACGATGGGCTGGCAGGCTTTAGGGAATTCGAATCATCTAGGTACGAGTAAGATATTTATATGTAATTGTATTTTCCTTAATATATATATATATTTCTAGGCACGGGAACTGTAGAGCCTCTTGGCAATGCAAGCTCCTGCTTGCTTGCCTCCCGCGACAGGGGATAGGATAATAGCAGTACGATGCGAGCCTCATGCAGGTATCCAGGTCTCTGTGGCCCACTCACCACGGACGGACTTCTTCCCCGAGCCGCCTGGTGACAGAGAGGGAAATGGGAGCACCTGGGCGGACAGTTCAGGGACGTTCGATTGGACAAAATGGAGGGAAGAAATTTCCTTCACAAGATGGAGCTACTTATGGCTAGTCTCACCCCAGTAATTCGTAAGATTAAAATCGATGTGTTAGGTTAAACGTTATAATTATTTATATTTTTTGTGTAATAAAAAGGTATTTCTCTTTTCTAATGTGGTATTTTAGTCTCCTCTAATAAAGAAAATCCAGGGAAAGGGGAGTGAAAAACCTAAAAGAGTCATAATACCCCCCTGATATTAGGTTTACACCATTTTTGAGGCAAAAATGAATAAAGCACATAAATGAAAAGAAGCTTGTAAGTTTCAAATTAGGTACGATGGCTATAGCTCGGAGAGGGTACATTTTATGACACATGTTTATAGGGAAAAAATCTTATTTTTGCCTCAAAAACACGCCCTTAAAATCTTCATAATGAATTTTGAAATACCCTGTATAATAAAACAGTACCTAGTGAACATGTGTAAACATAACATTTTGTAAATGTTTGCATCAAGCAATTACCATTGCTAAAATAATATTAAAATCATCATTATAATTTATGATTTTAAACACCAGGGTAAATAAGTAAAAATTGAAAACTTAGTGCAGATTTAAATTTATTGATAGTAGGCAGGTTCTAATAGTTTTAGGAAGGACGTTGAACAATTTGGAACCATTAAAGAAGAGACTTTTTAGTAGGAGGAAGCACTGTGTTTTTGTGGCAATAAAGATTTTTACTCATGTTGTGGTTGTGTTTAGACAGTCTAAAGATTTATGTTCGTTTTTTATAAACTAAGCAAGTTACTTTATAAATATGTATGGAAGCTACTGTTAACACCAAGAAAACTATAACTAAGGAGACCCGAACTGCAGCTTTTCTGTATAACGCGACGGGCTCGATATGTCCGCCTCCAGAGGCGCTGTAAACAGTTGTGTACCACGGTTGCCACGGTATACAAATAGAAATCTATACGTATACCATGGTTCTGTACTAATCTGTGTGCGTTAGGAGGTCAGAGTCCCGTGTGGTTAGGTTATGTGAATGTCCGTTGTGCTGGCAGAAGCTCGATATTTTGGTTAATTTATTGTTATCTTTGCAATTACAAATTTTCATAAATATCATTATGAAAATGTACTCAAAATATTTCATGTTGCGTGCTACAACGTTAACAATACAACAAAAGAAAATATTTCATTTCATACATCAGTAATTTGAAATAATGTCAGGTTATTATGACGGCTTAGAAAAGCATCTTGTATCACACAA